>JAQNCA010000014.1:3918022-3931269 GCA_029783725.1 Acanthurus tractus
ACACACACACACATATACACACATTTGACAGGAGAGTTGGTTACCATAACAACCAAACAGTCAAAGCAGGGTCACTGAGTGAATAAGATGAAGTGAATATTGCTCTCATATGAGGGTTTCTGATTTTGTTCACTGTGGAAAAGAAACATCGTTGATACCCTGCAGTGTCCTCTCAGGACTGCAAGTAAAGTGCTCTGTAGCTGGGGACAGACCAATCAGAGATAGAGAGAGAGAGAGAGAGAGAGCTGTGTTCACATTAAGGTGGAAAGGATGCCCCATGTGATGTAATATTCATAGACAGACATAAACCTCTCTCAAGGGAGCTACCAAGTTCAAAGCCATCAAGAGTTTAACCTCCTGAAACGATTTGCTGAGCCACGCCCCCCTGGAGCAGAGCTGAAGCACCGGGGATTTAAAATCATCATCATAAGAGGGGTGTTTCCTGTTCTCACATTGGCTGAGCGATGGTCAGATTATAACTGTGGTAGTAGGAGGGTGTGTTTTAACCTTGTTAACCCGTGAGGGGGACAGACTGATCTGTTATGAATTCCCTCAAATATTTAAACTGTTTCTTTCATTGTGTTCCACTTTTTAAAAGAAACTGATCTTATTTTCTTTGTGTGTTAGAGATGAATACAGTTATTTTCAGTGAGTCTACAAGGAGGAAAAAGTTATATATTTTTTATGTGCTTATAGGTTATTATTGGATGAAAATCAATTCAGGCTTGTGTCGTGACGGAAGTCAGAGGGAAATGTAAGGTTCAATCCAGAGAAATTTCCTTTATATTTTTTTCCTGTAAGTGATTTGGGTGCTTATTTGGCATTGACATTAAGACATGCGGGTCTGAAATAATGCGTTCTTTCTTTTAGACAGCACTTATCTTTCTAGACGATAACCATGAGGTTTTCTGGCTCTAATAACAAATGTCACTATCAGATCTCATTGGCTGTAGGTAGCTGAAATAACTTTGGTTAAAAACTTTGTCTCCAAACAACTTCTGAATGTTTACAGGTGTTCTGTTCAAAAGAGAACTTGCAATTAGGTTAGAATTATTTACATGATGGATACATGGTATCATGCTAGTGATGCTAAAGCTAAATGTAACAGGCACAGCTGTCATGAGCTTTGCCAGCTGATGATAACAAAGCTTGCGGAAATAATAATGACTGCATTTTCTAGAGAAAACATTTTTTTTGAAAAGCAACACATTAGTTAATTAGTTATTAATTTGACATTGAAAAGATTTAATCTCTGAGCAAAATCTAGAGTCGACACAAGTGATTTTATACTAGTTTTGTAGAACTATATCAGTTTTAGACACATAGGTCCAAGACAGTGTTGATTTGTGCATGAGCTTTATGAACAAGGATCATCCATTGAAGATAAGAGGCATTAGCAACACAGTGCTGCAGTTATGCATGGCTATTCTTTGTTCTCTCATAGTTCAAGATCAGACCTTTTCTTTTTAATATTTAACTCAATTCTGTCTTTCTGTGCCACCTCTTTCAGTAGTAGTCCACTGAATAAAACATGCCTGGCTTCAGTTTTATCTACCACTGCCGTGATCTTGTTTTTGTAAATCTTTATTTTCTCTTTTGGTCTTTAAATGTTTCTGACTAAACCTTTTATTAGTTTTTGCCAGGAAGGTTCTGACAGTCAAACTTGATTTGAGGTTTTTAAATCACAGGTATAATAGTTGATAAATGAGATTCTTAAAACCTGCTTGATCAGGTTTTTTATGCGTGACTGCAAGTATACATACAGGAACATTTTTATAAAATAAAACCCAGGGTCCAACTGTCCCCAGCTCACTTCAAGTTCTTTTCACTCTATGTTTCTTTTTTCTTAAATAAATTTATATACACTGAGTACAGAAAGATTCTCAGGAATTTTAGTTCCAGTCTGGAGCTGAAACCTCCTGTGGGCACGCAGGAGGGACCACATCTCCTTGAACAACATCTGCCTTGAGCATCATCTGCTGGAGGATCCAGGATTAACAGCCAGAAGATGTGTGGTTTGATTATGTGTTTCCTCTGTTACTGAGTGTATCACTGCAGCACAGGCTCCCTCTTGCACATGTTGAGGCTTCATGAGGAGTTTCAGTCAGAGAGGGAGACATCCAGAGGGAGACCACTGCATCTAATTGGCTGAGGGCCTGATAAGGCCACCAATCAGACACCATCCTCACTGTGTGACTGCGTGTGTTTCCCTCTCCGTCTCTTGAACGCACTGTGTCAGCCTGCGCATATTTTTATGTTTGCAGTGCTGCGTGCATGCATGAGTGTGAGTGTATGTGTGTGCAGGATGCTACAATCTGGAACTGTGAAGGAGGAGGGGGAGGGGCAGGGATAGATATGCTGAAGAAATAAATGAAACGAGAAAGAAAGAGGGATACATAGAAGAGAGGAAGAAGGGAGGAGGACCGTGAGGACAGGACAGATGCTGAGGAGAGAGTGATAGTGAACGTGCAGACTGAGGAGGGATAGACAGAGAGAGTGAGGAGGAGGGGGAGGAGGAAAAGACGATCTGTTGGAGGAAGAGCAGCATCGCTGATTTTCATAGGGAACCAAGGCAGCTGTCCTCTGTTGCCGTGACGATGGGCTGCTGGCTCTCTGGACCGTGGATGGGTGACCAAACGGTGAGCTTCTGAAGACATGCCACAATTTTGCAAATGATGCTGAGTGTGTTTAATAACCTCTTATTTGATAAAGACGAGCCTGAGCTCTGAGAGGTGTTTTAAGGTTTGTGTTTGTGTGTGTATGTGTGTGTGTGTGTGTGTGTATGTGTTTAGATGCAGATGCAAAATGGCATCGTGTCATGATTTCTGCAGGACTCTGCATTTGTGTGTGTGTAATATCAAATCTAATAGACGTCTTTGAATCATTTTCAGTTTATGTATTTATGTTTATGTATTATTTGTAAATATGTAGTAAAATTCTTGTGTGCAAGAATGTGGTTCACATTCATCATCACCATCTGCTGAGGGCTCACATTCGTTTTGCTGCCCTCCTCTGTCTACACACACAGGTGCCATTTTGTGCTTCTCAGCTCAAACTGTGTGTGTGTGTGTGTGTGTATGTGTGTGTATATCTGTGTGTGTATGTGTTTGTGTGTCTGGTTGAATGTAGTGGAGGGTGACTCATGGTTGTGATGTGCTAGAGTTAACAATACTGTTCATGCGTCTAATTCGATGGCTGCTGAGCTGTGTGTGTGAGTGTGTGCTTGTCGGTGTGTATGTGGCAGAACGAGGTTTATGTTGGCTTGTAGGTGTTAACCCTTTGGTGCAAAGAGGCACATCATGTCCAAATTCATCATATTTGATGTGAATCGCTGAAATTCGGCTGTTTGTTTGTTACACTGGAATAAATCCATCTGTCTGCAGGCTGAGTTGTTTCTTGTGACCCAGTTGCATAATGTCAATTTTAATTTAGAGGATTTTTTAGTTTGTAGTGCGCTCACGCTGTAGAAAAAAAGTCAAGATCAAGTGCAATTAAATTCACAGCATGAAGACTAATATTTGACTGTAGTAACAATGATGCTGGTTTCCCACAATGCAGAGCTTAATTAAAACATTCCTCTGGTGATTCAGTCTGTCACTTTCATAAAGTTGTTGGAGTAGTGAGAGAATAGCACTGCAGAGGCTGAGATATGTTGACTTTTACTCCATATTATGTGTCAACCCCCCCACTGGATCCCACATTTCACATAATGCAGCTGGATAGCACCATAGATACAGAACAGAGTGTTCTGTATCTTTGGATAGCATCCTGTCTTTAGACTCTGCCTGCCTGCTAAGCAGCTACTTCTTTAGAACTTCACATCACAACTTCACAAGTTTGTAACACGATTTTTCTGTCCTACATGTGTAGTCTTTAAGCTCAAAATAGCTCTGATGACAACACTGTGACATTGTTAGAGTTATTTTTTCCCAGAGCCATAAACAACATTACACTTCTACAGGCTGAGTAAGATGAGTTGTTTTATCTTCTATAATGTCTCTTTGCTCACATCTTTACCTCTGTGTCCTTGTCTCAGGTAAGTGCACGGAGTCTAGCACACCTGAGCCAGCGGGATGCTCTGCGGATCCTGGCGGCCAGTCAACGCCCAATCACCATGCAGATCAAGGGCCAGAGGGGGTGTGCCACAGAGGTGGACAGAGCATCCTGGGAGCCCCTCCCCCTTAACCTGCAGCACCTCAATTTGCCCCTCCCAATGATGGGAGCAAGGCTTAATGCCTCCAGCCCCTCCTACCAAGACAGGTACACACACACACTGACACACACAATATGACCTGACAGAACTTGGATTGTCAATGTGCTGCTGTGCTGAACAACCTCTGGACAGTTCAAAAAGCTCCATACTTACATTTAGTGAGATTGCTGTTTCAACTCTGGAGAAACTTCCAGATAAACTCAATTTTCACAAATTAAAAAGGACCAGTTTGGTTTGCTCAAAATGTTAAAAAAAAAAAAAAAAGATTCACTTTCAAATTTTTATTCCTGCTTTTGCAGTGCAGAAAAAAAGAAGTGAGTTAAAGCATATTCTCATGGTTGCGTTCTTTATTCAAAGTTAGGCAAACTTAGTTTCCTTTTGAAGAGTTTCACATAAAATTTTACAAAAGAAATCTGAAAAGATTTGAGGTGTTTTTTGTTTTCTATTCCACCTTGATAAAATAATGTAATGGTTAATGTACAGACCAGTTGACCATTTCTCGGTTCTTTGTTCCAAACTATGTTTTTTCCCTCAAAAGTGAAACAGAATAAGAGATGTGCAGCTTATTTTTTTAAGTTTGTCTTGAAAATGTCTTGATTCTCTGTGTTTGTTATCTGTCTCAGACATTATTACAGCCATCTGCCTCTGCCACAAGATCACTGTGAAGGAGGACGATACAGCTACCTATCCAGCTCCCCACGGGACACTATGGATATTGGCCTCCAGGTGATAATAAGAAGCACACAGACACACTCTCTCTCTCTCTCACACACACACACAGCTGTTATTATAAAATTGCAATTTAGTAATAACTAAAGAACACATGGACATCTCAGCACCGTGTTTTGGTGTCTCATTTTTATTTGTCACATCATGCACACCCAGGACCCAGAACGAACTGGGCGCGGACCAAGGGGACAGAACTGCCTGATGGGATGTTGCAATCCAAACTTAGAAGAACCCAATGGCTGCCACAGTCAGGTATTAAAAGCTGTGTGTCTTATATATAGGACTATATATCTTTGTTTTTCAATAGCTGTGTCACAAGGATATCTGAATTTAGCACCGATACTCAAATAGTACGTTTTTTCAAAAGTTTTATTGCTTCTTAAAATTGCTCCTATTGTTGCAGACCGATGATGAGGACTTTATGCTGGACAAGCCAATGGGCTTCCTGCCCCTCCACCATGAGCTGGACAGTGGTCTGGGCTGGACTGATGGTTCCCTCCATCAGGGGGACCTCTCCGGGCTGGAGACAGAGGAAGGAGGCCTGGAGGACTGTCATTCACATGGGGCCCTTGCCCCAGGAGGTTGTGGGGGCTTCGCAGGCGGTGGCTCTCCTTCCTCTGAGTCCTTTATCTCCTCTGAGCTCAGTGATTCGGGCTTCTACAGCGTTAGCACCGGAGAGTTCAGGCACTTCCAGAGGTTGCTGGAGAAACGAATGCGGCTGTACAATGCCAGGCTGCAACATCAGGGCGAACCCTGTGAGAGGCGAGAGCGGCGTGACAGCTGCCCCAAGAGCCACCGTGAACTGCTGGAGGCTATCCCTGAGGCCCTAACCATGCAGCCTCAGTGTCAGCGCCTGCAGCTTGCAATGGGGGAGGGCGCTGGGCCAGTCATGGAACCCCTAAACCGTGGACTTTTCAGGTACCAGCTATGGGAATAGTTACACCTTGTCACAAAGTTTAAAGTTTTTTATGGTTTTAATAAGAGAAGGTTAACACAAGTTTTCTGGAGTTAAAATAGTTCAAATGTATGAGGCCATAAACTTGCTTATTTACCAAAAGTACTTCATGAATTTGTCAAGAATTTCATAGCTTTATTCATAAATATCTATCTGATGTTAATCTACTTCTTAAATTGACAATCGTCTTTCTCTCAAATATTCCTGTTTGCAGGGTTTCCTCTGTCCAGTTCCATAAAGCTGATCGTCCCTGTCTGAACCGTCACAGTTCCAGTAGTGGAGCCCTCTTCAACCCCTCCCATGCTGCAGTGTCTCGAATGACTGCCCCTATCCTTTCCACCTGCAGCACCCCTTCCAGCCACCGAAGACCACTAGTACCCATGCAGCAGCACCACCAGGGCTCAAGTTCAGTGGGGATGCTGAGAAGAAGCCGGACTCTGCACCATCGTCCCCCTCCGCAGGAGTACCGCCGTCGCGCCAGTCATCCAGCTTCTCCTTCATATTGTGCAGCAACCCTGCACCACTGTGGAGGTGTAACGCCATGTAATGTCCTCCCACCTGGCCTGCCAGAGGAAGCTGAGCTAGTGGCAGGTGTGATGGCTTCTCAGCAAGCAGGCCTTGCCCACTCACCCCAACAACACCCAACCACAGTGGGGCATATCAGGAGTGCCAGCAACCATGAGAGATGCTACGACAACAGTCCTAACAACCAGATTGCTCAACATGACTGGTGGCATTCACAAGAAAGATGCTTGATGCCTGAGCCTGTGGTTACAGAGAGGGAAAGAGATATTGAGAGGGAACTGGAACAAAAAAGGCTAATGCAGAAGGAAATAGAGCTGGAGAGAGAAAGGGAGGTGCAGATTCAGGAGGAGATGGACAGAGAGAGGCAGCAGGAGCTGGGCAGAAAGATCAGAGAGCAGCAGCACCTCCAGAGTTTGGTCCACCCTCCTGAAACTGGAGACGTCAACGACACCTGGCCTAAACCTGCCACCCGTCAGTCCCAGGCTGGTGGGGGAGCTAGAGGTCTCTACAGTACCCTTGAGGGACACACAGGGTCTTGCTCTGCCACTGGATGGGATGCAAAGAAAGGACATATGAATGCCACTTCAAGCCCTAATCCCAGCAATGGTCTGCAGCCAAAACTTGATATTAGCTCCAAACCCAACACAACCTCTCGGATCTCACGGAACCAGCTCCTGAGAGACCGAGCTTCTCAGCTGGCAGATGAGCGCAGTGGGATGAGCACAGATGAGGAGACCAACACTGACATGTTGATGGGTCGGTACTGGAGTCGAACGGAGAGGAAGGAACACTTCCTATTGGCCCGTGAGCAGAGGCAGCAGCAGCTGCAGGCCAGAGGAATAACGGTACGAGATGCCATCAGCCGTGGAGGTGTCATCACAGGAATGGGAGGAGCTTCTGGTGGAGAGGTAGGTATGCTGGACAGCAGAGGAGGTGGAGGTTTTGCAGAAGGGCGGTGCAACACAGTCCTGGAGATGAGTCAGAGGAAGCTGAGTCGTTTGAGGAACAGGAAGCTGTTGGATGATTGGACAACAGTAGAGGAGCTGCTGACTCATGGGACCAGGCTGGACAACCAGGAGGACATGCTGTGTCCCAGCTCCCTGCTGACGGTCACCACTGTCTAACTGCATGGACACCACGTCTAATTGTAACTCTGTGTGTGAGTGAGTGTGTGTGACGTCAGGCTAAAAATAACAACATTTGTTTAAATCCTCATCCCTGTTCGGTCATTTCCAGAGTCAGATGTGACTACAGATATCAGCTTCCTCTCTGTGAGTCTAGAACAGAGGTAGGTCCATGGACAAAGCATGGCACAAAGACTGTTGGTTGGTAAAGGTGTTACCCCCAACTTTACCCTTCGGCAACTCCAAAGCTGACTGATTTAAGTAAGATTGATTGTTCATCTTGGATTAAGCTATTTCAAATAACATGTCATGTGATACCTGCACCTGTATGGTCACAAATTTTGTCATGAAGCTAGCTTAAGACCAAACTGTATTTAATACAAATGTGTAGCTGTAAGGGTCTGAGAGATGTTATTTCCATCTGAACATACATGACCTTTGTGCAGATGTTTTTATGGCAGTTCAAAATTTACAACTGACAGACGAATGACAGACTCTACGCACTTACATCACAGTGTGTACTGTTTGCCATCCACCCTGCTGTCTCTTTGGAGTATTTGAGTGAATTCAATTGTTTGGCTATGAGGAACAGGGTCTCCTTTATCTCTGTAATTGAAGCGCAAAGTCAGAACTGATACCCTCTCATATGACTCCGGGAGAGACAGTAAAAATGAGGATTTACAGAAATGTCAGACTGTTCCTTTAGTCAATGTGTGCAAGAGAAGGAACTTCACTGTAATCGCTGTACATCACCTCAACTGATAGCTTTATGTGTGGGTGTGTCACCACTGTACAGCACTCCGGACAAAATGTGTGTGTCAGTGCATGACGCTTGTAATGGCAAACGATGGAACAAGGTCAGATGAGCGTGTATGTTTGCATCTTGTCTTTTCTGCCACATCTTATGCTACATTTATTTCATGGAATCTCTGACAAAATCCTACAAAAAGATAGGTTTGGACTGAAATCCCAAACCATGAGATTTCAGGGAGCAATACTGTTCTGCGTTATGTACCTGGTTGTGCGCATAGATAGATCACATACAGCTTCTTTTACATCAGGGCCACAGAACACATCAACTGTAGCAATGCAGACATTGACAACTGAGATTTGATACTAAATCTTGAATTGTTTTTATAAAAACTCTGTTTACAATTAAAAATATTATTCGGTGGAGGCTTTTGTACTAAAATGATGGGAAACATGGCCTGATTTACAAGTCAAACCGTGTTGATCAGGGATGGGAACAATGTGCCAGAAGGTTTATGCAGGATTTCGACCACAGCTTTAGTCTGTAAAATCAGCTTCTTCTGATTTTGAAACACAGTTTATGCTGCAGTCACTTCATGTCATTCAGATGTGCAGCTGAGTTCCAAACATGTTCATGTTAATCTTTGAGTTGGAGGCATCACAACCTTGTTTCTTATTTTGTGATAATTAAAGAATTGTCGGTAGAATTAGTGGCAAAATTCAAACCAGTAACAGTAACATCTAAATAAAATCAAATGGCGAGTAATAAAACACTCCTACAAACTGAGTTAAAACCTGTAACAAAAACCCAAAGCTGTTTTATATTAGCTTAAAGCTGGTTATGCGATTAAATTAACAGTTAATACTTGATGTCTTTCAGCTAGTGAGGGACAAGGCTAACAAAAGACATGTTTCAAACATTGTGTTGTTGCCAATTAGACAGCAGCAGCAGGCTTACACTCTTGCAAACCCTGTATTTGTGATGAGGACAGAGTTTTATTTTTTAATGTGCTGCCTTACTTGTCATGTTACCATGGCTGCCGCAGAAATCTAACCAATTAAAAACCACAGGTGACATCTAATTTTAAGTTCCCTCTAATTTTATTGGCATGAGTACCTCCTCATCACTAGCAAAAATATCAGTGAAAAACAAAAAATGGTCTTCAACCATCAACTTTAAAGTTTGATTATTAGTTTGATTATCTGACCTGGTCCATTTAACAGTGTCCAAGACAGCTAAGCAAATCCCTCTCTTGTGATACGTGATAAGTTTAGGGAGGATGAATGGCAGCAACTTGGTAAGAGTTAGGTAACCAACAGCGCCCTCCAGTAGCTGTGCAGTCAAAATGCTGAACCCCTCCTCATCCATTCTTTATGATCTGCTGACATGGCGTGAATGCAGCATAAGAGTTTTGGCTCTTCATGGCTCATGGCCTCCTGTTCCTGGTCTTGTCTTTACTGTTGGCAGGATGTTTACAGTTCTACCTACCCAGGTAACAGCTTATGCATGTTTACTGAAATCTACAGCGATGCATTGACAGTGTAGAGACCATTTTAAAGAGAAGATACACCTCAAGTCAATCTGACATTCAGGACAGAGATCAAATCAGTGTTGGTGACATTCCACAACAGGTACAGTGTGTGTAAACCTGAAACCGACTGATTTCAGGGTTGCGGTTCGGAAAATGTGCAATAATACCTCAAGTTAGTTTTAATATGATAATGACAGTGTTGTGTGCGCTACCTGTCAGGTTTTCATCAAATGCAGTAACTCGTTTTAAACTAAACAGATGCACAAAGTGACGAGTCACCACAAGTGCACAGTAATCCTAAAATCGAAAATGGAAAGTGCAAAGGTTGTTGTAGATATTTATATTATTTCTTTACACTGTTTTCTGTAAGAGGGACCTAAGAGAACAACTTTTTGCACATCATTTTTATATGAAATGTTTCACCTAACCCTTCTCTACCAGGGACAGAGGCCAGTGGAATGACTGTAGATAGAACGACAGTGTGTGTTGATGTTTTCTTTATGAATTATCATATTGATTTAAGTGGAGGAAAAAAAAATCAGTTTATTGTCATTGTGTTGGACATATTTCAATATTTTTCGTGTGATGGTTACAAAACCAATGTGGACAGTTTTTATGATCTTTAAAATGAACTTAATTTACTTAAAGTTGGTGAAACTTTGATTTGCCATTCAAAACAAGTGAACACAAAATGTGAATATTATTGTCTTTTTCAATGGCTAAATTAAATTTTACTGTTGTTTTGTGTCATTCTGACATGTACATATTGATTTTGTCAGAAGGTGCAGATGAGGTTGGAGTTAGTAGCAGGACATTCTGATGCCATCAGAAACCTCCAGTGGTTTATCATGTGATTATATAGGTTGATAGCTGTGTTATGGAGACTGTATATACAGCACAGAGATTAACGTTATAGTATTAATACGTTTAACACTCAAAATTTTGTCTAAATTCATTGAAAGTGGTTCAGTTTGTTCTTAATGTTAAATGTGGCATCCATAAATTATGAGTATGATCACTCTAACGCTTTAATACCACGATAACATTTTAGATAATTTTTTGTTATGTTCTTTCTTCTCCAGAGTCAGTTGTTTCAAATGGATACAAGTGTCATGCCTGTGTCCGCTTCATAGATGGTACATCTAACGTAATGTGGATTAATTCCACAGTTTTAGGTTTGGTTATTAAAATGTTTTCAGAATTAAAATTTTGACCTTATTTTGAAGCTGGAGGAAATGTCAGTGAATCTAAAATAATATAACTCATTCTGAAGGCACAATGGATGTCCAAATCCAAAAATCATGGAAATTCACTGGATAATTATTGAAACATTTTAAGCCTTAACCAAAATAAGCCAAAGGACATGACTGTCTCTTGAATGATGCTGCTAATGCTGTTAAAAAAATGCCAGCTTCTCTGTTTTATTTGTGTTGGAATCCGTTAGCTTACTGACTGCTTATCTGCATTTGGTTACCCCCAGAAAATCCAAAATGAGGGAAGCCAATCAATAAAATTCCTTTCTTTTTCTCTGGCAGTACAAAAGTCTGGCAAAACAAAAGTTTGGCCTTTTTTTGTAACAGGAGACATTTTGACATGCCACAGAAGGGAAAGCAAAACCTAAATATATACAGCCAAATTCCTTTCCTGCTATTTTGATCTGGTTGCTGTATAACTTACACACCAGGTAGGCTACGCATACAAGGACAACTAATCACAATCACTGCCCCAACTAAATACTCTGATTTGATTTGTTGTTTTTCTAACCAGGGAGTTTAGCTGCATAAAGTGACTACATGCACCATCCCAAATGATCTGTTCTCATAGTGAAGTCTTACGGCCTAAGCAACTGGGTGGTTTAAATAGATGGCTGTCGAATTGCTGGAATATAGATATTCTCTTGTGAATAAGCTAATATAGCAGTTTCCACCTGCTTTCATGTTTCTGCACTGGACACACCGAGATGAAACTGGTTTTTATCTTTTTATTTGACTCTGGAGAAGACAGAATGAGAGGATTTACAGAAATGTCAAGCTGCTTAAAACACTTGGAATCAGACGTGGTAGAGGACGAATCAAACCTCCACCCTGTTTGTTTCTATGTTTCCTCTCTCTTTCAGCTGTGACTCAAACAGTCTGAATAATGGATGACGAAGAAAGAGTTTTTTTCTTCCCACCCCCCCACCCCCCTTTTACTCTCTTTGCTTACGTTACCACAAGGACACAGAAAGCTGAAAATAGCACTGCTGTCCTCATGTGATGTGAAATTAAAAGCACACTGGAGCAGAGACACTTGCTGCTGGGGAACTCAACACTTGTTTTACTCCATCTGACAATCCCTCCATCCAGCCTGCAACACCAACTCCATCTGTCTGTGCAAGGATACTTTTCACAACAGCAAGCTTTTTGGAATATGATGATGTACATGTGATTGTAATAAAGAGATTTTAATTAGCTATGACATTGTGGTTTTGTCTTTTTGTTGATACAAGAACAACACTGCTGACATTTGGGGAAATCTGGGATGTTCAGTTATGAGCAGTGAGCTTCGGGCTGTTTTGGTCATTTATAGCTGTTTTAAACAACTGACTCTACGTATTACTGAAGTAAAATATTAGTTGAGGCCTTTTATCTACTGCACAAGCAGTGATGTCAACAGATTACTTCACACTTGCTGCCTTCTTTAGTTATTGGCTTGACTCACATATATGCCCCCATGTATTTTTCATTAACATACATTAATTCATGATGGGCCAGTCATTTATTAAACACTAAATGAATAAATCATGGACCTTTTTTATTAAGTGCTGCCAAGGTAAATGGATGAATCCATAGGGAGCTTAAAATAACTGCTGACAGCATTGATGAGGTTTTAAGGATGAAGATGGCTTTCGGAAAAATAAATACACAACTGCAACAGATAAGAGGAGTGATTCTGAAAGGCTGTGGTCAGAAACAGAAGAAGATGAGCATCACAGCTGTTGTTACATGCATATGTGGTTGAGCTCTTCTAGAGATTCTGCAGAATTTTTGAAGATGATTATTTTTGTTGTATATCTGTTTCCATAAATTTAAAATTGCAAATCCGCACTTTCTGAGAAAGGGAACCCTGGTGATTCCTACATGTCGTCAGCAGCCCCCTTCGCCCTTAAGACGGAGGTGGCGGCTGAAGGCTGATGTTGTTCCATTTACACAAACAGTGCTGACTTGTATGTTTGTCACAAGAAATCAAGCAAGTCTTTTGAAAAAACAAGTCGGCATTAGCAGTTTAAAAGCTGATAAAAATGCTCTCAGTGATTACTGTACAGTTTTATGAAGATGTAGTTGCTGTTATGAAGTGGGAAGAGAAAGGACTGACTTAAAGGAACATGGACAAATAGAACAAAAAGACTGAACAGTTTATGAACCCTGGATCCCTGGATC
>JAQNCA010000014.1:4017166-4031618 GCA_029783725.1 Acanthurus tractus
ATTTATTTTAAGATGTTTATTACCCTTTTGGCTCACTTTCACCTGTTACATTGACATTTTTCTACTTTTCCTTAATAATGTCTTCTTTAACACTAAAAGTTACTCAAATATTTTTTAAATGTAGAATTATGGTAACCCTAATGAAAAATAATCAAATTAATGTGTTGTGTAACAGGGAAAAAAAACACTTTTGTAGTCATTTTGCCCACAAATCTCTTAACTCTTAAACTTACATTCATGACCATCAAAGCAAAAGTGACCCGTTATTGAACATCGAGCAGTTTGGCTCTAAATGTTTTGGTATCTCATTTTTCTCTGCAGTTATTCAGCTGTTTAAGTTCACGTGTTTTAAGTCCAAGTTAAGTTCAGCTGATCCAATTTCAACAGAGCAAACCTTGGACTCCCTTTCTATTCCTATTTTGAAGTTCTAAAAATAGCTTTGCCAAAGCGTCACACCTGTTAATTCCAGTTTATTATAGGTGTGACTGTGAACTTTAAGTTTCTATTTTAATCTGCACAGATTTTCATGCATCCAAATTTCTTTTACCGCTGACTTGTGATATTCTAAATTCTTAGCTGCTCAAAAGTACCTTTGTCTATTTCTACATGCACTTCTAAGTATGGTTGAACCATTATGCAGTAATTTGTTCTCTAAGCACGAAACAGTAACTTTGTTTTTTGCACAGATGTCGTACAAAGTAAAATCTATTTGTAAAGAGGATTTTCTACAGCAGCATGAAACCCCATTCAGAAATACACTGCACTCCTCTCAGCCATCTGCACTGAATCAAGCTCCTGTGGCAGGTGATTTCAGAGTTTTTTAAACAACAACACTGTGATCATTTTTAAACATCTTGACCAGACAAAGATCCAACCGAGATTAAAAATGTTTTCCATCTAAAAGAAAAAAAAGTGTGGTTTTAAAGTCAGCGCGCGGGGGTTTTCTTCTTTCATTGAGATGAAAAACAACAGTTGGGAAAAAAAAACCAAAACACATCACATCAGGATCATTATATAACCTGCAAGCTGTTGAACAGAGTGCAGATTGCACTCTCTTCTTCCTCCACATTCAGACACACTTCTCCAATCATTGCTCTCAGCAGAACGATCGCCTCTCGAGCTGAAGTCTGCAGCTCCTTTACCACCTACAGCACAGATGGAGGAGGAGGAGGAGGTTTACTGTCAGTCAGAGGCCACGTAGGCGACCGCACTGCCTCACATTTGTCATCAGAGCCTTTGTGTGAACTTCAAGTGGAAAAACACAAGCGTTTTTAAAGCTATTTTTCCTCATCAAATATATTGAATAAAGCACAATTAAAGCCTCAGGCCGAGCACCTAAAGCAGAGCAGTGTAATCTGGGTCATTTAGTTGTATTATATCATATGAATAATATTATGAAAAGGGAAAAAAATAACATGAGCAACAAAATTGGAGCAAAAAATATTTGTATTTGACCCGAGTTGCCTCGGCAATGCTCAAAATATCCTTAAAAAAATAGTTCTCATTTATATGTTTATATATTCAAATTGCAGTGTGATGAGCTACACAAACTCGGAGCACACTGCACCACATCTCACAATATCATCACCTCTGCTGAGTGCTTGAATTATTCATAATCCCAAATGTGTAGTTGAACAGACACAACTGTCTCACCAGCACAGCCTGGTCCAGCATCTCACAGCCCTGCACGTAAGCCGTTTCAATATCAATGCAGTGAGTCCGACTCTCCCTGTGGTAAACAAGCAGCAAGAAAACAGCTTATTTAACATGTAGGAGAGGAGAGGAGGAGGGGAGGGGAAGAGGAGAGGAAACCAGATTACTTTCCACAGTCATAAATTCCGTGCTGTAGGTTCACTTACACTTTTGTGTCTCTGAAGCACTTGATGCAAAGCATGGACTTGTTCTCTGTTGAGAACAGGATGTAGGGCTCCTCGTGGAGAGCTGCAAAGACAGACACCTTTCAGGTTCATTACTAATTTATTCTGTTTTTTTTTTTTTAAATGACAAAAAAAAACAAACAAACACAAGAGGTTTCAGAATTCATCCACAGTTTGGTTGATAAATGTTCAACGTTTGTCCTTTCACACCACTTCCTTTGGGAAATCTAAGCGGTGGAGGGACGACACCTCTCATAAACATACGCAACATGTTTCTGCGCTGGTGTGATGAAGCTTAGCTGGCCCGTAACTCTTCAGGAGTAAAATTACAGGTGGCACTCACAGCACTTCCTGTGTTTGGCTTTGGCGCGTTTGGCCAGCAGTACAATCTCATGGTGGGAAAACATTCTGGCCTTGTGAGTCAACTCCCTGCAGGCGCCGCACAGTGGCTGGCTGCAAGTGTTACAGTAGTACATCACCCCTGAGTCCTGCGTGAACACACAGAATGAAAATGCAGTGGAGAGAAAAAGAGGAGGAATTCTTTTATTCATGTTGCTTAAAGCTGCACAAGGTGATATTTATGTAAATACACCTGTCTTGGGGCCACTTTGACTCTCATTTAAAAAAAAAACAAGAACCACACAGCGGCAGCACAGGATCCAAACACTTTTAAATAAACGGCCTAAATATTTAATCTGGTGTGTCAGTCAGTCTGTACCTTTTTATTGCTCTCCTGGTCACAGTTGGCACACTGCACCGTCTCTTCAGCATCTCCATTGTTGTCGACCAGGAACTTCAGCAGACGGTCCTCTGGTGGGAGGGCGCTATTCCCTTTTATTATGGATGAGTAACTGCGGCAAAACACAAACACATTCAGGCAATCTGAGTGATTTTTTTCAGAAAAAATAAGGCAATTATTAGCACCAAATTATGCATAAAGTATATATGATGTATTTCTCGAGTTATAGAGACACAAGAATTCAGCTTGATCTAATAAAACTCAGATTTAAAGTATGTGAAATGAAGATGAACTGCCCTATGCTTTTTTAGCATCTCATTTCCACCTCCACTCTACTTGGTAATTCCCACAGATTTTGACCCCAATTTTTCAGAAATTAATAGCTGACAAGGTAACTGAGTTGAGGACAAACATGTTATTTAAATCAGAGTTTTTGTTTATGTCATACACCAGAGAAGCCTAAAGTTTTCAGCATATTCCTCATGAACAGATCATATTTCATCCACTGTACGACAAGAAATTTTAAATCAAAAGGACAAAATAGAAACTTAAATGCTCATTCCTTTCTGCATCTCAAAAAACACAAATAAAAAAATAAAATAACAGTATTTTATGCTAAATCAATTGTTTTATTTTTATAACACCTTTTATGACAAGGTAAGTCAAATCTGTGCATTAAAAAAAATGTCAAGAACAAGAAAGACAAAAAGACAAACATATATGATTTATACAAAATTAATAAGATAAAAATAATAGCTACAATTGAAAACAAATAACAGGTCAATCAAGTTAAGGGAATTTGCATTTACATTACAACTACAGTGCAGCTTAAGATATGAATAAACGGTCTCAAAATACGTTTTAAAAGTCGTTTTAAAATTAGGAATGGCTCTGACTGCAGGAGAAAACTCCAGAATGAATTTGAATTTGCAGTACTGCAGAAAACCTGCGGGGGGCAGCAGAGATGTGAAGAATACGTGCACCGTAGAAGAAGAGAAGGCGGAAGAGAGTTACACACGGTGTGAGTCAAGCGTGTGGAAAAGGTAGGACTCAATACACCTCTGAGCAGGAGCACAGGGCGTCACCTAACAGTTTATCTAATAAAAGGAAGCACTTCAAGTGTCGAAAATGTCTGTTATAAACGAGGAAAATGTGCGCGGTGGGAGCGTTTTCAAGGAAATTGCCGCCGATGACATCGACTGCGAGCCCACCGAGATCGAGAGCCTGTGTATGAACTGCTACCAGAACGGTACGACACGTCTGCTTCTGACCAGGATACCTTTCTTTAAAGAGATAATCATCAGCTCTTTCAGCTGCCCTCACTGCTGCTGGTCTAACACCGAGATCCAGTCCGCGGGCCGGATCCAGGATCAGGGCATTCGTTACACTCTGAATGTCAAAACAAAACAGGATTTGAACCGGGAGGTTGTCAAAGCTGAGAGCGCGACCACCAGAATCCCCGAGCTGGATTTCGAAATCCCTCCTTACACGCAGAAAGGTGCGCTTTCCACCATTGAGGGTCTTTTGGATCGAGCGGTCGCAGGACTCGAGCAGGACCAACCGGTCAGACGAGCCACAGATCCCGAAGTGGCTGAGAAAATAGAGGAGTTCATCCAGAGGCTGAAAACACTAAAACAGGTCGAAAACGAGTTCACTCTGGTGATTGAAGATCCCTCTGGGAACAGTTTTGTGGAAAATCCAGTGGCCCCTCAAAAAGACGAGTCCCTCACCGTGACCCGGTTCAAGCGGACCGCCCAGCAGGACGCACAGCTGGGGTTAAGGGCCGATGATGACTTGGACGAAGAACCAGCTGGCAAGGACCCTGAGTCTTTGAGAAACGAGGTTTTAACGTTTGACACCAATTGTTCGGAGTGCAACGCGCCAGCCTCGACCAACATGAAGCTCGTCCAGATCCCTCACTTCAAGGAAGTCATCATCATGGCCTCCAGCTGTGACAGCTGTGGCCACCGGACCAACGAGGTGAAATCAGGTGGAGGGACAGAGGAGCTGGGTACCAAAATCACCCTGCACATCACCGACCCTTCGGACATGACCCGAGACGTACTCAAGTCAGAGACGTGCTCCGTCTCGATCCCCGAGCTGGAGTTTGAGCTGGGGATGGCAGCCGTGGGCGGGAAGTTCACCACCCTGGAGGGGCTGCTGAAGGACATCAAAGACCTGATCGTCTCCAAAAACCCCTTTGTCAGCGGCGACAGCAGCATGGGAGATCGGATACAGAAGCTGAATGAGTTCGGGGAGAAATTGGACAAGATCATCGCCGGAGAAATGGATGTCCACGTCGTCCTGGACGACCCTGCGGGGAACAGCTATCTGCAGAACGTGTACGCTCCTGAGCCAGATCCTGAGATGACCGTGGAAAAGTACACCCGTTCGTTCGAGCAAAATGAAGACCTGGGCCTGAATGACATGCAGACTGAGGGCTATCAAGAGGAAAACTAGCAGCCAGAATCAGTAGAAATGACTGAATGACTTGACAATGTCACGATAGAGACCATGTGTACCTCCATCGCTCCACATTTTCATACACTTTAAGTTAAAACTGGGTGAAGGGTTTTGTCATCGGTATAAATTATCTATGAGATGAATTCTAAGTTGTCGTAAAAGCAAAGGAGTAACTTGATTTTGTACACATGGATGTTGCTTGTTACTGAAAGAGAGTTGTTAGTTGCATTCTTGTGACGTTCCAGAAGATGGCGCTCTGTTGTCTCTGATTAAAGGGATTCTTTTCTCTAGGAGGACCACACACTGTGTGACAAATTAATCTTTTTATACACCTGTAAGCATGACATCATCTAAATAAAGTGTTATCTGAGTTGTTAGTTCAGCTGCACTGTGAGCTGGCAGATGCTGAAAGACTGAACATCAAGGTTTCCTTTGTATTTTAGATTCTGATACTTATTTTCTGCACTAATCTGCATAATTAGTCTGAGGAACAGCCAGTATTTACACAGTACAATGAACAAAGACTTATTGATCCTAATCAAAAAAATCATCTAAAGTCTGTGTGCTTTTTGCAGATTTAAATAAAAGCTTCTACAAGATAATCTCAATATAATTATAAATCTGGGCTCGCTGCAACTAATGATTACGTCTTTCACCGGTAAATCATTTTCTCAAAAAATAATGGAAAAAGTCTGATCTTTCAAAGCCCTGCGGGATCTTTAAATTCTGCTTTTCATCCAGCCATCAATACAAGACCTAAAGGTAAAAAGAAAGACATAGAATAACAGAAGAGGGCTGCACACAGATTTGAGAGGTCAGAACCAGAGTGCGCTGGAAAAACTGCCTGCTTGACTGAAACAGTTATCAAAATAGATCATGCCAACATATTTTCCCTGTGATGAATTTATGACTAATTATTAATAAACAAAACGCTTGAACCACAAGCCTAAATCTAGAAAAGTGGGGCGCTTTTTTATAAAGTTTATCCTTCACACAGCAGTCGTGTTTCACAAGAGGTGGACATCGATTCCGTCTTGCTTGTGAATGACTGAATCTCTCAAAGCTGCGCCTTTCTTACTTCATGAAACCCAGAAACCTGTTTTCATTTACAAAGTTCCAAGCAGGTTTTTTTTTTTGAAGGATTTCACAATTTCCTCAGTCTTTCCTCGCTCCTGTCTCAACTAGTTTTTTTGTTGCAATTGCTCAGAATAAGCGTATAATTACAAAATCAATTTAGCTGATGAGGTAAAACATTAAATATATTGTCTTTGTATTGAGTTTCTATCCAAAAAGGTTTGGCAAATGATCACATTATGTCTCATGTTTTACACAGCAACCCTTTTTTTATTTGAAGAGCCACTCATTGTCAACCTAAGGAGTGAAAAAATCCTGCGCAACAAGCACATAATCTCAAGTAGAGAGAGACACTGGCAGGTGAAACGGTCAGCGTCTGTCACATTAACCTTATTTGCAAAGCTCTGTTTGATTTCAACATCCTGCAGTTTGCCTCATTTCAATTCAGTTGCGGTGACACAAATGTTCCTCGCCTCGCCTCTCCGCTGTGCATGTTTTATCTGGTTTTCATAGCAACAGGGATCTGTTGTGTACTACTAATAGCAGAATAGTGAATTCCTAGATTACGAGGTTCTTGAGCGAGCAGCTGTTAGCAGGCTGCTGCGGCTGATGGAAATAGTAGTTGCCAGGCTGCAGGCCCTGTGGCCTGAGCCCAAACAGCAGAGCACCGTGGCTCCGTGCCCACAGTTATTTTCATACAAAACAAAACAATGGTTCTCTGGGTTTTCTCTTATAATTTCTTGGTATATTGTGTTATGAGTAAAAGTATTGTTGTTGTTATTACTTTAAACAACCAATTTGTGCACATTAGCTGCATTAAAACAAGTTAATATCAAAAAGTTAAAAGTGGAAGTTGCCTGAGGTTCAACCAGTTTTTCCAGGCAATTAATGTCATGATTATGACATGACAATTAGCTCACAATGGATAAAATCAGCCCAACTATAATTTTAAACGTATAAAGCCTCAGAAGAAACACCTATTTTAGGAAGAGGTGGACATTTCTGTCACTGAGTCAGAACCCAGGAGCAGCTCTTCAGGGAGGATTTAGTTTTTCTGAGGCACTTCTTAGTGCGACCAACACATGTTTTTTGTTTTATATATTTGCACTTTATAACCAGTACAAAGTCGTGGTGTAAGCTCTGGGTGTCTGCCAGTAGTTTTCTTCTTCTTTTAAACATTCATGTTTTTTTTGTGCCAATTTCCCTGTGGGATTATAAAGTCAATCGGCCCATCGATCAATGAAACTGCATCGAAGTGAATAAAACAGTCACCTGTTTTAGATTTTCTTCGACCACATACAAGAAAAAATTGAAAAATCTGGGTCAAGTTAAAACTGGCACAGAAAGAAGACTTCTGGTATAAAAGCTTTGCAGTGGAGGTTCTTTTCCAAACATCCTTGTGTGCTTTGGTGAAGGAAAGCTAATACTGCAGACATGAAGGTGACTGTTAACCACGTGTGATTCCTTAATAGGGGATGAAATGGATTGGCATCATGTGACTGCTTTTGATTGCTCTAAGCTGCTGGCACCAGCGACAAATGCCACTATGCTTTGTTTGCAGTGTGACTGGTCTTAGAGGAACTTGAGCGCCGGGGTAAAGGACTAAATGAGAGACTGGGATGACCCTGCAGCTGCTTCAGCCACTCAGGGCTGCCAGCCCCTGACCAGGGCAGCGCTGGGTCACCGAGCAGCAACCCTCAGACCAAAACAGAGAAAGAGACTTGATGCTCTCTGAAACCAATGGGATTCCCTTCAAATCTCCTGCATGAACCAAACCAATATACTAATCAACTTATGTGGAACGAATCCCTTTGAGCAATGCTGCCCAAAACTGGGGGCCTGTGGGAAAAATTGGTCTTTTCACATAAAACGTCCGACCCTCGGCAGGGATTCAAGAGGCAAAAGTATATTTTACTCTGGAAAATTAAACAACTTAATCACGTTTAAGCAGTTTGAGGTCACCTGCTTAACACACGGCATCACCACATTTAATTATGAAAGAAACTGTGTTAGTTTGTGTGGAAAAACTAAGACACTGAACTTGAGTGTTGATAAAAAAACAAAACAAAAACACATGTTCATGTTGTCTGGATGTGACAAACTTTTCCTTTGCTTTCAGTGTTGATGGTTGGTCCTGACCAATGTCACAGTGCAATCTCTTACCCACAGAGGGGGCAGCTGAGGCGGTTGTCGCTGGTCCGGCCACGCAGACAGCGGGCACAGAAGATGTGGTAACAGTCCAACAAACAGGGAGACTGGTACTGCTCATGGCACAGGTGACACTCCAGGGGGTGGACATTACCACAGTCTATATTACAAAGGTTGTCCAAGTTGTTGAAGATTACCCCTGCCATCTGCAAACAGAGCACGTCAATAATGACGAACTGTGGAAGTAAGTGTCACTTCATTGACAATTTTTTAAAAAAGTGCATCGTCACAATACTTAACAGAAATGCATACACACGTGTCATGGTTCAAATATGCCAGTTATCATAAGAGAGGCTAAGCTGCGTGTGATATGAAACACGTCAGTAAAGCAAGTCAGATACTAATAAAAGCAGACATGACAAACTTTTTTTCTGTTCTCTCTTACCCCGTCAGATGTGCAATGAGTGCCCCGGGGGCCTTCGGTGACAAAAACACAGTCCAGTGATGGCAAATAAATAACTTTGAAGATATATTCAGCAACAGTATTATATCCAACTAAATAAGATCCTACTGTAAATGCAAAAGGCTAGTCTGCAGAAAGCGTTGGAGAGCCACTGTCTTACCTCTCAGTGGTGCTATCAGCTACCCCCTGCAGGAATGACAGCAATGCAGAAACTCTTCAATAGTAGGCTGATGGGGTGCCTCCGCCAGGCAGCTGACAGCACACACCTCATGCCAACCCCCAAGTGTTGCCAAAGTGCAAAAGGGACATTTAATATTGCTGTCCCATACGGAATAAAAATACTGTTGTCCTATTTCTAATGTCACACTGTTGCGCTCCGAGGCAGTGTAAATGGAGGATGAGGGGTGGAAATAATTTGATCAGCTGCCACTCTTAAAGAGAAATGCTTTGCTCTTGTTATATAAAGCACTATTGTTTTTATGTCTTTTAAGCACTTTGTAAACTCTGTTGGAAGAAAAATACTACAGAAAAGAAGCTCGCTAAGTTGCTAAATAACATCTACAACTTATTTGTTATCAAGTAATTTGTCTAATTTCAGTGTCAGCATGAAACGTTTTAAAAATTATTCCAAAACCTAATAATCCACTGAGCCTCTTTCCAGGAATGACAACCACATTTCCCATGTTCATTAGCGGTTAGTTTGCCCGGTTGTCGTGGTTACCTCAGTGACGCACAGTTGCTTATATAACTACAGTCATAGTTAATCAGTTAAACATGTTAATCTGCTCTAAATATTAAAATATCAAAGTATGAAGGTAAATTATTGAGACCACAAAACTTAAAGAAAGTGGTAACCTTAGTCCTTTAAGCTACATACAACTACACATGATAGAATAACATAAAAAAGAGTAAAAAGGGTAATATAATTAGATATACATTAGATATACATGCCATATGTTCATATGTCCTATATTTAACATGTCACATATCACTAATACGATTATAGGAATCTTAAAAACGATGTTACTATTAAAATGCAACATAACCTAATTTAACTTGGGGTAAGGTTTGCTAACTTTACCGTCACTCCTGAGCTAATCGGCATATAACTAGTTGATAAATTAGTTGATCAGTAACTTAAACCAAGTTTGACCTCATTTAACAGCTGCGGCCTCATTTTCGCCCCTTTAATATTTCGTGACTAAACAGCATATCTGGTTAAGCGTGTTTGACATATATGCCATATAAGTTAATGTGTAACTAGCAAATGATCGTACTTTTTTGTGGGTTTTTTAAAAAAAATCCACCTTTTGCTTAATCGATTCCAGATAAATCGATTCGATCGATTTTGCGGCCGGGTTTTTTTACTTCCTGCGCAGCCTTCGCTACTTCCTTTTTGCTTTAAGCCTCAGCCATGGCTCCGATTGTGAGTACTAAAACGATCAAATAAACTATGTATAAACGATATTTTTCAGCTTGTTTGTCGCACACACGGAAGTCTAAATAATTAATGTACCTTTATATACGAACCTTGACTGTTTAAACCTGTTTTTTGTAGCTTTGTTTACTGTGTCTGATATCACCACGTTGTGCTACATATTTTGCTAGCGCCAATGCTAATGGCGGCTAGCGGCTGTTAACCGAAGGCTAGCAAAGTTTTACGGAAAGTGCAAAAATCGGAGGTTTTTCCTCATTTGTTGTAACACACAGTCTTTGAAATGCAATGTCTTATCATTTTAGATTGCAATATAATCTTCAAATTATTTTGATATGTCTTGTAACCCGCTAAATTTCTGCGTTAGAAAAAGCAGGTGGTCAAGAAGCAGGGTGGTAAGAGGAAGAAGCAGATCCTGAAATTCACCCTGGACTGCACCCACCCCGTTGAGGATGGCATCATGGATGCTGCCAACTTCGTAAGTAGACCCCTTCAGGCATCTTTTCTGACAGCTAAACAGTGAAATATTGCTGTCAAACACGATGGCCCAGTGCTGATCTCAAGTGTCATGGGGTTGTAATGGAAGTTAACAAGACATCAACCACGATATGTCGACTAGAAATACTTGTAAGGAATGACACAACTTTAAATTTGTTATGGTTGAATGTTCAGGGTTTTTGCATGCACCAACCCTTGCTGTGTCTTCTGCACTTTCAGGAGCAGTTCTTGCAGGAGCGCATCAAGGTGAACGGCAAAGCCGGCAACCTCGGTGGCGGTGTGGTGTCCATTGAAAGGAGCAAGAGCAAAATCTCAGTGAATTCTGAAGTTCCTTTCTCTAAGAGGTAATAAAAAAAACAAAAAACAGAATACTTCTCACAATTAAGTTATCAGCTGACTGAAGTATGTGTTTTGCATATTGTGGTTTCATATCTTTTATGTAATCAGCCCTGCAAATTGACTGTAAAAGGTTTTTGGTTTACCATTCAACGGAGGCGGTTGCCTGCTCTTTTCTCATTAGTCGTGCGCTACTTTGTGATAAGATGAGGACTTCAAATCTAAAATAAAATGAAATACTGTCTTCAACTGCATGTACTTCAGTTTTGCCTTCACTTCAGATGTAATGAAGATGAGGAGACATGTCGAAAATTCAGGCTTTCCGCCTAAAGGCCCTTTCACATGAAGCCAGTTTTGAAACAATATTGTTGCGATTTTGACAAAAGCTCTGTGAGTGTTTTTAAATCTTAGTCCGTTAGATGTAAGAACTTTGAGGAAGAGGCATTACAGTGCTGAAGCAGACATTTGTGAATGTACTGATACCAAATGTTGATGACCTGATATGATCAACATTACAAATAAAGATACTACTGTAACTGTACTAGATTGTACTGATATATTACCATTAACTCTAAAAATTTTATAGATTTCAGATTTTTTTAAAGATATGAATGACATGACCATTTCTGCACTGAACTTGACAGAAGTATCCAATCATGTAGTTATTCTTTGGGGATACTTTTAGGTTTTTGCTGCAGAGGCTTTGTGCCACCAGCTGTATACGATGAAAGTGGAATTTTGTCACATTAGGGAAACATAAAAGTTACTCATAACAGCCACAATGACTGCTTTATTTAAGTTTCCCAGTAAATATGACTGTGCAAACACATTTAACCTCTTCATTTCATTTCATCTCATCATCATCTCATTTGTTCAGCCACCATTTTGGGGTCATAATTTTTGCTCTTAGCTGAAAACCGGATCACAGTCAAGTCTTTCATTAAGTATAAAAGTGGATGTGTTTCTCCTTCTGACCAGAAATGTGTGCATTCGTCTCTGCCTAGACTTGCAAACTTTTAGTTGTTTTCCCCCCAAAAATGCACAGAGCTGACTGAAAACAGGCCTCAAACAGGGTTTTAAACACAAAATGAGAAGCGTGTCCCTAACAGCTGTAGATCTGTTCAGAAAATGCTTTCTACATCAGAAAATTCCTCAATTTTCCAAGTATTTTATTTAGAAATGTTACATATGGAATGAGCTCTTATAAGGAATATACAAGAGGAATATGCTGTATATAAATATCATATTTAACACAATCAGTCAGCATACACAGTATCAGTCCAATACTGTGAAACCAAAGCAGCTAAATGTAATGCATAGCTTTTTACTTTAAACATTTGTGCCTGTGTTTTTCTATGTTTGCATACAAGTATCTCTCCATTGTAAAAATGTTTTTGTACATTTGTACATTATCTGATAAATGACTTTGAAGTCAAGGGAGAAAACAGGCCAAAATAATCCTTTGAATGTTTGCATACAGAGGATCTGCATCTGTCTGTCACCAACTAAATGGATTTGAAATGTTATATAAAATCATATTCTCAAACTTTGCACACACAAAAAAAAGAAATCCTACATTGAAAAGAGACTTAAATACTGTGTGATGACTTGAAATAGTTTGTCAGAGTGAGGAGCACCACCACCAGAGGGTGACTCCACCACTTTCTTTCTTAAATGTTGCCCTTGATATGACTAGAAGAAGTCACTGGGAGATAAAGCCATTGGTGTAGCAAATCTAATTGTTTGTAACCTCTGTGATAGATCTGCCATCTTATTCTCAGATTTACTCAAACATACGCACACTGCATTTCTGCAAGTGACCCACAACACTGCTGAGATCTGAGTGTGCTTGAAGTTTCATGGACAAGATTTGAAACTGCTTTTATTTGTTTTGGGTTTTTTAAATTTTTATTTAAGGGCACTTAAATCCATAATCAAAGAATATACTGGGCCGCCGTTTAGCTCACGTGGTAGAGCGGGCGGACCACTTACAGCAGGCTCAGTCCTCCACGCAGCGGTCGCGAGTTCGACTCCGGCTCCGACCCTTTCTGCATGTCACTCCCCTCTCTTCTCTCACTCTTCAGCTGTCCTATCATTAAAGGCAAAAAGCCCGAAAAAATAACGTAAGAAAGAATATACTGAGCCGTAGTTTGGAATACATATTTTTCTACATTATGAAGGCCAATGAATACTATTACAGGTTATTGTCAGACATGCCTCAACTGTCCCAAGTTTGTTTTATTTTTTAGACCAAATCCATGTGTACATTTAACTGACCTGCAAACTCTTTGGTGCAAATTCAAAGAGAATAGGAATAAACTATAAATTTGAGCTACCCTGACATCTCGGTGGGGTTTCCCCCCTTCTCCATCACCTCTTTCAGATATTTAAAGTATCTCACCAAGAAGTACCTGAAGAAGAACAACCTCAGGGACTGGTTGAGGGTCGTGGCCAACACCAAGGAGAGCTACGAGCTGCGCTACTTCCAGATCAACCAGGATGAGGAGGAGGAGGAGGAAGATTAAACCCGACATTACTCACAATAAAATTTCAATAGATGGAACAAAGTGTGTGTTGTCTTTTATTAAAGAATCAAAAAAATGTTCTGAGTATCATTCATAGCCAAACTGTTAAAGCATACACACAACTATGATTATAATACTTTCTTCTCATCTGATTGATTTTTAAAAATCCTTGATATTTAGATGAATAATTCCGACAATCTGAGTAATGAAGGAAGCATCTGGTACTTTTGAACAAATTTAAGAACATTTGAGCGCTTTATTTTTGATACCTTTACCTTAATAAGGATGATAAATGACTATTAATTGTTCTGCACTGGTGCTCTATGTGAAGAAAACTGTGCCGATAAAGCAAATGACAGGAACGTAAAATTTAAAAGCAAACAAGTGAATTATCTTAAGAGGATAAAACAAAATAAAATAAACTTCATATAGCTGCTTGGTAAAGTAAAAAAAGGTCCCGGTGACAAACTCCACTGCAGCATGTGCAGTCGGGACACTTCCAGCTCTTGATTTGTGTATATTGGTACATGAAGTGAAGTTGAGTCGCTCTGCTTGCCTCCATGCTGAGCTCTCTGTGGGGCATCCTGTGATACAGCTGTGGTTACCTTGACAACAGTTACACCACTGGCAGCCAGGACGCCTCACGCGCCATGCAGCCATCAGCCTGCACTTGTGTATGTTTTTTTTTTTTTATTATTATTATTTTATTTAATTTTTATTTTATTTTATTTTTTTCGTCCCAGGAAAGTGAAAGTTTGCAAAAATAAAACGAATCACATTTTTTTTTAACTCAGATTATTGCCACTGTCCGTTTAAGGCGTTAATTTCCAGGGTCTTTTTTTTTTTTTTTTTTTTTTTTTTTTTTTTTTATAAAAGAAAATTTTTTATTTAAAT
>JAQNCA010000014.1:4086183-4097887 GCA_029783725.1 Acanthurus tractus
CCCCTTTTTTTTAAAACAAATTCTTAATTTGCTTTAGAAAAGTTTGTCTCATGGTTGTTGTTTTTCTTATTTCGACAGATGTTCCCATTATTGAGACCTCCAGCCGGTAAGTTGCCTCAGATTTCTATCACAAAAGGGTGGAGGGGAAAGTAGATCCAGAATCACATAACATCAGTGCTGTGTTGTTGTGTGTGAGATAATGTCGTGCTTTCACTCCTTGCAAACACAGCGCCACAGTAGGTATGAGATGGATTTGATGTGTTACGCCACATCTATTTGTACAACTTTAAGATGCCAGATGGCATCATGTCACACCCACTGTGACAAGGAATAATGTCAGGTGTAAAGAGATGTGGTGGACTCAATTATAAAGGGAAATCACAGGATTACTTAATTAATGATGATGCATACAGTACAATATAATTAGCTCTGTTTATGCTCTGTTACCCAGTGTTAAGATGAATTTAATTCACTTCAGTTTAAGTCATGTTTTTTCACATAATTGAAGCAGGATGCAGGAAAACAATGTTGGTTTTCTTCTTGCACAATCTCTAAGGCCTAATCTCCACGTGTATAGGTATTATGTGCGTTTCAGGTCCCTAAATTAACAGATGCTTTGGATATTCTGGCCAAGATAAAGATATTCAGAGGTTATGTTTGCAGTTTAAATGTGGAGAAAAGGGAAAAATGGATTTTGGCCTGTGATGTCAAAGTGTGCACTGTTATCTCCTCTGTTTACATCAGGTGATATAGTGCTGGTACTAACCTCTCTTAAAAGACTTTTGACATGTTTTCATGTAAATTTATAGTCACCCTTTCACTGTTATCGGTGAACAGGGGCATCAGAATGAGCATTTCATAGTACAACACTCCCACAACAGTCCCTGTGTCCGACTTTGTAGGTTTTGTACAAGAAATCTTCTGACCTTTACTTGCATTTAAACTACTAGTGCTAGCTTTCAGGTCTGTGATTTGCCAGTATGGCTCAAGGTTAGAGTTACACTGCGGCCTGTTGGTTTAACATGTTAATGACAGAGCTCTATTCTGTGGTTTTTGTTTTCATTGGATAGAGATTTGTTTAAAACATTGCTTATGTGTAGTTGATTTTTTTTGTGAACTAAAGAGGGGAAATCCCTGTGTACATGTGGACTTGGTTTAAGTGTTCTGCTTCTACTTAAAATTGTGGAAGGAAAAGGAAATTAATTAATGATGCTAAAAACAATGATTCAGTACGTTTTTAAGATTTAAAGCATAGTCTCCTTTCAAAAACAAAGGATTTTTAAAAAAATGCAAATTTGTAATTGCACTGATCAAGTATCTTTTTAAGCCATTTTTTATAACAAGCCCTTATACCATAAAGAAATGCAGCAATAATTAATGTTGTTTATTACATCTACGTTTTTCCATCAGTGACATGTTAAGTTGTCTGTACTGAAAAGTTCTATTGAACTATTTTCAACAGGTGAAGATAGCTGCAAGGTAAATTAAAGTTCATTCATCTCAGTGTGTTTGGTTGGTGGCGCAAATTTAAAGCTCTGTGCACCTTTTGAACAGTCTCACAGGTGATTTAAATTATTTTGGCTGATTAATTCTTTTCTCAGGAGTGTGTTTTGTGAGTGACAGCCCCTCCTCTTCTCTCCTGTTTGCTTTGCTGCATGAGCTCATGTGGGACAAATTAGATTTTTATTGTTTTATCACGGGCATGGAGTCAGGTCACCTCACATAATCCCCAACACAGGTTTGCATACTTCCAACATGAGCAGAGGTCTGAAAAACTAAAAAAAAAATACCTGTGCAGGTGTTCATAGCCTGTAAGAGGCAGAAATCTCAAAACCTTGACATATAAAGCAGCGCAGGAGGAAAATCAATATTATATTTTGTGGTTTTTAGTGAGTTATATTTAAAATATGTGGAATTTCTGAATAAGAGTTCCTTTATTCACACATGGGACATTAAAATCCATCAGATAGTCGAAGGATACCCTAATCATTGTTATTGATCCTTTGAATTAAACTGTAATATCAGTGTATATTTCTGGCTAAGTAGGTGTATGAATGAACCGACCTCAACCTTGGCGGAGTCAGACATCAGCCATCATACAATCAGGATGATGGGTTGCTTCAAGGCTTCTGCACAGTAAATGATAATGTGAAACTTTATTGATTCCTCAAAGGCAACTTTCTTTTGTCTGCCTTGTCTGTTGGGAGGTCGGCAGTAAAAGTCAAACTGAACAGAAGCCCCGGAGCTGAAAGAGTTAGACAGAGTTTTTATAAGCGTTCAGTCTGTGAGTTTGAACCCATGCAGGCTCTTACTTTAAAAGACAGTCAATATACAAGAAGAATACACACTAAAATATATCTCTCCTAGCTGTAAAGCTAATATCATCTTTATACAGAGGACACAAATCACCGTCTCTTCTTAACTGCTCCAACCGACAGACAGTGTCAACATAATAAAGTGGTGCAGGAACACATTGTACGATGCTGTTTTTTTCACACGCTTGTTTGTTTAGTGTTATTAGATTTACTGTGACCGTCTAGGATAAAAATTCAAGCACTCTTTGGTTTCAGATCCTATCAGAACTGTCCCTCCTCGGCCTCTCTGACCTGCATCATGGAGCTTAGCAGGGGTACTGGTTTGGTTGAGTCCTGCCACCTGTGTTTCTATAGGAAATGTGCTCAGAATCCTCTCCTGATGCTGCACTTCAGGGTTTGGATTCCTGTGGGCTTTCCTGTGTTGAAAAGAAGTGCCTGTATTTGTGTACAGGTGTGAGTGTGTGTGCATGCTATATATTTTCTGCTGTGAGCATGAACAATTGCATGTGTGTGTGTGTGTGTGTGTGTGGGTGTGTGTGCAATGGAGTCACAGCGAGGTCTTGGCAATTTCTCATGCAGGGAGATTTCTGCTGAGTGCACATTTCCACTCTGCTTTAGTCAATAGTCTGCCTTTTAAAGAAGAGCTATCAATAGCATTTTCCACCATCAAGGTGTTAAGACTGTCAGCACATCCACCAGATCTGTCAGCAGTTTTGGAATAATATTGCCAAAATTACTTTGCAATTGTTATTGCAAGAAATATAGGTTTTTCTTAACACTGCAGTGACAGCACATCAGCTCGTTACAGCTATTAGGCTCGAGGCAGCATTTCTCTCCCGCGAGTTTTATGTGAGCTCTAGTGTTTGATGCCAGCATTTACTTCTGACTTTACTTTTTCACAGCTTGACAGATAGTTTTCATTAAACGCATCACATGGAGCCTCAGCGAATTAAAAGATTAACACAAAAGATACCCAGACAACGTGGCATCTATGCTGTGTTTTATGAACAAGGAGCTGTAAACTTGGAAGAACATAAGTTTACTTTCACTGATTGGTTTGAGTTCACCTTTTTACCTTTTTTTCCAGCCTTACAGAACTTTACACCTTCACCCCTGTGAAGAAACTCATCTAATGTAGCTTATGGAACACATTTATTTTTCACAGCCACTTTTTTGAGGACCCCCTCACCCTGTTGTTCTCACCTCAGGATGTGCTGTGAAAGCAAAAGAATGAGGTGATACTGTAAAAGCCTCAAAAACAAATATGTGTGCACAATCATAATGAGAAGCCATGGACCGTGTGCTTTGAGATCCATCTAATAGGAGTTGGTCACGTACAGAACAACTTTTGGCAGTAACAGCGGATGCATTGTGGGAACGGTCCAATGTGAGGAGTGGGCAGTTGTTTATGGAGGAGATTTATGACCTCAGGACAAACAGAGCTCCATCAGTATGTTCGGCACATTTCCTGTGCAGTTATAAAGAACAGCTATGCTCAAGAGAGACCAGGGGGCAAAACAGGTAGAGCGATGGTGGGTAGCACCGCCCTGGCACGGTAGCTGAAGGGAATGGAAACAGATGGAAGTGTGAGATTTGCATTCAGGCAGCTTCTTCTGTAGGCTGTGCTCTGCCTCAGGCTGTCATTTGCATTGAAAAATGATTTCTGCTCCTCTCCTTGAGCTATATGACTCACTAGTGCTTATAGGCACAGATAAGTTGCGGAGGGGTGTGCAAAGATATGCCTGGATCGATAGCTACACAGCTCAAATCACTCACACCTGACATGAATGCAGTCAGGCAGACAAGCTGTATCTTGCTCCTCTTCTGTCTGCCTTCTTTTTTCACACAAGCATTTTTAATGACAAGAGATTAGTTTAACGTTAGAAATGTTTTGACAAATAGTTCTTTTTATTTTTTTCCATGTTGGTTGAGGCCGTTTTTGTTCTGCAGATTGAGATAAATGATCCAGTGTCGTAGAGAAAGCAACAGAGAAATGCTTTACAGTCTTTTGCAGCCTGGCTGCACTGCAAAACCAAATGGTTACGATCAGTAGCTCGAATATGACACATTGGCGGGGCGTTACATCTACTTCCAGATATGTGGTGGGCGTTTGTAGCACAACAGAGAGAGGATGCTTCAAACACAACCAGAAAAAGCACTACATTTATACAGAGTTCACAATTTTCAGAATCCTATGCTCATAATTCAAAGGTTAGATTCACACTTTGTCTTTCATAACAGTCGCATCATTTAGTAAGCAAATACTTATTGAAAAGGGTCATTTAGTCATGGGGAAGGTTTTTTACTTTACCCAATAAGGATGAACAATTATTTTCATAAAGGTCTCAGATACAATTGGTAAGAGGTTACTAAATGTAGACAGGTCTAACCTGGAAATAGATACAGTAGCACAGTCCTTGATTGGCTCTTATAAGCTGTTTTCAAATGAGCCACAATCTGGTTGGACCAATCTCATAGCAAGCTTGTCTGAGCTGGACGAGCTGTTTGACTGCATTCACAACGTGACTGCTTTTTTGTAGGGATGAGAAGAGTCTTTTTTTCTCTAAACTCCTGAAAAAATGAAAACCTACTGGTTATTTAACAGAAAAACAGAAAAATGTAGTTTAAACAAATCTATGTCTGCTCAGCTCAAGTATTTCTGCAGCCTACCATTGAGATGTACTGCCATGTTTCTTTCTGCCTCTTGTTCTTTGTGCATGTTGGCTGCTTTAGCACAACACACTGCACTGTTTTAAAGTCATGCATGACAACCTTGGCTTGTCAGAAACAATTACCCACAGAGTTGTCAGCTGCAAATCTGCTGTAGATTCATTGAGACTGCTTTATAACCACTGGATCTACTGCAGATTACTGATTAGCCTACAAAAATGCTCAGAGTTGACTGTTCGACTACTTTTAAAACTCTCTAATTTAATTACATCCGTTTTGGACCATATTAGAGTAGCAGACTGTTGGGTTTGCTGAGGAATATTGGAGTCATTGCAGAAACAGTTTTGATTTGTGATTGATGCTGTTTGAATTCCTCTCATGTGGTGAATCTTACCCATTAGTATTCTGTATGCGATAACACAGATGCTACAAAGTACCTGCTATTGTTTTTGTATCCCTGTCTGCTCTCTGCATGCTTTCCTTTCATTCTGATTCATAGTAACACCTAGTTCACCTGGTGCTTTGCCCAGCAAGGGAACATAATGGTGTGCAAAATTGTTGAATACATATATTTTTCTTCCCTTTTCCTCTTTAATCTAAAGAAAGAGCTGCCTCCTCCAACAGCTCCTGGTCTCAGCACTTTTGTGCACATTTTCTTTGGCATGTGACTGTTTGTCTGCTAGTTGCCCATCATTATGAGTGGCTGTTTCCGCTGGCACTGAAATCATTGCTGAGGTGTTTAGCAGAGGGACAGATTTAATTAGTGTAGATGGGACTCTCCTACACACTGGATCCTGTCATATTATCAGTCATGTGGGGGAGGACAATCCCTCACTGGCAACATCAACACTGTGTCAACCTGATTTTCCCCTGTGAAGTCAGAGTCTGTTTTTGATAGCTGGTTCAGGGCATGTTTTTCTTTTTTTTTTTTTTTAATTCAAAAAGCCAGCGGTGATTATGTTAAGCCTGCAGGCATAACAGATAATGATTTGACAATGCTCAGGGGCAAGTTAAGTAACTCAAGTAACAAGCAGTAGGTGTAAATATATATATTATATATATACTTTCACACAAGTAGCCTTGCCCTCCTCTTAATAAGTAGATCAGCAAAACTTATTCACATACAGCTGAAGTTTTCACCATTAAAGTGGCAGAATGTTTAGTCACATTATTATTAAAGGAACCCACTCTGTGATTCAGAATATTTTACTTCTTTGAGCTTTGCTAAAGGTCTTGTGTGGGCTGGAAAGTAAGTTTTATGACCAAAGGGCAAGCAAAGCCTCGAGAAGAAAAATTAAATAATGAATAAGAAGCACTTAGAGAGTGCATACCTCCATCCTTAACAATTATCTTAATGTGATATTTGGTGATGGAAAATGTTTTCTAAAAAGGTGCAGTCTAGATCTGAATCAACAGCTACGTCAGAATACACATAATCATAAACAATAATGGACTTTAAATCCTTAAAATAATACATTTTGTTTAGTTTTAGTTCCAGTTAAGTGCAATAGATCATATACAAATAGACATTTACAAAAAAACGGGCTCTGTTTTTCATTGCTGGGTAACTCCATATATATACCTTTATCCACACTTTGCTTTGCTCACTAAAGCTAAAGATGTATTAATGTATTAAGAATGATATAAATGCAACATGAAACTAGAATAAAATCACACCAAAGAGCACAAACAACACACTTTTCAGATGATACTCTTAATTCACAGACAGAGAAATAATATGTTCCTGGTTCATGCCTTCGCTCTGCACTGAACTTCATTACAATCCGGTGCTGTTTTTTGATTTGTATCCCTGCTGACAATCAAACTAACAAAGAAAACAAAAGGAGACAAAACACAGCGCCTGTGATGGATGTGAAAATGCACAGCTGACCATATGGACGAATAGTTTTTCTTCATCCCAAAAAATATGTACCTCAAAAATATCCCAATAATTTGACAGCAGCAGTATGTGTCCTGTCAGGCTTTAGGGAGTGTACACTTGCATGCTTGGATAGCAAGCAACTATTTCAGCCCCCTCCTCCAACCACTTTGCCTCCCCTTCCTCCCACAGAAATTAACTCGTAATCAGGCACACAACACTCAGTCTTACTTTGACTTTGCTAACATTGCGATTCCTTTCAGGGCCCCAGCAGCAGCAGCAGCAGCAGCAGCAGCAGGCGAGCCCAGGACCCCGGCTCCTTGTGTGGGAGAGGAGCTCCGGCAACTTCCTGCCGCCCCGTCATCTGTGGGAACCTCGGCTAATTCAGAACACCTCAGCAAAGGAATCAGCAAGGAAAGCTGCAACTCCAGGGACACCTCTGAAGGTACAGCACTAAGTTATATCGACAGGGAAGTGATGCACCTTAGATTGCAGATCAAGGGTTCAATTTCAGCCCGAAAAGATTAAACCTAAGCTTGCCTTGGGATTTAGGCTTATTCAACTTATAGTGTCCACACCACGAAAAAGATTGGCTAGAAAACAGAGTGGGCCCCCAGTGTTGTGTAAACAGCACTGTGGACCACACCACAACGACACAGGCAAAATAAATTGTGTTCAAGTATTTTGTCATTGTTGCACATTGCATCTCTTGACCTTGATCAAAGGTGACAGCAACACCATATTACAGGCGGACGGTCATCTTATGATTCATTGATTTCCAGGCTGGAAGCAGCCAGATGCACATATATGTACCAACACATCCGTGTGCACACGCATCCCAGTCAGACACATACTGACACAATACACACTGGCTAACGCACACACACTCTCTGCCATGATTTGATTTCTACACAGACATGACATGAATCCAATTAATTCAGGCTGAGGATCAATAGAGAACCATTTCCATGAGGGAAAATTGCTTTTGGATTTCGACTCAGTCAGCAGTGCTGCTGTTATTTGAAGGTGGCTCAGAAATGGGAGATGTAAAGAAGCCCTGCAATGCTGCTCGACATTTTATTTTGCATCCCACCCTTCTGATGTGTTTTCACACACACACACACAAGCCTCTGCTCTCATTTTGAACGTGTGCAGTGTATTTAGACTGATTGAGTTATCAAATGATATTAAATCTCTCTCCTACATTTTTAAAATCATAACAAATGATACATGAATATTATTTTTACACCGATCGTAATGAGAAATTTGCTTCAGTGCCACAGTGGTGTTTATGAGTTTGACACTTTTTTACTTTAAGTTTTCTTAGACCAGACTCCGGCAAGTGCTTTGCATATGTATGAACCTCCTGTGGAGGGCAAAAAAAATGTTTATTTTTGCATTTGGTGAAACTGAAATCCAAGCTGTTTACTGTGTCTCACTTTTCACCAAGTGCACTTTATATGGCTCGTTATGAATAATTAAGCATTTCCTGTTTGTAGAAGCAATCATGTCCCTTCACTCCATGGTTGTTGGTCGTGGCATGTTGTGATGTTATTATCTGACATCGATTTGAAATGCTTTGCTATGTTTTTTATGTCTTTTTTCCACATTTTTAACAACTAGGACATTTGGCAGTGTTTTTTTTTTTTTTATTGCCTGCAGTGTCAATGTGAACTGTGAATGAGTTTATTGGAGTGTCATTGTGTTGTTGCAGAGAAAAGTTAAATAAAAGTAAGAAAAGAAGAACTTCGGGTTTACCATGTTTGAAATAACAAGGGATGTTCCCAAGAGGCCCAGTCACTTTGCAGATATGCTGATACTCAGGCTGATAGCCCAAATCCAGTTGTTTTCTTCTCTACTTGGAATCCTTTCTGAATGCACAAGTGTAGGGAAGTGAGCGAGATATAAAGAACATTTGTGTCGATAATCCTCTTTTGTAGCAAAACAGTCGCTCTTTGTTCATCCTCTGGATTCTGTCCAAGGTTATTTCGAATTTTAGACTGAACTCCGCTGAATAATCCATGACAGAATACGCATCTCCAATCAGATTAATTGAAAACACTGATTGTTGCTGTTCGGAGCTTAGGAGAAAGTGCTGTAGACAAATCACAGTTTAAAACCAAATCAATAAAGCTCACTGAGCTAAATTAGGCTGAAACACTTTCAAAGCAGTTAATGACAAATCCTGCCAAGCGTGGAGATAGAACGGGTCAATAGCTCAAACAAGCTGGAGACAATCGCGTTGCGTCATGCGAACAAAGCCGTTATGGTAACATGTACCAGCGATGTGCCACATCTCCCTCAGGAAGAAGACCTTAAAATGCAGATTATACAATAAGTATGTAAATATTCCAAAGGCTGTGTAAATTCTGGAGGGCTTGAAGATCCAGCCTCTTTTATCTATTCTGTGTTGCCAAAAGGATTTAGGCAATGTAGTTTGAAGCTGTGCGTGTGTGTGTGTGTGTGTGTGTGTGTGTGTGTGTGTGTGTGCATGTCTTTGAGTGTGTTGTTTTAGGAGAAGAAATGTAAAAGAATGATCTAACGACAGGAGGTGAAACTATCAAACAGAAATGGGAGAAAAAAGAAAGGATAAAAGAGAGGAGCCGCTCTTTTTGCCATCTAAAACAATGTGTGTTTACTTTGATGCTGCTGGTTTTCTTTGCCAGCGGTGCGTGTGGCTGAAGCTGAGCAGCAGACGGCGGACGCTTCAGAGGTGATCTATGATGACGTTCCAGCAGAAGACCCCCTCTCTCCCGATGAAGGTTTGAAGCTGCGACAGAATTATGTTTGTTTACATGAATCTCGCCGTACAGCTTCAGGTGTTTATTATCTTGCTGTGTGTTTGGCAGATATGATATATGAAGATGTTCAGAGAGACACCGGTCCTCTGGGTGCAGACAATGGATGGAGCTCCAGTGAGTTTGAAAGCTATGATGAACAGTCTGATAACGAGACCAAACTACCAACACGGAGCAAGGTAGCACTGGTGTGTGCGCGTGTGTGTGCGAATGCGTGTTTGATGTGTGTATTTTTCCTCACATATGACTGGCCAGGTTGCTTTGGTTTGTTTCCAAGACTTAAAAAATAATCAAGAAGAATATTTCAACCCCTGCTGCTCAAGTGCGGGTGTTTATTAATGCATGTAACTGGAAGGAAACTGTAAAGCAAATAAAAAATATATAACAGACCAGGCTTTATACTTTCATTGTGGGATGAAAGTAAACAAGAGGCATTTCAGTTTTAAAAAAAACCTCAGATCTCATCGCCTCCCCTCCGTCTCTGCTCATCAGTGTGTCTGCTGCACGGCGACACAGTGTCGGCCTTCCACATGATGGCACTGTGTGCACATTCACATTGTGCTGCATTTTCCTTAATGCTTCACCAGCCTTTAACATGCATGCACCGATGCAGGCTCGGGGGGATCTTTGGTGTCATTCAAAAAGTATTTTGCTGAGTTGAATCATTATTAATGTATAGATTTCTTACCTACCTTTGCATATTTTTACATATTGAAGGTGTTTATGTACAGCTGTAATTCTGTTGTAATCCAAGCAAATCCTGAGTTAAATCAATGCTTTGAGAAACAAGGGAGATCCGTGTTTGTTGTATTGGGATGGAAAATGAGTTGCTCAGGTAATTACAGGATGGTTTGGTGTGAAAATCCCCCACAGTTCTCTCGGCAGGCTTGTCCCAGGCCAATGAACAAAAGAAAGGATTCAGCTGCCTTAGCCTAACAATTAATGTAGAAACCTTGACTATTAGGGGGCCGGCAACACTTTTTCGCCTAGCGCAGCCTTCATCAAAAACACATTGTTTTTAATTAGTCTCGCCCGATTAATTTTTCACAAAGTGCACCTGAAGTTCTCCCCCTTCTCAGTTCGCTGGTTAAATCGAGCAGCATGGGAGAGCCGTGACAGAGTTCGCTTCTTTAATATTTACCCTAGACTACCTGCACCCCTCCCCTCACCTTTCTATAAATCAGTGTCCATTAGTCTCATACAGCATAACGCCTTTGACCAGAGCAGACCTCCAGGCTGTCATTCTCTGTGCTTCTGATTGATTCCCGAAGTTATGTAGCTTGTTTTGCCTTGATCACTTTGCCTCCATATCCCATCTCTGTTTCCTCTCCCCCCATCTTTCTTTTCCACCACCCCCTGCATCCCACCTCCCTTGGCTTAACGCACACCCCCCCCCCCCGCCCCCTCCCCAAATGCTTCGCCTGTCCCTGTCCAACATCTGTAGCTCTCCCCCGAAGTGCGTCGGCTGAGGGATCGATGTGCCAAGACCAAACGTGAACTGGCCACCAAGCTGTCTGGCAAGCACAACTATGACATCAAGGTACACCTCCAGCTGCAAGAGAACGCGGCTAATGTCACACTATTTCTTGGCAGAGCTCGAATCACTCTGCTAGATGTTTGCCATTAGGATTGATGATCACCCAGAGCTGAAATGTGCTGTGTTATATGCTCAGCTGACTCAAAGGCTTAACTGACTCTGTGCACCATCCTTCCCAGCATTTCTTTTAGACTGTGAGTCTGCTGTGGAACTCTCCATCAGCCTCTCTCTCTCTCTCTCTCTCGTCCTGCCTGGTTTAATATCAAGACGCATATATGGGACGCGTCAATTATTAAATTATATTCAGCGTATTTACTTCCATCAACACCAGTGCAACTTGCCCCCAATTAATGACCTACTTTTCCGAAGTAGCATCATTTAAAAATATTGCGACCCTGGGTGTATTCTTGGTCTGTGGAGTCTGGTTGCATGGCCTCCGGGATGCACAGGGTGGAGTTTGTGGTCAACTGAATTCTCCCACGCAGAGCAGAGCAGAGCAGAGCAG
>JAQNCA010000014.1:4099560-4110966 GCA_029783725.1 Acanthurus tractus
CTGAAGGCTGCCTTTCTGTTGTTCCCTCTCTATCTCTATCACACACACGCACACACACGCACACACACGCACACACACATGCTGACGCACTATCTCTTTTTAACCTTTCTGTATCTTTCTCCTTCCCTGTGTCTGAATGTCTGCAGAAGAGGAGGATGATGCAGGATACCTGGATGTTGCTGTGTCAGAGGAGAAGCATCCTCCTCCACAGCTGAGCCCAATGCCAGAGGGGCTGACCAGCCACCAGGTGCACCTGACACCTCTCTTCTGTTTTTTTTTTTAAAGAAATGTAGCCCTGCATAGGTAGAAACACGTACAGCACTTGACATCTGGCATTAATGCAAGGTATTCTGTATGCAATGACCTTGAGATAACTCTCTAAGCTGTCATTAAAAGGTTTTATTTGTACTTTTACGTATTTTTATCTCTTGTGTTTATCCTGATTGGAAAAGCAGTGTGTTTTATAGCAGCCGGAACAGCTGCCTTCATGTCACAGCAAGTCAAATGATTCAGCACTCTGATAACGGCCTTGTTCAAACAGACCTACTCCTCTCTGAGTCTTTTTCCTCCTGTGACAAACGCATGATTATAGTGCAGTCCATCAACCTGCACCGCGCTTAACCGAAGGCATACTGCACACCGCAGCCCCATCATGTCCTGTTAGCGCTAAATTTCCTGACTGGTTTGTGTTCCACGCAGGTTGTCAGACGCCATATCCTGGGCTCCATCATTCAGAGCGAGCGGAGCTACCTGGAGTCTCTCAGGAGAATCTTGCAGGTGAGCTGCTCGGTCCCTGTTGTCCTCCTCTGCCACATGCAATATCTTCACCATTTAGCTGTTATGAATTACACTAAAAAGAGATGCGGCGATATCCATCAAATTACAGAGGTGTCTCAGCATAAATAATCCTGATAAAACAGCCACCCTCGTTTTTATGGCATTGTGCTGATGCTATGAGAGAGAGAGAGAGGGACTTGCACAGGTTGAGGCGCAGCTTCTCCTCTTTAATATCTCTTTAGTGGGGAAAAAGAGGACTTGTTATCTCCTCATCCCAGAAAAATAAGACGAGCACCTACTGAAATTAAATCAGTAGTAATCAATGGCTGCTGCATACAAGCCAAGATCCTTCACTGTCAAGATCCAATGAGCTGCCTTTGTTGTGGAGAGACATGATTGCGTGTGATACTTTGGGAGGTTTAGCTCTTTTGAAATCTCTCTTGATATTCAGAGAGTCCAGCCAAGTGGTAAATGCAGTGTCTCCAGACAGATAATATAAAAAAGATGAAAGGCCACAAGCACAATTAGACATTGAGGGTTGTAACTTTCCTTTTTGCTGTAGAACAGATTGGAAACTTGTTCATGTTTTGCCGCCTGCCCGTGTTCCTTCAGTCGATGATTCATTCGCCATGATGGATTTGTGGAGATAGGAACTGAAAAAACATCAACAAAAATTAGCACCACTGTTACTCATGCAAATAGATTCATTTTTTGGTGTCAAACGTAGTTTTTATCTTTCATGTCTGGTATGTGAACTATATTATCTATACTTCAGTGCGTTAAGGGTCAAAGAAGGTGTGTTTACTGGCGTCCACAGAGAATATTGTCCAAGAGGAGCCTGTCAACTCATTACTGTAGGCTATGCTAATATGCCTATGAGTTCTGACTGAAGAATCAATCACTGTCTCTTTCTCTGTGTTGCTTTTGCATCTGTTACTCTGCTGGGAACTGTGTGTTTTTTTTTTTGTTGCCATTATTATTCCAGCTTTTATGATTGCAAGTCACCTTGAGTTCTAAACATGTTTGCTCTTGGCAAATGCTGTTTTATGGGTGAATCTGTTCGATTGATGTGCTTCCAGGCACCGTGACTACATTTCCTCATTTTCCTCGATTCATAAGGATATTTGTCTGCTTCCTCTCAGTTGTCTTTTTATGCTACTGAGACGAAGAGATGCTTAAGGAAGGTGGACCGCTGATTCATCTTAAGCACCCGCCCACACACACACACACACACATACGTAAGTGCATATCAACAACAAAAACAAATAAAAAACCCGATTTTCTCTCACAATCTCACCAGGAATATCACAGACCCTTGATGGAGGCTGATCCACGCATCCTGAGTCCAAAGAAGATCCGGCCCATATTTTACCGAATCAGGGAGATCACACAGTGCCACTCCATGTTCCAGATTGCACTGGCGTCACGTGTGGCCGAGTGGGACAGCAGCGAGAAAATCGGAGACTTATTTGTTGCCTCGGTTAGTGTGCGTGCATGTGCATGTTTTTAGTGTCTTTATACGTTTATGCTGGAAGCTTGTTTGCTGCCTTACACAGTAAGTGTGTGCTTGTGTTTGTGCATTCTTTATTTGTTTCTGTTGCACTCGGTTGATATGCAATCAAAGACTCGTATTCAAGGTACAGGCACTCATATTTTTCTTGGCATTTCTATCTAAAATACTTTATATCACAATCTCAGCGACCGGAGTAATAATGAGCTACAGGTTTCAGACAAAGCAAACAGGAAAAGTTTACCCCAAACATAGAATCAATTACAGTTGTGATGAATATCTCCACTGCAGTCAGTGATCTCTGGGATACATGTTTACACATTTTGGCACTAGCATAATGGAGTTCAGTGTGAGTTTTCTGTTGTGAGTCTCCGCAGTGTGCTCATCCATAAGGTCTGCTCATTATTTGCCTATTAGAGGGGCTTATTCGACCCACTCCTTCTCTGTTGGCTATTATGGCGTTGCTCCATTGATATCCTAAGACCTACCCACAAATGAGGCCACACTGGAAAAGTAAAGTGCTGGAACTGTGTGCTCCTCCTTGAGTTGCTCCCTTTTTCTTTTTTTTTCTTTTTTTTATCTAGCGGTGTATCTGTACCTTCGGGGCTTGAAGTAATATCCGAGAGGCAGCATCTTGAAGGAGGGTGCGAGCAAAGAGGGTTAATTCCTTCATGCGATTTGCTAATTCCCCACCACTCTTCAAACTGCCACTATCGGCTGCCTGGTGTGGATTTAATTGAGGAGAGAGAATAAATGTCTGCTGCACAACAGACACACCCCCTCACACACACACACACACACACACACACACACACACACACACACACACACACACACACTCTCGCACTCTGCTACCTTATTCCTCTTTGCCAAACCTCTTAAATGGCTCGTGAAGGGTGTTGCTGTAACTTGGATGGTAAACAAACCAATTTTTTTTTCAAGCACTATACTTAAAGGAGCCATTTTCTAGCCTCTCTTTACATTGAAATGACTAACAGGTTGCCCTGCAAACAGGATGGCTGGCCAGACGTTCAAGATGTCAGACGAAATTACATGACGGTGTTTGTGGAGGCTGGTGTCAAGACAAAATAACAAACGTGGGAGAGCACTAGACCCTCTGATTGTAGGGCTGTTGTTACAAATTCACATAATTACGCCTGTTTTCTGTTTCCGCAGTTTTCCAAGTCCATGGTGCTGGATGTATACAGTGATTATGTGAACAACTTCACCAATGCCATGGCTCTCATTAAAAAGGCGTGCATGTCCAAGCCAGCTTTCCTGGAATTCTTAAAGGTGAGCCATTAACCCACGAACGCAATGTAGTTTTTCAATGTTTTCCATCCCTTCAGTGTTCAAATTACGCCTGTTTGTTTTCCTCTGCAGTGTTTAGCAGATGCTGAATGTAGCAGAGCCCCATAGCTAAATGCTTCAAAAATACATAGTTCTCAGGTCTTCAAAGAGACAAACAAATAATTCAGTGTTTGAAAAACTTGAACAACTTTGGTGTTGTTGTTTTCCTTGGGTTCAGTTTAAAAGTGTGTCCTAATTCTTTGTCCACCGTTTAATATGCACTTAAATGCAGCAATACGTTATTATTGATGCTAGGGGATGATGTCCATTTTAGTGTGAAATAGTCACTGTCACCAAAGATAATATATCTGATTGTTATGCATTAACAATGTATCTATGTTACATTTTAATTACATTTACTAACATACAAGATTTGACTTGTGAAATAGACCATCGGCCTGAATAAAATGATGGATTCCTTTAGGTTTTAACATTGTAAGAAATATTTAGGATAATCTAAGTACACAGCTCAAAAAAGTATGTACCAAATATAAAGAATTTTTCTTATTTTTTGATTTGGAAATCTTACACATTATTTAGTAGTTGGATTTAAGCTCCATTAAACCCGACTGTGTGAGTTTTAACTTAAGTTTTCTTAGGTAACAATCAAATTACTTGTGTTACTACATGTACTACATTACTACATGTTTTAATCTCACGATTACTCTCAGAATTTGTCATTAATGGGCATGTGTTTCTATCTTTCTCTCTGCATTTGTAACAATTTTTAGTTAATCTTGAAAAATCTTTTGAGTTTTAATATAAAACACAAAAAGAAATATGCAGTAAATAAAGAACTCAACTAGAACACAGGCTGATTCACATGAAGAAACAGAAAAACCTACAGAAAACCACACACACACACATACAACAAAAACCTAACCTAACACACAAGCTTTCTAATATATTTTAAAAAAAAAAGACATTTGGCAGGTTTGGACAACCACGCAATTAAGATGTGTTTTTCAGTTTCCTGAATGTTTCAAATATTAATAAGGGATCATGAACAAGGAAAAGTAGTGCCAGGGTGCACAGAGGGTGCCAAGAAATAATTTAAATGTGCTGAGATTAACAATTCCCCACGCGCCTAGCATTCATGCATGGGTATGACCTGGATCATTTAGCCGTAAGGCTGATTTACAGAACCAGATCACACGGCTGACAGCCCTGCATGTAGCTTCGGATAACATTTGTCCTTTTCTCTCTGCTGAAAGATTCCTCTCGCTCTCCCACCGCCTGTTGCAGCACTCACTCACAAACCAAGTACTAAACTGGTTAGACACAGGCGAGAAAATACACCGAATCAATGACATACTTCATTATGTTTCCTTAAGAATATTCTGACGGCGTGCACATGACCAAGCACGCAAGGGAAATTTTCACCAGGATAGGGGCTATTAAATTCAGAGATTGACTACAGTTTGCTTTGCAGATACTATAGTTTAATACAAGAGCTGCATTTGCACTGCATTTAGTTGAGTTCGGTGTAAGTTCTGTGATAAAATAGAATAATCTAAAGTGGGTGAGATGATGAATTTATATTTACATTTATTCAAGCAACACTCATTAGTTTGTCAGGAAAAAATTAAATTAAAACAGAATATTTGGAAATACATGGAGTCACAAAAACATTCTGTCTCTAAGGATTATTGATATTGAGATCCATAAAGGCGGTTGGAAGTTGTGCATGTAAAAACAAAAAGTGTGATTGAAAAGTTCTCGGCCTTTTGGCAGAAGAAGATGAGTTATGTAGCTTGTGCAGTCATCTCTCTCTTGTTTGAGTTCAGCACCAAACAGTTCAACATGCTGTAAGGAAGGGAAAGTCACCTGATGTGTCCTAAATGTCCTCATAGACGTCCTTGAATGAGCCTCTGAGAGGGAGGTACAGGATTACTGCACCAAGGCCGATAATGTCCATTTTCTGACAGTCACCCGAAACAAGAAATATCGTAAAATTTAAAAACTTTTTAAGCTTTTAGAATTCAAACTATAAATGCATGTAACAAAAGCTCTATAACTCATTTTCCTTCTGCCTCAGGCCAGAAACTTATCAATCAGCCTTTGCACAGTGTAGTGCAGCATTATCCAGTTCAGTGGTGTGAGCCGGTGCATGGATGGCAGGACTTTTTGAACCTGCTGGAAGTGTCATGGGCCCTAATTTAGCTCACAGCAGCTGTTAGGGGAGATGTCCACTTGACAGGTCCAATGACATGTACTGTCTCTCCCATTTTCCCTGCACTTGACATCGGAACATATTTAGCAGTAGGGACAGCTCCATCAGTTCCAGCATATCAGCAAATGCAGAGGCCTCTTACTGTGCTGCTAAGATTGCCTGGTAACAACTTCAGTTCTGCTAGGGACATGACATTTCTAAAAACGTTTTTCACAGAACAAATTCATATGTTCCTGGTTAATCAAATCTAAATGTATGTCTTTTACATTGTCATTCGTACAGAAGAGCTGGTCACAACCCTCTGTGATTATACTGTAGGAAGTCGCTGACAAATCTGCTCTCCCACGAATGGGATCTTAAAACTTGACCACTTTCCTCTGCAGACCAGCACACTGCACATTTGCTGCTACTTGCTCAGCCAGTCAGCTCTAATTTCCAGAGGTACTACAATCCACTTTTACTCAGTAACTCCAAGAAAAAACATGACTCACTAGTGGCCAAGGAAATCCATCTCTCTGCCTTGTAATTTTTGGTGCAGCCCTACCTGCCGAGGTGTGTCTGATGTCTGACCCTCCAGCCTGTGTGTAGAAGTGAAACATAATCCTTCTCTTTACACCAGAGAATCGCACTGGACATATTTGTGTTTAAAAAATCCAACCAACACCGGCAGCAACAGGATCTGCCTCCAATTAACAAGCGGCTGCAGCTGAAAGAAACAGCAGTGTAATTTTTTCCCTGCACTTCACCTTCTGTCTTGCCTCAGGATACACATTTTTCTCCTGTAATGGTTCTAAAAAAAAAAAAAAAAAAATACGTGATTGTAGTTGATAAATTTTGGTTTCAGGCACACAGATCCAAGACTTGACAACACAACTCTACCTATCACAATTAGACTAAATACAATTTGGCTGCACTGGCTTCAGTTTTGATCACAGGGAACCAAGTGGACCGCTGAAGAAACTGTAATTTGAACTTCTCAAAAGTTTCCTCAGCCCTCATACATTAGATAAACGCTCCCGGCTGCACTTCCTGGTTTACAGTCCACTTCCTCTACATGATCGGGAAGACGGTGTCCACCTCAGAAAGACAGAGAGCTGATTAAACATTCGAGTCTAAATGTTCTTGCTGTCCGTTGAGGCTTCACCAGCTGATTGAAACATGACTCAGTTTGGTGTTTCTTATTATTCATTATTACTGATCAAAACAGACGAGACCTTTCTATCAACTGAGAAAACTCATATCGTTTTCTGAGAGATCAGGCAGGTGAACTTCTGCATTGACGCCATCTCAGGCAACGCTGTGGTTTTAAACATCATAGATTGGTAGATTTGAGTGAACATGACTTCCTTCCAAAAGGAAACCCCATTTATTCACAAATGTCTACCTGACACCAATCAAGCATTTCTAGTGCATGAAGTGCACTTTTTAGTAAAATCTAGGTCTGGTCGAAAGAAACAGCAGTGTAATTTTATCTGATGTTTCTCAAACTTTTCATGGAATTTCCTGGTTGATCACATCTGTTGCAGCCAAATTAATCACTTCAAACAGATTGTAATTATTTTTTCCTCCATTAACTCATGCAGATTAAACTCTTACAGACATTTGTATACGTTCATGCACAAATATACACAAGTAATTAAAACGTGAACTTCATTTTTAACTGAATTATTGACTCTTTCGTCATACAGTCCATCTTCTCACTCACTAAGGGGCCTCTTAAGAGACCATTATCAATCCACTCAATGAGGGTTTCGACCACAGGTGTTCTCCCCCTCATGCATTCGTTTTCTATCTCCATCGCCAGCAGCTGTGACTGTTTTTGTTGTTTGAATAGACTACACAAGTTTACCTGCTGCATCTCATCGACTCATTTTTGACACTTTGTCGTAAGCTTCAAGGAAACGTAGAGGAAAAAATGACCTTCTTTTCCCTGCACGTGCAGCATCAGTCTCAGGTGACTTTCTGCAAGCAGACAGGTTACCATGCTAAATGTTATATTCAGCAAATTAAAGTGCATCTTTAATCTTACTGTCATCCTGTCCTCACCTGTAAATGAATTATTGGATGAGTGCCGATCGTCATCCACTGGTGTTTTCTGCTAGTGACTGTGTATAAAGTGTCTTACGAGGTTGGTTTATCACTGCACTAACTGAGGGCCGTTCCTCTTGAGGCCTGTTCACAGTAGGAGATCTTGGGCTGAGCCAGAAGGGGAAGAAATAGGTTGAAATCTTTGGTTTTTTAATCAAAAACAGAGTATTCAGTCACGCTGTGAGGCAAATCCCCCAATGGCTGCCGTAGAGCTTTGCCAACCAAAGACGGGTTGTGTCAGAAATTTAGGCCCGAAGACCCACAATGTGACTGCTTTGACCCACATTTACAAGCCAGTGAATTGAAATACAACATGAAATGATGGAGAATTCACGGCGAGCTAACGCTTTGCTTCTGCTAATGCTACAGCCAAGGCTCCCCTTTTACTCAACTCTCTCATACTGACATGCAAAGAAGATTGATTTTTTTTCTTGCACAGTGAACTGGAGCTCTCAAGTCTGTTCACCAGTGAGAATGTTTCTGGTCAGGCTGCTGTACTGAAGACTTTTTGTCTGCCTGTGTTTAGTTTTGTGTGAAGTCAACCAGGCTGTTCCACCACTGAGCTCCAATCAGGTTAATTAGATCATTTTACTTGCAGTTTTTTTAAGTAAGACAACATGTGAAGTCAGAATCAGCGAGTTCAACATCAAAATTTACAACATGAATGACCCAATACTTTGCCTTAAAAATGATTTAAATTTTTATCATAATCTGTTGATGTCCAGGATGTGATGATCAGTAACTAAACGTCTAATAAAGTGAATTTTACGACCAAAAAGTAGATGCTGCTCAAGAATATCAGTTCAATTGATTTTATATTCTAAATTTAAGATTTAATTAATATTATCTGGTTCTAATCCAAGGGCACTATCCTCAAAGGCAAAAAAGTCCTACACTTATATAAGAAATAAGTGTTCTTGAAGCAAAAAGGAAACAGGTCTTATGTTAGTCACTGCACCGTTTTTTTAATAGACGATGTCAGATCTCCTGAGTTCCAACATTTTACCTCTTTTTTTTCCGTCTCCGTCTCCCAGATCTTTTATCACCTCATCGTCTATTAAATGTATCCAGTAATTTGCCTTTCTTTACTGGCGGTGTTATCGCAGCGCAGACTTGACACTGAACCAAAAAAACAATAACTTCTCCTGACCTACACCCACATTAATACATGAGACATAAACACACTCAAAAAAAAAAAAATTCTCTTCTTTCATCCTTTCATATCACTAACAGACCCTGATTTTCATACCTTATTCACCCACTCACACGCCTACACTTGGTCTATAGAGGATTCTGACAAGCTCCTCTTAAAGCAGGGTTAGCATAATTTCCTCTTCATGGTCTTTCTCTGCAGGAATAATTTTTCAGCTTTACGTCCTGTTAAATTTTTTTCCTCTCTTTTTTTTTTGTTTTCCAGAAGAAGCAGGCCTCCAGCGTCGACCGGATCACTCTCTATGGCCTGATGGTTAAACCCATTCAGCGATTCCCTCAGTTCATTTTGCTTCTGCAGGTATGACGTGTTGTTTTGTTAAGAGGTTAATCATTTTGTTCATTTTAAAAATACATGTCTTAAAAGTTAAAACACTTCCAAGATGAGAAACTAGAGTCAAATTAAAGGCTCAGCTGCACAGACACTAATAAAGATGCAAAGCGGGCAAGGCCACAGAATCGATTTTAAATTTAAACTCAAGAAGTTGCACCTCACATACATTCACACCCAAGTAAGCTAGAGCTTAAAAAAGCAGCTAGCCACATCAGTTTTTTTTTTTTTATTTCTGCATTCACATCCCAGCTCTTCCATTTTCTATTCCAAGCAAAGATTTGAATTCGAGCTTGATTTGCTGGTTCTCGGTCGCTCGTTTCATCCCTCAGTAGGCATTGATTATCCATGTATTCAAAAGATAAGTTATGAATGAGAATCAGGCATTTTCTTCCAGCCTAAACTCAACACTCCAAAGAGGAAGTGTTTGTATGAAATCATACATTACAGGGGCGTCAAAGCTCAAGGCTCTGGGGCTCATCTTAGAGATGCTTATCGAGACAAAACTAAGCTTTCACTGGGTCATAGAGGCATGGCAGATACAGAGATGCAAGCCACGAAGCCTACAGTTTCACAGACTTTAATTGTTTGTATACACTGCAACACAATAAGCTTAACAAAGTTTACATAAACTCTTTGAATGTCAGTTTGGTTTACACAGTTACCCAAATCCCCTGGAATCCGTGACAGTGTCACAACTGCAGTCAAAGAGCGTATTTGACCCAGATTTGAACTTTTCAAGGCGAAGACGACACTTCCAACCACAAAACACTATTTTGTTAGATTTTTTTGCAGAGTAGTGCGGAAAGTTTGAAAATCATAAACAGAGACTGGTTTGAATCTTAGTGTCTTCACCAGAAACTTTCCCCGTGACCTTTCCCAGGACATGCTCAAGAATACACCGAAAGGCCACGTGGACCGTCTGCCCCTGCAGCTCGCGCTCACAGAGCTGGAGATGCTGGCTGAGAAGCTGAATGAACAGAAACGAGTAGCCGACCAGATTGCAGAGACTCAACAACTAGCCCGCAGCGTCAGTGATCGCCTGCTCAGTAAGGTGACTGGATGCACATGCAACCCCCTCACACACGTGCACACACACACACACACACACACGCTCATATGCCTCAATCAAATCAACTGCGAGCCAGCCTGTGAGCCCTTTAACTCCTCTGCGTTGTTATCACTGTGAGCCAAATACATATAAATTAAACTAGTATATAGCAATCGCTTATATCACTTTCCCACACATTAATCTGGGGAGGCATTTTTATTTAGAGAAATTATCTCCTAGAAATGATGCCCATTATCATCCCTAAACAGTACCAAATGCAATGGCAGAGGCGTTGCCTCTCCATTACCACACTGAAATTACAGTTCTGCTGCTGCAAATCTGAACAAATGCTGCTCTGAATAAGAAGAATTAGGGGGTAAATGAGACATTTAATTGGAAACTGTAAGAGAGCTATCTCTTTCACCCTGTTGCTCTCTCTCTCTCTCTTTCCACTTTACCTCCCGTCTCTTCCCCTCTTGCACTCCCTCGCTTGCTCTCTTGCTTACTCTCACTTCACTTACACACTCCTCTCTTTCTCTAGTGTGACTGCATCTTCCCCTGTCTTCCTTTTGTCTCTTGCCCCCTCCCCTCTCCCCTTTCTTTATTTCTCTCTATCAGCCCTTGCTTTCCAGGACTCTGAGATGAGCTGATTCGGCCAATCTCCCCCACTCCACACAGAATTCCATTTGCTGCGGTGACACTGCAGAATTCCAATCGGAAACAGTCTCCTCTATTGCCCCCATAACCATCCAATGAAATATTCATTCTTTGTCTCAAAGTATCTAAGTCGCCGAAATAGGACAGATAACAATGTGAGTGAGAATGGGTTCTGCACACATTCACATAGGGGGCCGGGGCGGGCGGGGGGGGGGGGGGCGGGGGGGGGGGGGGGGGGGGGGGGGGGGGCGGGGGGGGGG
>JAQNCA010000014.1:4112972-4124882 GCA_029783725.1 Acanthurus tractus
ATATTTATGACATAAAAAATTTTTTGGTTTATTTCAAATTTATATTTTTTGACACCGCCATTGTTCACATCTTTCTCTCCCCCCCCCCCCCCTTCTTTACCATTTCTCAAGTAGTAAACGGGGAAAAGGGATTTTGTATGTTTTGCAAAGCTCCTGTCAGAGCCGTCGCTTAAAGCCCTCTTCTTCAGCCTTCAGAGTAATTATCGCTCTACGTCTCATTCAACTCGAGTGTTTCGAAGTTGACTTTGTCTGCCCTCCAGGATCTTGACAAACCGATCACAATGTTGATTGTATTCATGATTACATGAATACATGAATAGTAATGAACTCCTCCTCACAGCCAGGAGTGCAATTTTGGCGGGGAACTTGGGTTGATCATACAGGTTCTAATTCGTGCTCCCGAGTGTTCGTCGTGACATGTCAGAGAGCGTGTCCTCCTTTCGAGTGCTGGATGAAGTGCTGTTCGCACGGAGAGAACAGGGGGGGGATTTCTCTCAGGTTGTTTTTCTTCTAAACTCCTCCCTCTGTGTTTTTTGTTTGTCTTCCTGTCTCCACCAGGGGACCTCCAGATATCAGCAGCCTCGTCCCCATTGGCCCTAAGTACACCATGAAGTGGAGCGCCCCCCTGCAGCAGGTGCAAGTGGTGGAGGTGGGGCAGGAGGGCTCTCAATGCAAAGACACGTTCTTCCAGCAGAGTGGCACCAAGCGGTCGAGCGGCATCTGCACTTCAGGTACAAAACAAAGGACATGTGAACCCTGTCCCGTCTCACTCCTTCACCTCCTCGTGTGTCACCCTTCAGTTAATCTCATCACGTTGACTGACTGTATAGTGTCATCCCTCTTTTCTGACTCAGCAAAGCTAATCTGTATCTGTTCTCTGCCTGTCGCTCCGACTGAGAAGGCATTTGCGAGGAGGATAGTGATGACGGTCACTTGTTCCCGTCTGCCTGGGGTGTTTTATCTTGGAGAGAGATGTGGGGGGTACACGGAGGCACCCACTGCAGCATCCCCATAGTCTCATTTCACTCTCTGATAGACCACAAACACGTCTAGAGTGAAGTCATCAATCTGCAGAGATTATTCCCTCCCTTTCTAGGCCCAATTAGAGAGCCAGTAGATGGGAATCGGTGGTTGAGACACTGGTTCTCCCACCACCCCTCACTAAACTCTGGTGTATACAGAGCCTGACGAGATCCCTGATAAATGCATCATGGGAAAAAGGCAGATACAAAGCCTTATCGGGATGTAATGGTACACAGGCTTTTTAAAGTTGCAGCTCCGTGACTTAAATATTAATGGCGCCTTCTTCAGAGCTGCTCGTGTCATGCAGCACCTGGTTTTGAGAGCCGGTTTGGATTCTCACCGGATTAAGGCTGATACTTTTAGGTCAGGTGGTGTATGTGCATACTCCTAACTCTGCTGCAGGGTTTTGGGGATCATTTAAGGTTAAAACTCTCAATGCAGCTTTCTCGCCTCCTCTGCTCGGGTCTCGCTCTGCAGATGTTGTGCCCCACACAGGGTGCTGGTTTCTGACTCTGACATTGTGTCTCCTCGTCCCCCCCCCCCTCTTTTCGACACGGTGCGGTCACCTTAATCATGTCTATCCAGAAAACTCCCCGAACATCTGTGGGGCCGATTCACAAATTTTCATTCAGACAGACTGTCCCATCTATTTATGGTTGCATCCCTTGTGATGTCGTTCAGCGATGTCTGGTCTAAATGCTGCACTGCCTCAAAATGGCTCAAAATGGGGTCATTTTTCATCTTCTACCGACCCTGGTGCCCCTCTTTATTGAAAAAAAAGCTGCCCTTTAGGGAAATCCAGGTCCATCTCTCTTTCTTTCTACCTTTGTCTCTTTTGTATGTATCTGTCAAGCTGTCTCTGCCTCTGTCTGTTCCATCATCACACAGAAAGCCCTCCAATGCATCTGCTGTTTTTTTTTTTTTTAAAAGCAGTTTTCCAGTTGTTTACTCTCACGCTGTCTCGCCTTCATTCTCCCCCCATTACCCCCCCTCCCCACTCCCTCCCCCCTTATTGCTGCTCCTCTCTCTTTTGACCCGCTGCCAGTAATGCAGACTTTTTTCGTCAGAGTGTACCATTGGGCTTTGGCTGCGGATCACAGCGTTTTGACGCAGGTGGGAAATCTGCATTGTCTTTAAATCCACTGGCCAGCGTCACTGGCACAGCGGCTGTGTGTTAGATTGCTGACTTATTCCAGAGGAAGCTGGGATGGACCCCTCCGGGCTCTGGCCTTCCACGCCAGCGAGCTACGTGCCTGGCGGTCCGTATGGATAGCCCTGTCTGAGTGTGAAAACCATATCCTGCCTCACCAACTGGATTACGCTGGATTACAACTCAGCACATTCACCTCTCGGGCTGTGGCCAACAGCAAGCCCCAAAGGACTTAACGATCTTGTACAGGGGTCCAGGCAGTCCCTGTGGAGAGGGCAGGAAGACATTGTTCTCTCGGCTTGAAGCACACTCTTTATATTCAGATGTCCCACCTATTGATTTCCTCGCACAGATGACAGATGTCACTGGCTGCCCGTGACAAAGATCCCAATAAACCCCAAAAGCTACAATGAAGCTCTTTAAATGAACAATTTCAGCTCACCACTCTCCTTTTTTTCTCATTCCCTCCCCCTCTTACGAGCACACCGTTTTTGCACGTGGATAGACACAACGAGTCGGGGCCCCACCTCGGAAGAGCATGCCTCAGTGAGCCTACCGGCTCAGCTTTTCTACTACTTTTTTTTTTTATGTGGCAGCAGTGACAGTGGAGATCTGGAGCAAATTCTACCTGCAGCATTTAATTAGGCAGTTCTCATAGAGCACGCTGCTGGGAAGATGTGGGCCAGGGGAGCTAGGACGGAGGATGGCAGACAGGAGGAGACACAGCTATCGATTCTCGGCAGTAGGAGAGAGAGAGACTTTGAAGGTAGCGGGCTTTAAATCGATGCCGAATTTTGCGTCTAATGAGACGCCTGCATTCCTTTTGGTCGGCAAAAGGGCATCATAGCTCCAAATAACAGTTTCTCCATCTGATTGTTTTTACTCATAAATTCACTCTCTGTAGTTCAGCAAATAATGAAGATCGATCCATCCGCACTTCGAACCTCTTTTATTAGTGCCACTGGAGTTTCAGCAAAGGCAACTTTTTTTTTTTTTTTGCACTTCGACTAGTTTTTTCAAGGCAGTGGCGTTGCTTTGCCTTTGCGCACACAACACTGTAACCTTGAGCGTTCATTCATATTTCATGTCTACTTTAGGGATAGTAGGTCCATATTTCATAAATGTTTATTATCTATTTGAGATCATATTCTTTAAATCATCGGTTGGTTGACAAAGAGTTCACGATAAAAAAAATCGGTTTGTTTGCCTCAAATAAATATTTAACATTCGCTGTTCTTGGTTTCTAAAGATGAGAGTTTTCAGCTTTGTATCAGAGTGCATATGATTACCTCGGATGTTGGACTGTTGGTCAGGCAAAAGAAGGAATGTGAAAACATCACCTTGAGCTCTGTGAAACTCTGATAGACATTTCAATTCTTTCATTTCATGCTGTTTTGGAAACGTGTCGACCAGATGCATTTCTTGCTTTGTACCATAAAAAAACCCACAATATGTTTGTGTTATCACACACTCTTCAGCTTTGTTTTGTTGCCCGCTTTACAGGTAAAGCAATCCTGGGTCCTCCACGGCTTTACCAGGAGCTGCAGGAGCTCCAGCATGACCTTTCTGTCGTGGAGGAGGTGACTCTCCTAGTGGGCACGCTGCAGGGGATGTACCAGGTACGTGTCACTTCATGTTACAGTTTTTCAGTAGCCGGACTGTCTCACAAAATGTATATCATCTAACATATGCAATGCAACAAAGTCAGCTGAAAGGCGAAATCTTCTGCGTAGGTTTCTCTCAAACCCCGACTCTGCAGGCAAACCACTGCGGCCGCTGTTTGTTACATTTCTCACACCGCTGTCAAGGTTTTCTTCAAAAGCTCAAATTGGCCACGGATGACTTTCAAACATGCCACTCTCTTCCAAAACCGTCTTTCAGTATCAAAAAATACTTAAAAACCAGTTCTTACAAAATATTGCCTAGAATATCAAAATGTGTGTATGAATAATATATGAAATATGGAATCTGTATGTGAGCTGTAGCTCGGCTCAAAATAGCTCCTCAACCCCGACAACGCACTAAAAAAAAAAATCAGCAGCGAGGACAAAATTGTGTGCACAGTTAATTTAAATCGCCAGATGTAGTGCAAAGTAAGACATCAAGTTTGAATGGTACAAGGCTAATCATTTGAGGAAATCTCTTTCTGCTGTTCCCTCTTTAAGAAATTGCAAAAAAAATCCTAGTTGTTTAAAATGTGATCAAAGAGCAATGTCATCTGCGTCTTTGAATCATGAATTTATAAAAGCATGCCCGTCTATCTCCTCATCCACTCTGCCACAATGGCGGGTATGAGATGTTCCCTCTGATATGCCAGATAGAAGTGTCAGATTTGCTATGTTGCAAAAAAAAAGAAACAGCGGCGCCCCTCCTGTAGCGTCAAAATCAGGACACTTCCCAGTAGTCTGCCATTAACACAGTAAAAGTACCATACACTACAAAACACAGTCAGGGAGATATACTCCAGCAATCACCGAAGAGCCTCTCAGGCTAATGGTGGCACCTTTGCCTCCCTGCCTTTAACGAGCACAATGTCCTCAGGAGGAGTGATATTGGCCTGGCACTAAATGACTGATTTTCACTTTCCACCCAGTTACAAAATTGTCCGCCGAACAAATAGACGAAATACTTCTGCACAGCTCATTGACTTCAGAAAATTGATTTGATTCTGTTTGACTTGAGGCGCTGGGTTTTACTGTAGAATGGATGCCGGTGTTGAAGTACATTCAACGTTACGTTGAAGGGGGATAAAAATGCCACAACCGTGCGGCTTCAAATAATACACGGCTTTTTTTTTTGTGTGTGTGTGTGTGTGTGTGTGTGTGTGTGAGCAGATGCTCGTGTGCATGCAAATCAATATGAGAGAACATCCTCATCGCACCTCTGCGGATGGTGCGAATATAGGCTGAGAAACAAGTTTTTTAACCGTGTGTGTTTTTCCCATCAAAAGAACCTGAACACCACTGTGGCCCAGGACTGGTGTCTGGCTCTGCAGAGGCTTATTCGCCTCAAAGAAGAACAGATCCAGAGCGCTAACAAATGTCGCTTACGCCTGCAGGTGCCTGGCAGGCCAGACAAGTAAGTAGTACCTCACATACAGATGTGCTCTCAGTGAAAATATACTTCAAGCTGGATTTCAGAGAACATAAGTGACCGCAGCAGCAAAAGCAAAAGCAAAGACAAGAATAACAGAAAAAATGGAGTGGCAGTAACACCAAACGTTTTCTTATGTTGGTAACTGATTTAAAACGTTCCCAACAGTTTTTTTCTGCATCTGCTCTGAGATCACTGGGCCAACAGGACACCCCGACTCTTTGCAAATTAGAGGCGAGAACAGTTTATTTTGTGTGAGCGGGTAATTACCCGACTCAAATTATTCATTTCCTTCTGCACTTGGATGAAATAATGAACAGCCTCCACAAAATGTTCCTTTTGCAGGATTTAATTGTCGCACTTTTTTTTTTTTTTTTTTGCCTGGTCTGTACCTAACAATGGACCTCAGTGCATAACTTCTCTGAAATTACCTTATGTTTTCAGTGTCTGTGCTGAGGAGCCAAACATTTATCATTTGGCAAAGTAGTTTATGCTCTTGCAGTACATTGCTGTACTTCATCTCCTGGTTATATGAGACTCTGGTGTACAGCACTAGAGAAAAAACTGCAATAAGTCAGTTAACAACCTTCAGAGTTGGGTTTTTTATGTAAATATGTGTCTTTTAATCAGATTACTTAAAATGCAGAAGTGACTGCGACTAACTCTCACTTTAGCAGCCTAGAAACTGTTGTGCAGCTGAGCCGATATGAAATCCATAGCAGTTTACCTTGTTAAATTAAGGATGTCAAAGTGGTAGTCTTGCCTTGTTAACGTTGATCCGGATAGGTGGAGTTACCGCTGAGTGTCTGGATGCCTCCTTACAGAGGAACAAAGATGGCAATGAGAGCCTAGAGGACTGCATAGGAACTGGGAATAGCGAATAATGGCAGATTATAATGGATCCCGTTTCGTGGCTTCTGGTGGGGACGGGATGAAGAAATAAAAAGAGGCAGGGGAGGACAAAAAGAGAAAGATTGCAATGGAGAAGCCGGAGCCCTGCTGAGAGAGACCAAGCAGGAGCAGGAGAGGAAGAAAGAAAGAGTGAAAGTGAGGATCGACCTCCCCCATGAAAGACTTGGCTCCGTGCCGGCGGGGCAGTGGCAGTCAGAAGAGTGGGCCTAATGCTTCAGAGCCAGGGAGAATCTAACTGTGCCAAGCCAAGCTAAAGTGACAGCTTGAGCAGTGGAGCTGTGCAGATCAGTTCTCCCACATCTCCCAGCTTCGTCGTCGGCTGTCACACCAGGCCTGCAGGGCCAATCTGCTTACTCAGATGTTTGGTGGAGCCAGATGTCATGCTTACAAGAGAGTCCCTGAATTCCCCTTCAAGGGGCACCCTATTTGCTGAGTTCTTGTGATAACGTCATTAGCAACTGCACTGACAAGGAGATTTCCCACCCCTACATATGTCCAAGCTGTCGATTTGTGTTTAAAAACTTCAATAATTTAAGGAAGACCTGCACTGTAATCATACTTGAGAAGATAGCCAAAGAGTTTTTCAAGGAGAGGTAAAAGATAACAGTGTCAGCCAAAAGAGCGAAATCTCCTTTAGGAAAAGAAAAAGAACCAATCTTGGTTGTGTGATAGCAATCTAATTGAGGCTGGGCCTCGGTGTCGGGTGGCTGGACCGGCAGTGAGCCTTGGGGCTGGGGGTGACAGGTGGCACAGCGGGTGCCCAAACCATTCTGACACTACCCAGGGTGCAACAGTGGCAGATTGCAGGGGAGAGCGGTGGGCAGACAGACTCTGCCTCTCTCACGACACAAACACATCCACATCCACACAATTGCACTCAGACATACATCGATTTTCCCTTGTTGTCAGTTTTATTCCTGAAATAAAAACAATGTTCCTTCAATCTGTATGTGCGTACGACATACATACATTCACATGTGTTTTTTTTGCTCACAAATGCAGCCCCACATAGCAAAGCAAGCATCTCGGATGAAGAAGCACACACGCACAGGGCCAGAAACACACATAAACAGATTCGCACGCAGAGTTGAGCCTTTGCTCTGCTGGTGAGTGAGTGGGACCGCAGCAGGGACCCCCTGTACTGAGTTGGTCGCCTCCTGTCTGGCCGCAAGCGACTCTCTGCAGTCAGGCAGCACATCACAGCCTCCACACTGCAAACAGACTGAGTACGTGGAGAGAATCCTGACTGCTGCCTCAAAGGCACCAGCCTACGTGTGACAGCAGTTCATTAACATCCTTTTTTACTGCGTCTGCTGGAGAAACCACAGGCGTAGATGCAGAGGCCATACTGGCAAGCGATGGATACAAAGTTCAAATTTCATACTTAAACCAAATGTGTTTTGTTGCTTCTGCCACCATTCCCACCAACACGGATGAAGGAAAAGCATTGTAAGCCTGAAGCCCCCTCTCTTTTTTTTTTTTTCCCGGCCCCTTTTATGAAAGCTGTGCAAGCTACCTGCAAGGCAAGTGACAGACCTTGACATCCTCAGTCGTGTGACTGATTCAGGCTGAATCCCCAGTTCATTCTGGCTGGAAGTTTTGTCCAAGCAGACGAGGCCCAAAGAGGCTCTGGAGACTGGTAATGACCTTATCTCAGTGTTTGGACAGCACAGGGGATTCTCTGATCGCTCCATGTGCATGAGGGGAGTTGTTGTGTTGTGGATGTGCCTGGCAGAAATACCTCCTAAAGGGTTGTCCATCCAACTTAGGCTGCAGAGTTTAGAGACTCAGGGCTTCTTGCTTACTACTCTTGGCATGCAGCCTTCCAGTTTTAGTTTTATTTGTCCAGACTTTGAGATATCGACCTCTCAGATTTTCGCTTCCACCTCAATTCAATGGAGGTTAATGGAATTTGATTTGAGGTGTTCGCTGCAGTGAAAAATGACAAAAAAAATCAGCAGCATCGTGTCTTTTCAGAAACGGTGTCCTTGTTATTCTGGATACTCTTATTTTTTATTCTCTGTTATCTGAATCGATTGTTTAAAGGAACACTCTGACCTAGACTTGTCTCACAAAAACGAACTGTGTCTCCCCAACTATCTCTCAGTAAGACATTAAAGTGTCCGTCTGAAGATGAAGGAGTCTTCCTTTAACTTCCATCGCATCTTTGCACTTAAGTGTATAATGATATGTAAATGCACCACAACCTCAGACAACTTGCTGTTTTCGAGGCTTAAGCATCAACCAGTGGACCCAGGACCCGAGTGTGATGTGAGGAATTCCTCTTCTCCTTTTTCTCTTTCTTCCATGAAGTAAAAAGGTCAGCTGTAGCGTTAAAGTCCGTGTTGCTGCCGAAACAGATTTGAATTAGCTTTTTATTTTGAAGGCTGTCCAAAATGAAAGAATGCTGAAGCGCTAAATACTCAATCACAGAGATGATAAAACACTGTTAATGCGCACTGCTGCGTTAACTTCTCTGCAAGTGAGCGTGTTAAGAGAAGAAACCCTCCACAAACACCAGGTCACTGCCCTCTGATAGCCATCTGCTGCATCAACACTTAACATGGCACATTAGATTTATGAAAGGTCTGGTGTAATTCGATGGGTTAGCATGGATGTGTATGTGACAACCGAGTATCTGCTGGTGAGCTGCAGAGTGAAAGGTCAGCCCAGGCTGACAGCATGTTCATCATCTTGAGTCATACACAGGAATAATGTGTTAAATTGCTGTTAGTGACTCATTCAGTGACGGCGGGGGGGCCAGGAGGCCGACTGTGTACGACAGTCACTCTGGATTTAGCTGTCTAAACATGCATTCAGACACCAATTCTTACCTCACTTTATTTATGCAAACAGCTGCTGTGCTGGCTGTGTGTGTTTATGGAAATGCTCCGACGTAACTGATTGACTGATCTCCAATCTCACAAGGAACTCCGGATCTCTGGATTATTTCCAGGCTAAGTTTCGTTCCTCCCGTAGAGAATCCCACGCCTGCTCATTTCCACTCGACCTTCTTTTTTCCACGCAGTCCTGTCTGAGCCCACGTTAGGTCCGTGTCTTGTAAGATTATTCCTCGTCTGATTGTCAGAAACTCCTGTAAGGAGACCGAACCATGTCCTTTAACTCGTCTCACTATTTGCAGAGCAGACTTTCTCTCTGGCTGTTTGTTTTTCTGATGGGTGGAGGTGAACTGAAGGATGGGTGCATGACAGGCTGCCACTCAGCACTCACTCCTACATCTGTCCTGTCCTTGTGCATTACTGTCACACGTGTGCTTCGGCACTGACCCGCTCCCATAAATCAGCCGAGGCCGACTCCTCGCTTTGCTCCCCCCTTTGTCCCCCCTCCCTCCCAACTCTGCCCTCCCCTCCCTTTCTCCGACTCTCCTTACCTCTCAGCTCTCCTCATTCCTCCTCCTCAGTCTCGTTCTCCATTCTGGCAGTGCACCACACCTGCACTGCGGCTGTCAATCAGCGGGCAGGAGGAAGAATCGCAGACTGTGCTCAGGTTAGCATGTTTTAGTCCGTGTGGGCATTAAGTGTTGCTTTAGGAATCCAGCCAAGTGTGCAGATGTATTCTCGCCACACACCGTCTCCCCCTTCTGTCTTTCGGCAAATTGCCCCCGCTATATTTAAGCAGCGAAAGGTATGAATTACAACTCTGTGTGAAAGCACCACTTTTTTTAACACGTCAAGGAAGTTTGAGATCTTAGTTGCTTTATTCTGTTGCTGTCTGCAGTCTCTCTCTCTCTGCCTGTTTGTGTGTGTGTGTGTGTGTGTGTGTCTCTCTCTGCTGTTTCCTCCCTCCCTCTATGAAATGAAAATGAATTTGCAGCGGGCAGCAGCAGGTATGACAGAAGCTGTGCGCTGTTCTCCACTCTATTACCTTCTAATGATGTCTGAATGTGAAATTGTCTTCCTTACGTGTGCCTGAAACCCCAACCTTCCCCTCCGTCACCACCACCAATCCATCCCCTTCTTCTTTTCCCGTGCTCTCTTGCACTCTCCTTTTTTTGTCTCTCATCGCCTCAGAATCACTGCTGAATAGCCACACAGGTGACTGAAGCAGGGCCATTATTTTGGAAAGCTGCTTAGTGCTTTAAAAAAGATGTCTCATCCTTAGCCAGACAGCTTATTTGTAGTTCCAATAAAGCCTGATCAATCCCGACAACAGAGTGCCCCTTTCAATGGATAGACACAAGCTGAGTCATTGCTAACTCAGGGCAAATGCTGCCAGTTTTACCTCAGATGGCTCAGCATTAACAAGTTATTTTATTCCACTTGACAGGAGTGAGCGTCAAGTATTTTTAAAGCACGGTGTGACTTCCTCTAACAAGCTGACAAAAATCGGACTTCATGGAAAATGTATCCATACAACAGGAGGACGAGTCTGTGTTTTTCCCTGCATTGCACATAATGCACATCTTCTGCAGGAGCAGGTGTAAAGTCCATCCTGTGTGTATTAAAAGCAGTTTGTTGGTTTAAAGTCATTGGTTCTTAGAGGAGCCCACAAAGAGAAAATCCACTTAAAAACACTCAGCCGAGGCAGAGACCTTGCATTTCGGGGCTCATTCTGGTATCGACTTGAGTATTGACTTAAGGTGTGTTTTTTATTAGCTCTTGCAACCCCCTTAAATCACTCTCATAAGAACTCCTCATGCTTTTCTCTCGGTTTTTTCCTTGAAATGCAGGTGACCTTGATTTTTAGACGTGGCATTAAAGTTGTGCTAGTATCTGGTTTGTTGCTTTTTCAAGTTCAGTGTGTTTTACAGCATGTTTTTGTCTGCATCTTTAATCAGGGGCTTTTTTTTTTTCTTTGGGTATCTTAGATGTCTCTGCTTCTTCATTTTTAAAAACCAAAACAGATTGTATGACAAAAAGACATGCCTGGTGGATGTTTCCCATCAGGAGAAAGTTATGTGATCATAAAACTGAAATTAGGATTCTTTAGAAACTTTTTGATAAAAATCATCTGCTCAATATGGGACATTGACACAATGACCTTTACTGTTAGTAATAACACAAATAATGATGCTTGGGCATTTTTGCAAAAATTAAAAAATGACTTAATTAGCTCTTGATGTGCCACCACAAATGTTAGCTCACAGCGTGCTTCATCACAGGACTTCAGCCCCTGCTTGGCTCTGTGGGCCAGGACATAAACAAAATCTGTCCCACACACCTGAGTACCGAAGGTTTGGCAGTCAAGAAAAAATCAAGCTACATAAACACTGTTTGACTGACATTTATTTGTTTACCTCACACTGTGTAACTCAGTATTGGCAGGATACAATATTGTAGCTGTTTCAACTTGAGGAAAAGACCTGAGGAAGATGAAGTAGACACAACACCTTGTGGCTTGTGGTGAGCTTAGTGAGAGTTTTAACGGTTGCCAACTCAGAAGGCGTCTGTGCAAGTTTCTTGTCCTCACATGTAATGACACAGATTTGATGGAAACTAATCTAAAATGAGACATGAATAATAATTCGTTAAAAATGTATCACCTGGAAATTGAAGCCATTCGATTAAATTTAAAATGCAGTATTTCCTTAAATAAAGAATGCGTCTCAAATAAAGACTGCGGTGTGATTGACGGAGACATGTTGAATTCAAGGGTAGATAAACTCCTGGGCCCTATCGTACACTTTGCGCCGCTCGCCAGCGGCGCATTGGGCGTGGAAAGTTCAAAATTAATTCAGGGGAGTTTCCAGGTCAACCTTTGCCGCCTTGATC
>JAQNCA010000014.1:4124982-4135730 GCA_029783725.1 Acanthurus tractus
ATTTCTACAATATATTTTCGCCTGTACACGCAAACGCGCACATACGCAGGGACGCACGCATGCACACACGCACACACGCACACACGCACACACGCACACACCTAAAAATTAAATAAATGAAAGGAGTATGAGCATCTTAGCCAAACGGAAGATTCACTCACTCCCATACGCATGCAGTTTGCTTCAGACTTCAGAATTTGTGATCAAAAATATTTTCAAACGACATTTTACTAACTTCACTAAATATGTCCCCAAAGCACATCTAAATATTTTACTGATAGGCAAAAACGGAAAGAATGGTGTGTTTGATTGTGGAGAAGTGTGTGAGCAGGTTGGCCAACTGCGCACTACCTTACCGTCCAGGCTGTTTTTACGTTTGCGCCTCCGTTTAGAGCAGGTTCTGGCTGGTCTAAACTCCTGGCGCATTGGACCTCGATGCGCGGGGTGTACGATAGGAAACCTGCCAGGACACGCCATTCTCAGACCTCCGCCCCTGGGCGCACTGAACCAGCGCAAGTGGATTTCCTATCTTACACTAGTGGCAAAAGTGACGTTTGCGCGGGGTGTAAGATAGGAATGACATCTGCGTCACCGTCGCACTGCCTTTGCGCCGGGTGTACGATAGGGCCCCTGGTGTCTGTTAGTGACAGTGTGAAAGCGATGTGAACATAACGTGCATCTCCATAACTCTTTGAAATAACTTCTCCAATAAAAATGTGCTGTTTAAACACTTTATTTTCCTGGATTATTAACCTTAAATTTTAATGTTGCATTTCAGTCCCTGTGGCTGGACGTGTCTCAGTGAAGCTACATTTTGTGGTATTACCAGCATTACACGGTAACAAAACTTGAACAGGGAAAAGGAACCAAATTAGAAAACAAGTAGGCTCCATATTTAAATCCGACGAAATATGTATTTATAACCACCTGGCTCTGAGGCCTCCCTCATCATTTAAGGGAAATGTGATAAGTCCTCTTGTTTAATACACGCATCTGTTTTTATGAGTCAGCAGTTCAATAGAAGCAAATAAGATTAAATTTAACTTTATGCTCTTTAAACAAACTCCACTGGCACCCATTTCTTTAATATTTTACTTCTTTAAAAAAATTGCCTAAAGGCACTGAGCAACAAAAACCACATCGGCAATGGTTATACATATTTTAGATTATTTTTGCGTTATCATTTGCAATCTTGTTTTTGTTTTTGTTCTCAAACAAATCAAATTTATTGTTTTCTTTTATTTTCTTGCATTTTAATGTGAAACAAGCTGTCGCTGATTCTACATAGGAACCACAAACTAATATGCACCTCCACACATCTGTAAGAAAGTGCCAACATATTAACAGCTTGTAAAAATCACATAAATTACTACACAGGGACGGAGGCAAAATGCAAATTTCAGCATAAAAATGAGTGATCTGACATGTTACAAGGTTTTAAGCAAACTTTATATTCACAAGATTTACCCTGAAGAGGAAAAACAGGACATTTTTAAAATGTTGTTAAGCTATAAAAGATGCTTTCTAAATGCAAGCGCAGATGTGCAGACATTAGTAAGCGCAGTTCATGAGACGCAACATCTGACTCTTGAGAACTTTTGGTTCAGTGATCCTGTTTTCATTTGTTACACTTAAAACACCATCATCACCAGTAATCACAAAGTTTATTTTTCTGGTGTGTTAGGATATTGTTTATTGAGTTATAAAAGGTATGTTCCACCAAAAAGCTGCATGCTCTAAGAAATGCTCACTTCCTGCAGGCCTTCACAGTTTGCAGCTCCTTTGCAGAGGATGGCATGTTTAGTCACATTGACCCCTTTGCTTTTACAATCAAATCCATCAGTGACCCTTTTTTAAGGTGATAATCCTTCATGAAAACTTCTGATTTCACTCTTCCACCAAATCACATGTTACCTCTGTCCATTTGTATGTTCGCCTTCTTTCTTGTGTATAACCGGTTAAAATTTTCTTGATATATTGTCTGTTTTTTCAGGCAGGGACATGAAAATTGTTTTTCACTACACAAAACAGCACAAGATAGCATTTTTTTTTTTACATATATATTTTTTTAAAAAGTAGAAAAAAGTAGACTTGCTTCTTTCAACAGTTGCATAAGCCTTCAAAGTTCAACAAGATACTCAACCTTGAAAAACATTTAAAGCTATTATAAGACACTGTTAAGAAGGACATTGGCTTGTAAATCCTGATGTGGTCTCAAAACAGAATGTTTTAAAAGATTTCTCTCATTATATAACCTGCTCTCTTATACTCCGTCTGGTTTCTTTCTTTCTTTCTTTCGCTCTTTTTTTTTATCTCTCTCTCTCTCACACAAACACACACACATCTAAGATCTGGTCTCATACTGTGTTGGAGCTTGAATTGTCACCTTAAAGCCCTCACTGATTAGAGCCTGTACTGGTTGAGTCTGATCCCAGCCGAGCCCGCCCATTAGTGGCATTTTTGAGCTTCCAAGCACACCTAGAAGCAATTTACTGTGACCAGGCTTTGTGGTCATTGCAACTTGCCCTGAATGTTGGCGTGCAGGCTGAAATCATAAAGCCTCAGCTTACAGGACCGAACCGCTGTGAAAGTACAAGCAGGCAAGCAGCTGTTCTGGCAGAAAAAAAAAAAAAAATCTTGATGTATTAAACTTAAATTCCCGTGAAATGACAAAAAATGTTTTCCTTTGTCGGCGCTCTGTTTCTTTGACTTTCTGGTTTCCTTTTTTTTTTTTTATATAACACATTTAGAAAGTATGTCAAAAGAAAAAAAAAAGTTTGGACTGTTTTAAATGTGAAGCACTGCACCTCTGTGCTGTTTTGTGATGGAAAACCCCCTGTAAATTCCACCAGATGTTCAGGATGAGGAAAGAGGGGATGGAAAAACTACTGTCAGTGTCAATTTGTTTTTTTTTTACAGCCTAACTTTGAACTGAGTCTCACACCAGCATTCTGAAACAGATTAAAGCATTGATACAAATTACAAATGACCTGGTTTATAGACATGCATCTGAATTAAAAAGGTAAACCCTTAAAGATCAATGAGACTTCCGCATTATTTCAGTGTTTTTCAAATGAAGGGTTACATTGAATGTAAAAGATATTCCTGGAATCAGAATGTGTCACTCAGTTTGTGTTTAAATTCATTAGGTAGACTTAGGTGTATTTACTGTTGCAAACTAATTTGCATGGCAGATGCGCGCAACAACATTAAAATGCAACACCTCTGTTTCTACATTTTTCATGAATTGAATTAAAAAAAAAAATCAAAGACTTTTTCTTTGCTCACTGAAGGTGAATTTCTCTCAAATTTTGTTAACAGACTTGTTCAAATCCCTGTTAGAGAGCACGTATCCTTTTCAGAGATAATCTACCTATCTGACAGGTGTGGCCCATTAAGATTCTGATCAAACAGCGTGATTATTGCACAGGTGTGCCAATAAAAGGCCACTCTAAATGTGCAGATTTATCACAAAAGGCAGAATGCAGTTGGCATGCTGGCGGCAGGACTGTCCACCGGAGCTGTTGGCCCTGAATTGAATGTTCATTTTACTACCATGAGCTGTCAGTGTGGTTTCCTGGAACTCTGCAATACATTTAACTGGCTCCAAAACCGCAAATAACATGTAACCAAGCCAGACCAGCACTTCCACATGCAGCTTGTTTACCTGAAAGATCGCCTGAGACCATCCACCAAGACTGATGCAACAGCCAGCCAATGGCAGCTCACCTTCATGCTCTTGGTCCGCACCTTGAGCTTGGCCTGAATTCAGGTTATTGCTGTAATTTACCTGACTTGGCAAATGCTCACATTAGTTTAAAAACAACCTTTTATTGTGACTACCCAGAGATACAACTGTGAAATAATTACACTGTTTTATTTGCATTTCAACAGACCTCACCTGTCAGGTGGATGGATTATCTTTAAGTGCTCACAAACACAAATTTTCCCATATTTTTCTCAAAATTTTAGATGAATGCGCCTTTTGTGTTCACAAAGAAAGCCTTTGATCCTTTACTTTGAATTGCAGGAACTTGCAGCAGAAACAAATATTAAACTGATATTTTTGTAAGGTGTTTAAAGACATTTTATACTGCTTGAGCTGCATTACATTTTAACATAATGAAAACATTCTGTTGAGTTAAGTATCTGACAAGTTGCTAAAATGTTGACCGAACCCATCTGCAAAATATTTCTTGATAGAATATGTCATTTGTTTTAAGCCAGAATATCCAGTCAAGATATGCAGTATCTGCTTGTGCAGCATTGAAATTCTTCATGGTTACGTTCAGGCACTCAAAGCTCATGATTAAGGTTAGAAAAAGATTACGGTGAGTCCACAGTGACCTGAATCTGATCAACATTTTACCAAAATCAGGATCTTTGCCTTGCCTCAACCAAATGTGCCTTTTTGTAAGCCAAACCAACCCACAGACCTCAGAATGTGAAAATCAAGTCTGTGCTCCAAGTGCTGCACTTTGTATGCCTGCCCTCCACCCGACAACCTCCCGACAAATCCACTGTGGTACATAATGTTCTTTAAAAAAAAAAAAAAAAAAAGGTTGCCTGTAAACACAATACATACAGTGGCTACGTTTTGAGAACATCCTTTTGAAAGACTGAGCAGATATGTAATGTAATTTCCAGGTGAAAGGATTGCAAAAACACAGACACAATCACACATAAATACAGCACAGGATTTCACAGTGAATGTTTGCTGCAGCCCCTCTGCTTTGTGTCAAAACCAAACAAACACCAGGATCACAATTCATGTCACTGCAACGAAAAAATCACCTGATCAAATGATCAAATGATGAAAAATTGACTAAACCGGCAGTCATGTTAACATTTTGTGCAGTTCAGCGACATTTTTTTAAAAAAACATGTAAAAAAATTCAACATTATTACATCCGATGAGTGCATGAACTTGAGCTTGTCTGCGTCTTTGTGCTCATACACGTTTGTTCTCCTTCAGGTCGGGACGTCCTGTCAGTTTCATGGTGGTCCTCAACACTCCCAACCCCCTGAGTAAGATCTCCTGGGTCAACCGTCTGCACTTGGCAAAGATCGCCCTGCGTAAGCAAAATTACACACACACACACACACACTCACACACACACACACACAAAGCGTACACACACGGAAAGGATTACTATGTCATTTCTATTTAAACAAGATGATGTAATGCAATGAAATGTAATAACAATGTTTTAAGTCGGTGGCTCAGACACACCATCTGTGTTTGCTTCACTTTCTCTTGGCTAAGTGCACAAATGGTGTTAGCACTTATATAATCAGAAGAAAAAAAAAGGAGACTCTCAACAGGGTTATCAAAAGTTTATGTGCTGAGGAAAAAAGGAAGCTGTTTGAACAATGTTAAATTAATAACTCGTTCTAAATTACCATCTATTTACTGTGAAAATAAGCATTACTGATTAATCGGGTTGCCACAGGACTTAATGCTTCTCGAAAAAACATTCGGATTCCTTTAAATTGTGGTCTACAAACCGTCTGTAATGCTAAGTCTTCTTCTTTCAAATTCTGAATATCCCATTGACTGTGGAGACTCGACAGCGGTCAGTTTTCGTGGAGTAGAATAATGGCCAGAGCCTGCCCAGCAGGGAGCAGCACAGTTCTTTTTTATCTTCCTAACCCCTCTCCTCCAACCCCCTGCCTTGTTCGGGCCTAAGCCGACTGTGCAGTCTGAACACGATGTCATATAGGAGGTCTTCCTCTCTGGGCTTCATCAATGTGTGCTGTCATCCAGTGGCAAAAAAAACAGAGACGGCGCTACAGAGAGACTTTAATCTGCTTATTTGGCCATGATGGCACACATATTCAACCCACTTACCAACCCCAGTCCTGTTCCCCTCATCCTTTTCCCTCTTCCTGCATCGCCTTGAGCATTCTCTCTCATTCTACACACTTTATTCTGGGTTTGTGTGTATTCACTATGTCTCAAAACACTGCAGTGGTGTGGAGCTGCGTTTTTTTTGTTATTGTGGCCTCTCACATTTAAGAGAGCATGAAAAGCATTCAAGGATTGGGGAAATGTAATTGGTGGTTTGAGTAGTTACTTAAGCACATATCTTGCTTCGATGATTGGTCAGAGACATTCAACACAGATTTAATACAGTAGAAAATGTTTTTTAATCACCCAAACATGAGGAGGATCAGTGACACTTCAAGTTTGTAGTTCACAGAAGTTTTCCTGAGGTGTTTCCTCTGCATCTTAAGAGTCTCCATCCTTGCAGATTCCTTGAAAAAAAAAACGGACAACATGGAAAGAACACACCGGATTCATTTCCTATACTTCTGGTCTGCCTTTCACAGTCGGGGTATAGAGGCACATGAAGGACGCAATAACATCTGCAGCCTCTCTAGTAGAGCTTGCTGTATGTGGTTTGTGTCAGAGTGGCATCAAAAACATCAGGCTGAGAGCAAAGAATTCTGTGGTTGCAGTGAAGCGCAGCATCCCCAGCCTTCCCTCGTTGCTCACACCTTTATCAGCAACACAGCAGGCGTACTGATGAGGACGGCGGCATGGCTGTGCTTCCCTATGTCTGGCTGTGTGGACATGGGTGATATTCAAAGCCAAATCATGCAAGTTATCCATAGCTTTCTTATGGACCAGGAGCCCCCGTGCTGCAGTAATGTTTATGGAGACCATGAATATCAAGCGAGAGTCGAGGAGGGTAAAATGAACAGAGGAAGATTGAAAGTGTGACATTCTAATTTATTTGGCATGCGCTTGGGAGACCGAAAAAAAAAGCCCCTGCCAAATAAACATTTATTGAAATTTCTTGCGTTCTTAGGAATCTTACACCTGAGGAATGCACGCGTACACTCCCAAGACAAAAGATAAAATGCTATAAAAATGTAAATAATGCCGTTGCTTTCGGTCACATTCAGTCATATTTTACTGACTCTATAATGGTACAGCTGTCAGCACCAGTCTCTCTTTGTCAAGCCGTCCTATAACCTCGTAGCCTCGAGCGCTTGTTGCAGACGTAATACTCCAGTGTGTTAAGATAAAGATGAAATCTTTGCCGTTCTTTGACTCCAGAAAGTTTCAATGGACCCGTCCAAGGTTGGAAGGTTTTAGGCCTTTAGCCAACCCTGCTGTCCACGGCAAGTTACCATGAGAACAACAGTAAAAAAGCTTCGATTTCTCCATCACCACCATGACCAGCAGCCAAGTGAAGGGAAAACAAGCTTTGAGGTGTGAGAAAATGTAATAAATAGCAGAGGAAGGACATAACATAAAATAAGAACTAGGGGAGAAATTCAGAAGAGGGCTTTTAGGGAAAAGTGGAGTGAAATGGGAGGGGATACATTACAGAGAAATCCCCGCTGCAGTCAAGACATCAAAGAATTAGATGATTTCTATATATCAAACTCAAGACTGAGATTTGTGCAGTGTGGGTGCAGAGAGAATAAAAACATCTTTCAACCAGAAGACATGCTTCACTCTGATATTGATTCACTCATCATTTGTTAAAATGATTGACAGCAAGTATTTAGACATTTTTTAAGGTGTCTCCTTCAAGTCTAAAAACATTTGCACCAAAAATCTCTATCTGGTAACGCAGCCTTGTTGTTTCACACTATTTCTTCTCCTTTTGCTAAGCAGCAGTAGTTGTAACCGTCATATCGTTTATCAAATACTAAACCCCTGCAGTTCTAACTAGCCACAACCGTACATGTCGAGATAACACTGATTGGAATGCAACTTTGAATAGCAAAGACAGAAAAAAAAAGGTTGTGATTTATTGTACTGTTTTTTTTTTTTTCTTTTCAAGGTAATCATCCAAGGCCCTCTCACTTTTACCTTCCTCTTGAATGGCTAATGAATTTCTATACATATTCATAGACGTCAGCCCACGTAGTGTCAGTCCTCTACTTTTGCAATCTCACATAGCCTAACAAACTGAGGTTAATGGAAATGTTAATCGTGATTAGCTAGTAAGAGCAGGGAGGTCATAACACACATACACACACACACACACACACATATATACACATACAGTTTCTGATTGAGAAAACTTTTTTTCTAAATGCATGAAAATAATGACCTGCTTGGTCAAAGTTTATCTGTCAGTTCTTTTTTAATGGCTTCTTTCCCTCTATAGTCAGGTGAACGTTGGCTTTTAAAAAACTTAGTGTGGCTGAAATGTGCATAATTGCTAATGTAAATAAGTCAGGGTGATGACATTTGAAGAAAACTGCACTGCACGTTACATTCATGCTGAGAAAAGTTGTTTTTTTTGTGTATTAAACTGAATCTGCTGCCGAAAATGTTAAAAGTTGGAGACTGAATGCAGGGTTTCAGTTATTTCTAAGGTCCTTCAACTTTTCACTTCTAATGTTAAACTCTAACTGTATATTTTATTTGACCAATAATCATGGATAACATATTTCAAACAGGATTCAGTGATTAAATTTAATGCATTATGTGTAGCATTTCAACATTAAAATGTTTGAATACACTTCATAATATTTCTTTGAGTTATGAACCTCAACCAAAGTGAGCAGAGAATCTCAAATTTTATTCAAGGTAACAGTGTGTTTCTTTTTTTTCCCCGTTTCTGACTTTCAGAATAACACCAATCAAAGAGTGAGGAAGGAAGCTGGAAATACGAAAAAACTTTAATATGTTCCCTCGTCTGTACACATTTCTGCCTGAAACAGTCAGATAGATTTAAATCTGCAATGCACGCTGTTAAACAATGAAATAAACAAATCCCATGATGCCACATAACTTTACGACATCTTCAAAGTACATCTTTTGTTTCCGTTATTTCTATAGAGAAACCCTTGAGGCGGAAATTACATACTGTGTTTTTAATGTACTTGTCTCAGTCTGTCGGTATGTATTTCCACTTGATTTAACATCAAAGTCTTATATTCTTAAATTATTCAATTACGATTAAATAAGTAAGAGGTATAGTGACATTAGCTTTAGAATATGTGATGTGAAGTCAATTAAGATTTTAAAAAGTTACAAAGAACTGTATTATTTTAAATATGTATATATATATATATATATATACTACATTCAAATGATACTGATGTCCAAAGCAGCACGGTGACATGCTGGCACTTATAGAATCGTTCATTCACCAACCAATGTTAGAGATGAGGGGGGGCAGGGGCGAGTTGATAGATATCATTGATTCCCTTTGGGAAAATAGATCAGCACCAACCTGGTCAGGATGACAATTACATGTTAATTGTATTACACCCACACTTTGCCTTCCTATTTAACCAAATGTAATTACAATAAGCGAGTTGTTGATTTAATTTCACGGATGGCGTACTGTCACTGAGGCTCCCTCGTCATTGCAGGCGGAGGCAGGCCTGCCCTGTGCTCAGGGGAGACCTACAGTTGATTCAGCATTTCAAACGCACCGAACCATGCTCTTGTTTAGTTTGAAATGGGTGCCGTGCTCCGAAATGTCCCTGAATGGTGGACACCACAAATCGCTAATGTTCTCATGCATGATTTAGTGAGTGATTAGACATCACAAAACTCATTTTCCCAGACCCATCTTCACACCATGTTTATCCTGTTACCTCCATTCAGAGGGATCACTGCGATGTCCCTCTGCTGTACTTTGAAGCCTTCCCTGTGCCACGGCGGCTCTTTTATAGACATTCCTGCGTGCTGAATTAAATTTCTATCAATATTGCCCATTAACAATGCCTTGTTAATGCTACGATGTGCTCTTGGAACCCTTTTGCGGTTCCATAAAATGTTGCAGCCCGTAGTTAGTGGTGGCTTTTGAGAAAAAGAAGTTTAAGTGGAGATCGTTGGACCTTGGCAGGATGTTGAAGCTGCTCAGGTAGTCAGAGACTTTGCATGATATAATATGGCAGCCAAGCCCGATAAGATACATTCCCAGTAAACAGCATTTGTCACTTTCTGAGTGGATGTGGTGTAGTTATGAGGCCTTGAAATAGAAAGTGAGAATTACCCCATGGTGGTGCTTCGCCAGGAGCCCCGGGGTCCATTAATAACCTGGTGTGCCACTGCATCTTTTATGCCTCTCTGAGTGGCCCTACTGTTTCTGAAGGGTCTTCGTGAAATAGCCAGAAGCGTTGCCTAATTAATGGACTTTCTCACTGCAGAATTAATTGCTTCCTACCATGAAGTCCCAGCCCTTTCAGACAGGGTTAAGGCTGCAGACTTTGATGGCTCTCACAAGGAGAGTAAGAGGCCGTCAACTCATGAGAGATTGCTGTTAAGACGCTGGAGACACAAGCCAAGGAATGAATATGTGCAGAGAGAGGGAGACATGTTGAGGCCGTTAGGAGTGTGTTTATGTGTGTGTGTGTATGTGTGTGAAGAGGGAAGGATAAGGGGTGCTTGAGTGGGGTGGGGGGGTGGGGGTGAAAGGATGATTGAGACAAGCAATCAGTCCCACTGCAGGGAACAGAGGGCAGGCAGGGGGCTGTTGCCTGTGGTTACACTGCTAAGTGTGGCGGTCTTTCTCTTTTTCCCCTCGCACGCGGATCAATAGATGAGCGGAGTGCGGCTTGGAGGTTCTGGCGAATACTCCGACACGCCTTCTTAATCCACTGTGTGATAACCTGTGCCATCCCGATGTATACGGCACAGGAGACAAGTGAAGGGGGGAGGGGGTAAAATTCCTCCTGCTGCAAGGGGCTTTTTTTTGGGGGGGGGGGGGGGGGGGGGGGGTTTTAATCAAAAAAGAAAACAAAAAATAAAGTTGTATTAAAATTGA
>JAQNCA010000014.1:4140106-4152819 GCA_029783725.1 Acanthurus tractus
TGTTAACATGTTTATTTTTAGTTGAGCATTTTGATATGAGGCATTGACTCGCTCATGTAGTCAGCCTCAAGTGGCCATTCAAGGAACTGCACTTCTTGACTGAGGTATTATCATCTTTTTTTGGCTGGTTTTCTGCTTGGCTTGATCAGATTTTTTACTTTACATCTCTGAACCTGAGAGATTTATTGTTTTTCTTCACTGTTGAATACACAGAGTGTATGAATGAACTTATCATTGTCGTCCTCAAAAGACAGAAAACAGATAAAAAAAATAACAACCAACAAACAGCACAAAGCACACTAAAATATATGCCATAACACAAGACACTTATCTTTGCCTTTTTATTCTTGAAGTGAATATGAATTTATTTAAAAGAAGAGCTCCATCCCTGTCCTTGAACATGATTATCCCTTCTTGATCTGTATAAACAAGCTTGTTTGTTGGAAACATTTGTAGTTTTTTTAAAGATATTCTTGAGTAGAAAGAGAAAATATAGAAACATGTTCATGTCAAGCATCAGTGAAGTGATGTGTCTATGCGGCTTGAACAGAGAAACAAAAGCTATGTTGCAGCCTTGGTGCCGTGTGTCAGTGTGAGCTCATCTAATTGGCCTTTAATTGCGCCTTTGCCTGTTTGCCACAGAAAGACGAAGTAAACAATACTCTTATCAGACAAACTCTGCCGTCGACATTCACTAATGCGGATGAGTCCGATGCATATGTGATAATGCCAGTGGTGGATTTAAAATGTAGCTTCTTCCAAGGTAACATATGCAAACAAACCAGAAAACAAATTTTAGCAAGCTGTTAAATTTCATGCCCAATTTAGTTTCTGTAAATTGAAATTTATGATTACAAAATGACATAATGGGAGTACTCTGGTAGATTTGCCTTGTCAGAGGTGCACCTGTTGTAAGGCTTATGGCTGTGAGTGCGGAGATGGTGCACACACACACACACACCAAAATCCATTATTATAACTCAAATCCAGCAGTTGCATTTTTTCCTGCTGGGGCTGACTCTCACTGTTGATTAAGTGCAGGTTTAATCACTGTTGAGACCCTGTGTTGGCAGTACATGGCCTCGCCTCCTACAACAGGGAATAAGCCTCTGGCTGATTATAATATTCACATGCTAATAGCACCATTCATATTGCATACCTGAGGGAGAGAAATGTCTCTCTGATTTTCTTTGACGTAGCCTGGAGGGAGAGTTTGTAGCTGGGCTCAACTGTGAGGGTGAGATGCATGCTGTCACTGAGTACAACAACAAAACAAGCTGATAAACTTCAACATTAAGTCATTACCACCTTTGTGAGAAGAAATAAAAAACAGTCTGTATGTATTTCAGGAGAGGAGAATTCACCAGGCTGGTTATGTGGAGAGGACGAAGGGAAGACGATGGCGCCATTATGGTGTCCGCTGCTCGCCTGTCACATGCCTGTGTTTGCCACAAAGTCACCAGAGAGAAAGGTAAATCTATTGTCATTATTACAAGACAGAGATCTTATTTTAAAGAGAAAGGTTTGGCAAATATTTTTACGTTTCAAACAGTCTGATTGGCTCTCATTCAGTGAGTACATGTTTTTAATGGAAGTTATTTGTATTCGTAAGCTCAATATCTGCATGTCATGTAATATAAAATCAATGCAAAATGAAGCACAAGCTTTTCAAACAAAGGCTGGTGTCAGTCAACGCGGCAACCTATCAGACATTACACACACACTGTCACACATAAAAGGGCATAGATGGAGAATTACAAAATCTACCAGCCAATTTATGCCAGCAGTATGTAGCTGCATGTAAAAACAGTAAAACAAAGCCTGCAGTATTCAAGCTAAAGGCTATTTTCTTAGATAAGGTAAATATGTGATATTTTAAAGGAACTGCTGACATTCTCACTCTCTCTCAAATGCACACATACACAAACACAAACACACACACACACACACACATATTTAGTACTTTCTTTCTTACTTATCAAGAAGAGACATTTGGCAGATTTGTTGACTTTTATGGTTTCCAATTTTAGTTTTTTAATCCCAAAAGTGCAACTGTTTGTTCTCTGATTGGCATCTGAAGCATTTGATGACATGTAAAAACAGAAATTCTCTTCATTGTTGTTTCTTTATCAACTTCACATTAAAATATTGTTTTGTGACCTTCACATCCTTTAAACTGCGTCTCCCTCTGGGAGGTTTCCTCTATAGACCTCTTAAACCCTGTGATGTAAAGCCACATTGTTCTCTTCAAAGTATCCGAGTAAAATCAGAAGAGTCTGATTCAACAAATGGGTCTGCTAAGCTGCTTGCATTTGACGCCACTGTGGCTGACAGGTTGCGCAAATTCACTGGCTGCTACCAAGAAATCACCTGCATTTGATGGATGGCAGGTGCTAGTTATCACACTTTCAGGAAGAGGATTTAATGGCCGTAATTTACTGTTAATGATCATTGTAAGACGAGTTAGTATGGACCATATGTCGGTGAAGACAGTCTATAATTTGGTAAACTCCAGATATAGGTGAGGATGTGTTTTTATATATGAATCAAAAAATCAAATTCTATCATTTTAAAGTGTAGAATTGCAGTGTTTTTTGTAATTTGTGATGCAGCAACATTTTGTTACTTTGATTGAAAAAGTATTTAGCGTAGTTATAAAATAAATAGACAGAGCTGTCTGTAAATATTGCCCACACACTGACTTTATGTTTGGAAAGTGAAAGCAATTTTCACTCAGTCAAACATGAAATCTCCTTGACCCTGATGACAGACTGTCAATAATAAGCCAACCAGATGCAGCAGCCAAACTTTGCGTTCCTCAGGCTGCCTCCTGCCTCCTGCAGTCGACTCAAACACAAGAGACAGTAATGGCTGCTAGTGATGGAGACAGAAAACGAATGCGTGAGGGCAACATGCCTGTGGTTAAGGTCAACCTCATGAAGTGTATCAATAACGGCCCCTTGAGTGATTCCTCTGTGAGAGAAAACCTTTACTGTATCTTGGATCAGTAATTAAAATCAGTAACTAGCAAAGCAGTCAGTTTCAAATTCAGGGACAGAAATCATATTCTTAAATGGATCAGCTTGACCTGGATAGATATGATCACTATAAACATTTTCCACCATATATATGAGAAATCTAGATGTAACATCACAATAATTAACTGTATGTTGCCTTAGTATAAAAAAGCGGCCTCACAGTGAGGAAGCAACAGTGACTTAAATATGATGGAAGGCGGCTTTTTGATTCTCCGTATTCGGTGTCATTTATTTTGATGCATTACACTAATACTACTAATACTAGTATTAATAATCATGAAATATTTAGGAAAAATAGATTGAAGTGAAAGATTTAAGATTAAATAGATTTAAGCTGGATCTTCCTTCTGCTGCTGTCGTGTTAAACATTCACATCACTGCATCTTTCAGAGCTCATAATTTGCACTTAAGATTAAAAAATTTGACGCGTTCAATGTTTATGAACTGTCAGTGTTTATACTCGGGAAGCAAAGTGGCTCCCTTTGGATCAATCTGTCAAGGCCATTTGACTTCCACTGACGCCGACTTCTCCTTTGAAGCAGCCGTTTGTCCGTGGTGGGGAACGGATCCTTATTTTAATGGAGATTTTGCGTTAAGACATCATAGTGTCATTTAACACAGTCATTTCCCATAGAAAGCAATCAAAGCCCGCTTGCCTTGACCTAACAGCTAAAAATACACTGTCTCAGCGATGATCTCACTCAAAAATACCTAGACTATTGGAATTACAAGGTGACATGAGAGCATCCCCTCAAGATGCCTGCTGAAGAATTTCGATCAATACAAGCTGTTAAGACCTAGAAGCCTCCAATAGATCAAATAGTCGGCACAGGTGAGAGATAGACTAAAAGGGTTTTATAAGTCAGTGGAAATGGTATGAAATCAATTTGCAGGGGCTGAAAGATAGTATTTCCAACCACATTTCCTATTGTTATAATGTGGTTATGGGTCTTACCGAGCGAGGTATGTGGTGGGGGGGAGCCAAATTACCATGGCCACCAGGGGAGGATGTTATAAAGCCATCATGCAATTATCTTAATGGCTGTAGGACACCCAAGCATAAATCAATGTTCCAACATTAGATTAAGACCTATACACCAACCCATAGTCTATTAGCCAGGAAGGTGAGTCGAAAACAGAATCCAGCAGTGCAGAAATGTACCTTTGACACAGTGGGGGAGGTTGGGGGAGGGATTTCCCCAAAGATCTCAGCAGACAGTCAGGAGTGTTCTGCAGAAGTGTGTTACACCTGACTGGAAGTGGAGCCAAGTCAATTAATATATTTAGAGCCAGTGGGACCCTGCAGTCTCTGAGGATCTGCTCATATTCTCTGCAAAACAAATGAAGCACCTGAGCACATGAAGTGAAGGGCATGGCAGCGTTTCAACACAAATATGGTTTCCCACGAAATTGTTTGGCTCTGTTTTCTTTGGGAACTATGAGCATGTAGGTTTTTTTTTTTACATTAGACGCTGCTGTAAAGAGAACTGTGCTGGTTGCTCGAGTTATTGAAGGTTTAAGTGAGAGTTTGGAAAGAGAAACGTCTGCGCTTGCATTGCTGTGTTTGCAAGTGCATGCTCATACATGTCGTCTAAGTATGTGCTCGAGTTGCATTTTTCCTTTGTGTTTGTTTGACTGCCTGCTATGGCTTTGCACTTCTGTGTATCACAAGAATGTGTATGCGATAGGAGTAGGGCCCTGGTATCAGAAAGCCGAAGAGGTAAGCAGTAGTATTTCTTTTCCTTTTTTGACTAAAGAGAAGGTAGCATTAAATGGAGTGACTTTAAGTCCTTCATGCAGAGCAGACTATGATTAGGGGCTTAACTCAGCAGCGGCCCCCCCCTCTCTCTCCCTGTGTCTCCATCTTTGCCTCAGCCGCTGCCTCTGGGACACACACCCCTTCTCTATGCCAAAGCTCCGCAGCATCTCTTTCACCAGCTCTTGCAGCTTCTCTTGGCAGTCTGAGTTACAGTGAGTAGAAAGGATGAAGAAAAGGAGGCAAAAAAAGAAAGAAAAAAAAAAGAAATCCCAGATTAAAAGAGATGTGGCCAAAGGGGCCGAAGCCATTTCCTACAGAAAATAAAGTTCTGAAGCAGCGTAGCATGAACAACATGCACAGGTCACCTTAGGGAGCTCAGCCCTCTGCTGCCTGTGTGCAGCCCTGTGCGCTCTGGTCCACTTGGTGGGAGCTGGAGAGGGGTACTGGGTGAACTTGATGGGCACCAGAGATAAACCTCATCACAAGTCTGCTGAGTGAAAACAGCAGGGAGAGACTGAGTCCTCTCAATTTATCTCTTTAACTCTCTCTTTCTCTTTCACTCTATCTCTCTCTCTCTCTCACACACACACACACACTCATGCAGAGTCAGGCAAGATCCCCCTTGATAGACAAGCCACATTCTGCTGGTCCTTGTTGTTTAAAGAGTCAGTGCACGCTCCGTTTCGGTGCCCTCTCTGCCATTTTGAAAGATGAAACAGAGCAGATTTGGCAGTTTCCCAAATGGAGGGTGTGGGGTAGTTGGGTTAAGGGATTAATGGAAGAAACTATAGCAGAGTAACAGCTGAACAAGATTTCTGTGCAGTAGAATCAGCTGTTAAATGGAACGATTAATACCATTTTCTGCACAAGCAGCATGTTGCTGCATGATGTCGGCCCATCCACAGACTTGATGCCAAATAATTTTAGATGAAAAGATTTAATATCAGCAACTCTCTTTGATTGAATCTTTGGCTGAAAAATTTAATAAGTTCAAATAAGTTTCCAAACATTTTGATCATTAATTAATTGTGTAAGTCATTTGTGGAGAAAAAATGCTGAACTTGAGCTCGCGATGTCTTTTCTAAATGTCAGAATTTACTGCTTAGTTATTGCAAATTGAACATTATGGGGTTTTAAGTTACAGGTTTAAAAAAAAAACAAGCAATTTAAAGATGGCACCTTAAGTTCTAGCTATAGTAATAGTTGCAATTTTATAATCAACACTTTGCCTTTTATTTTGTACATCAACTCACTGTTCCAGATGACAGCTCTGGAAATAATATCCACTTTTTCCACTAAAAACTTTAACAGAAGCATTTTGCTGGCACAGACTGTTCAGCAGCTACCACAGGTACGAATTACCCGAAACGTATCAAAGCTGGACAACATACAGTGTTTCTTTTATCTCCCTGTTTGACTGTACGAGCCTGACAGAGTTTCATCTGTTTCTTGCAGTTATGTTCAGCAGGATGTGTTAGTCTGACGCCTGGAGACCAATAATGGATATATTTATGAAACCCAATAATATGACAGCTCAGCAAGCTGTAAAACAACATTTGATGGCGTCACATGGTGCAGTGGGACCAGAAGGGTTTAAATTACTTGCCTGTCTCTATCTAGGACATCTATTTTCCCTGTGCTCTGTGTTTCTGTATAATCGTTCATTCAGCAAAGCTCTGAAGAAGATCAATGCCGGGTTCCTATCCTGATCTAAACATCCTCAAAGAATTGTGCATACTGTATGTGTGCAGTATTTTATGGTGAAGGGACAGGAATCCCTTGGCTGCATAATGATTCACAAACGCCTCATATCTCCTCCAGTAGGAAAACACCTCTTCCTCTGCAACTCTGAAAGGTTCTTAAAGATCCGAGACTACAAAGACTTTCAAAAATAGTAAAGGGACATGTTAGCAGACTCCGTTTATGAGGCATTAGGCTAGGACAGGGTTGAGGATGGCTGCTATGCCAGAGCTCTCATAATACCTTGGGGGATTTCATCATGTATGCTTTGAAGTGCGGAATGACAAACTGGAAAAGGGTTTGAGCTGCATCAGGGTTAGCTTCCTTTTTCTTTTTCTGAGAGGATTAGCTTCTGTGTCTCAGCTCAGAAAAACCGCAAAGCCTGGCCACATCTCAGCCCTTAATTCCCCTCCACAAGTTTACATAGATGGCACAGATCACCACAATTATTATTTATGCGTTTGTGTGTGTCCTTTTTTTTGTCGGAGGGAGTGTGAGTCAGTCTTGAAACCCATTAAACGTGTCATAGGTCATTTCTGCCTTTGTCATGCGGTGAAATCACACTGTACCGGGTCACTGATGTCTGTGCTTGTTTACATGACTAGCTGGTGCTTTTGGGGTCATGTTGTGCACGTCGCTCTCAGTCGCCGTGTCATCCATCTTCCCTGCTGATGGAGTGATAAGAGAGCAGCACTGCACATTCAGCTGGCTGCATGGAAGTGACTGCTTGCACAGAAAATTAGTTCGTTGAAGTGACATCCCTGGTAGCAGCAAATTCAGTGTGTTCATGGCTTTCATGGCTACATTCATAGCATTCCACTTGATTTATGAACATAATGACTCCAAGCTCTTTCCACCAAGATGAAGAAAGACCCTGTTTGTCTGTGTGTGTGTGTGTGTGTGTGTGTGGCACACCAGATAAGGTATTAAGTTATGAAATATAGATTAAAAATGGAAAAGGACTGTAAAATGGTGGCCTTTTCCGGGCCTTTTTGATGGTTTATTATTATAATTTATTGCAATAATTATCATCAATTTTAATAATATTTATATTCATATAAATAAATATAATATTTATATATTTCTAGTCTATTTTTAACACATGCATTTGTTTACATGAAATCATCATTGACACCTTGTACGATGCTTTTACTCTGTTTTTCTTAGAGGTCGTTCGCTGCGTTTCAGAGTAGCAGATATCAGCAGCCTCTCTTTTTGCTGAGAATAGATGCCACAGCATGAATTAAAGGCTCGCTCTAACACCATATCCACCAGGCGTAGCAGTTCCCTTTTCTAACTCTGCAGTAACATCCTTCTGGCATCAAGAAAAACACAAACAGTGGGATGCACAAGCTTGAGAGTGATTGGAGAGAGAGCACACCATTCTCTCTCTCAGACCTGATCCTCATCAAGATTGCTTTTCTTTGCTTATTCGAGATTTTGGATAATCTACAAGCTTTTCTGTTACGATTACGGTCAAATGAGCCGTTTTGATGACCAACAGTGCTGACGGTGCTATGCTCCGTTTCTCAATTTGGTTGTTTTGGATTCATCATCATCATTTCCACAAACGATGCTCAAATCTTTTTGCCAGTATGCCATCTCTGGCAACCCACCAGCTTCTGAATCTAGAAGACATGTTTGCTATGTTTGCTTCCCTATAAATCCACAAAATACCACGTTCATAAACAGAACATTAGTTTCTGCTTGATGTTTACTTTCAATGCAAGGTTGGCATGTAAGACTTTGGAGACTACCTGACAGTATGAACCATGTTTTCAGAACATATGCAGACATTGTATTTAGGATGGAATTCAATGTCTCTTGATGAATTTTTATTTTATGAACTGTGTTTGTTGAAATGCACTGAGAATCACACATAGAGAAAAATAACTTTCTTCTTATCTTGTAAATAATAAAGCCACTCTTACACTTCGGCTAGGCTGAATGCTGTTTGTGCAGTGGATGCATCACAGAATCCACCCTTCTACTGGCTACACCTGCAGCACACTATCAAAATGTGTAAATCATAGGCAAGACAACACTCTGAGCTTTTATTTTTGGATTGTGTCTTCAGGTTTTGATCCCAGCATATCAACTATTTCACGGAGTTTTGTGTAATATTAGTAAGTTTACAACCTCCAAGACTATAGTCGGCTGAGGGATGAAGTTACTAAGCAACCGACTGCTGGTATTGCAAAATAAATGCCAACAGGATGATCAATGCTCCCAAACTGAACTGCCAATAAGCCAGAGTCATTTCCTGTACATCAGCAGTTTACGTTTAAACAAATATGGACACTTTATGACCGTGTGAAAGGGCTGTGCACGCTTGGTTTAAAAAATGTAGGGTAAATTGGCTGGTTTTTACATTTGTAGAGCGTATTTCAATCACTTTGACTGATTACCGTGAAAGCGTAGTGTTAGAGCAACCGATATGTTAGGTGTTTAATTTAGCCAGAGGGTAAGACAAAGCAGCTTTTAAAACGTATCCCAGTTCCTCTTCACACATACAGACAAGTGCTGCTCATCCTCTGAGTTCAGAGGTGGCAGACAAGCGTTTGGCATGCAGAATATGAGAATGCAGGTGGAAGTGTCAATCTAATATCTCTGTGTGAAGCCGGATCACAGCAGACCTGTCGCTGGATCTGATACTCCTTGGCCCCTCTGGTCGACGCGCCTCGGCTCAGGAAAACCCAACTGCAGACACTCCAAGCTTGTCACTGTCACAAATACAGGGGGCAGTGACAGCGCACAAGCTCTGACTGCTTAACACTGGCGATCAAAGAGGACCTCTCGCTAAGGTCAGGGCAGAAGTCAAACTTTGGCATTCTCAGAGAACAACTCTGAGGGAGTTGTGACAGTTTCCAACATCTTGGCTAATACAACAGGAGTGTACAGAGGTCAGGCTTTCTTCTTTGTAGATCTGGATCTCTACTCTGCCAGTGCAAAGCAGCATCAGCAGTCAAGTTTATTGAACCCAAGTAATGGTACGGAGGTACTTTCAAGCAAAAAGCAGCAGCTGACGACTGTGCTGCCTTCCTTTGCAATAAGTTAAAGCCCTACGTCAGCAGCAAACACAGATGCAAGAACTGCAATCATAAGCACCTGTGAAATAAATGTGAAGACCAAAATATTCACTCAAAGACACAAGGTGTTTAGAGCTCAGTGGATGTGTTTTTTTAATAGTAGATGACGTTGATAACTAGAGCACAAAGGTGTTTTATCATAAATGAAAACCAAGCTTACCAACACTACAGTCTTCCTCCCTGCAATCGTATATTGGCTAGGACAGCAATACTGGTTGTGCTTGCAGGCACGATAGGCAGCAAAGTTGCTGCTGTGTACGTATTAAAATCAAGAGAGGTGTATTGGCATAAATAGTGCAAACACCCAAGGGGCTGTGTTAGCATCAGCATGCTAATGTAGTCGTGTCATCATTACATCATGTGTACCTAAGCTTTTAATTAATTTACTAAACAGCTGGAACAGGGACGGTGAAAAGGATTTGGGATTTTTAATTTGCTGCTGTAATGATGGGATCAAGGTGGTTTTATAACCGCTGAATCCGGTTTTCACAGTCAAGATGTGTTCAATAGATTTATTTAATGGATGTAAGTTTGGTTCCCTTATGAAAATTTACATGGTAATTACAAAGTAGTTATAGGCTTTGCAGCACATGAGCCTGGCTTCAGTTTGGTGTCATTATACTTCTTGCCTATAGAGGGCAGTGCAGCGCCTAGATATATTTATATATGTATATGAGCAGAGATGACACACCCACTGCTCGACAGCCGGGTCATTTGCACAGGGCCTGATCTGTTGCTGTGACAGTTAACATACTAATTACAGGGAATCATAGACACTCTAGCAATGCCTCAGAGTAGAGTCCTCCTTCTCTGGCCCTGGGTTTTCTGCTCACTCTGTACTTGTCAAGATAGCATGCAGGAACAAATTATGTACCCAGAAGGGAAATCCTGCAGATCTGCTAAATGTGCTAATTCGGTCACATTCTTCCTCTGTGATTATACATCAATGTGGAGAGGATGATAGAAAAAAAAAACTGCATTAACTCGAAAGGAAAAGGGAAGAAAGCCCTCTCTGCTCTTTGATTTCCTATTGTAACAAACCAATCCTGTCTGTTGCAGTGATATGTTCTCACCCCATCCTCTGTTCTGCTAATTAGTCTTCCTACTTGCTTTCAAGACATGGACAACTACCACTCTGAATGCTGCTTAATTTATTGTTGTTGGCCAGTGTTAGGAGAGTTAAGGGCAGGTTGTCACTATCCGCTGCTCTCTTTTAGAGTAGGTGCAAATGTGAACTTTTATGTGATTTAGAAAGTGTTTTTAAACAGTTTAATTGCTGCACATTAAAACTAATGAGTGGACCTCCTCACTTTTCCGGACCTGTTATGAAATGCCAACTCTTGGGTTTTTAGGTTTTTCAAAGCACTTAAATCGAGTATGAAACATAAAACATTTCTTTTCAAATATTAAAAAATACAGACTTGCAACAAAGAGCCCTTAAAGTGCTATGGTTGGGCAACCAGATTAGTATTTGTGAAACAGTTGTGATTTGTGTTTGTCTCATGTCGTGCCAAACAGGCCACCATTGAATTAGAATGCAAGGATTGCAAGGGGCAGATTCAGATTTGGGAGGTGCCTCTTGATGTGCAGAGCTTCCTTGGCAAAAGTGTATGCACCCACCACATGGTTGGGTCTGAGCTGGCAGAGGAGCCTCCTTTGTTCTGCGTTTCCTGCCATCTGATATTAAGGATTATAGAAAGCCTTGTTCACTCTTGTGCCCAGGTTTTCATCTCGGACCCCATGTTGACAAACAGTTGTGTCAGTTTGTGTCTTTGAGGTGGGTAAAGATCGCTCATCCAAAGCTTGCCTCGGCACTTTTTTCTGATATCTCCTGTCTCTGGCACAAGGGAAGAGAAGATGGAGGAAGTGATTGACTACACAGAGAAGTTTTGGCCCGTAGTCCTCTTTTGAACCCATTAATGCAGGGGCAGTACACTGCTTTCATCCAGAGTTGGAACTGCCATGGCTGCAGGAGTCAGCGGTGTGTGGATCTAAGTGTGTGTACGTGTGTGTGTGTGTGTGTGTATACGTGTGTGAGCAGAGAGGGGGCATAGCGACACAGTGAATTTGCATCACATTTGTTGGGTGTGTTGCAATCGTTCAGCTAGGAGCGGTGAAGGACACGAGGAAGAAAATCTCAGTCGAGTCATGAATATGAGTTTGTGATGTCCTACCAATGTCAGGCTGTGGCTCTGAGCACTGATATGCATAACCACTCTCCAACTTCATTCCACTTATTGCTGATATGATCTGTGGCATAGCCAAGGGAGACAGGGAATCGTTACTGTACAGACAGTGGTTATTAAATTGAAGGAAATGTCCCGAGCCGGTTTTAATAATAAGCTGATAGCCGTATGCTTTCGCCGCGAGTCCTAAACACCTCCAGCGGGCCGGACACGGCCTATCAAGAGTTAAAAATCAGACTGTCTACTCAGCCCTCGCGTGCAGATGGTTTAATCTTATTGTCTTCAAATGACTTTGAATATTGCGAACGTAACGCAGGCCTGCTAGCACAGCAGGTGGTTGGCCCTTTGATCTCTGCTTGTATATGCTGCAGGAATTTAAATCACAGGGTGACATCCAGCTCATGAAATCATAACATGAACAGCAAGTTTCAACTTTGATCCCGCTGTCCTTTTGTATTAGCTTCATTAGACATGTATTGGAGAACAGATAATGGGCAAACAGCATTTTGCTGTCCCCGTATTGTTGTCATTAGAGTGTGCATGTACACAAATAATGTGCGGGCTTAAGTAGCAGTTATGTTTATACTGTAAGTTTCTGGATGCAACCTTTTTTGAGAATACACTTCATTTTATTGTTAGTCTGTTTGTTTGTTTTATTAGATGCCCATTAGCCTTTGTGTAGCAGCAGCTATTCTTCCTGAGGTCAGCACTATTTTCAATTGACAATGCAACCATACATAACACTACAAAACAAACCATAAAGGAACAAATGAAGTTGCTGCACGTCCCTGTAAAATGAAACTATAACTAACATACTTACACAATAACATACTTTAAGTACTTACATTTACCTATATATTTACAATCCACATACTCAACACTACTCAAAAACAAAAAAATA
>JAQNCA010000014.1:4152919-4163634 GCA_029783725.1 Acanthurus tractus
CCTTTTTCTGAGTCAGGGGTATTGAACCTGTATTGAATTTTCATAGAATACAATGATTTATAAATACTTCTCAAGCAATGAGTCATTGAATGCACTACAAAAACAAGATGTTTATTCTTCCACTGACAAAATTGGATTCTGCCCCTTTAATACCCTATCACATTATTGCCTGTCACAAATTGACCTGTTAACCTGGAGAATATTCCAAACAGGTGTTATAGTGGTCATCAAGTTCAAAATGAGTTTATATTTACAAAAAACAATCAAGTTAAGCAGTTAAACATTAAATATCCTGTATTTGTCCCATATCTAATTGAATATATAACAAAGAATTTAAAATTACGCATTCAGTTTTTATTTACATTTTTACGCAGCATATCAACTCATATGCAGTCTGAGTTGTAGTTTTATTAGCAGATCAGAGAAAAGAAATCAGTTGTTTAGACTGCAACGAGCTGCAGAGAGTGAAATTGTAGAGGCTGAGCATGCTCCACATCAGTCACACTTATTTGAGTTACACAACCTTTGCTGACAAAAAAAGGTCAAATCAAAACCAAACATTGTTAAGAAAAACTCTGCATCCTTTTTCCATTTTAACAAAGAGGAAATGCCACTCTTAATCTGAGCTTGCATTCTTGATAACCTTAGCAGTAACTTTGCAAAATTTCTCATGTTAGCACCTTGTTTAGTGTTCATTACCTGTCGCAGTGCACTGGATGTAAGTAATTTTAGGCTGACTGGCAATTCAGTCTGCGGCCGTCCTGCCTGTAGCCTTAGGCAGAGGGGTTGCAGTGAGGAGGGAGCGCCAGCACCAGTCAATTACGAGTTAATAAACAGTGGAAGTTTTCTATTAGTGCTTGTTAGTGCGTGTAAAAGATTGTTGGTATGTGGAATTGGGGGAAGGCGCTGTGACTATGGAATTAGAAAAAAAAGGTACAGGCGCATTTTCTTCTCCTTGGGTCTAATATACATCATCCAGTTCTATATGCATGCCGTTTATGGAGATAATATATGTTATTTGATTTTCAGCAGGCTAGATAGTGCAATATGTAGTATTAGCAAACTCGTTTTTTCCTTTGAACACTCCAGAAATGTGTGCTCAGGAGTTTCCCTTCATGCGGTATTTCATAAATAACTATAGAGCATTCTTTCCAATAAAGAGAGTCCATTACATAAACTTGGTGGAAGCCAAACAATGTATTGCTGGCTGCACCGTGTCTTGTCATTGATAACATTATCGGCCTGTGGTGGATATAATGCACGGACCCTTATTGGATAGCAGTTGTCACAAATCAGATGTGTGGTGAATCCCCCACATTTCACACTGCTTACAGAGGAATATTGCTGTAAGGAAAAACAGTGCACCTGAGTAGCCTTGGGAGGTAAAACAACGTTAATTGGATTTGGAGAAGTCATCCTCCACCAAGGGGATGCCGCTCTGACAGTCTGACAGCCAAGAGCATGATTCATTAAAACTTTACCTTGTCATTTCAGACCAATACCAATAACTAGCACAACTTCATTTGTTGACATACAGAACCAAAAGCTGTAGTCGTGTGAAACAAGGCAAAAAATGATCACAGCAGATGGAAGACATTCACAATAAATGGTCCCATCAATTCCATCCTGCGGTAATATGTATAATTAAATGCATTTCACCTTCCAGAGAGGACATGGATGTTCTTCTGATAACCATATCCACCTGCAACCAGCATATGGGCGAGCGCCCTCTTGGGGTAATGGGTGGGGGGGACCCTCTGTCAACCACTGGGTCATCGGTAACCAGCAGCTGGGGGGCCGCCCTCTCATCACATCAACAAATCTCATTTTAATTAGCTCACCTGCCCATTTCTTCCCTTTCTTCCCAACGCTCCCCCAAGTGCTCCCATCAAACCTCCCCCAGCCGGCTCACACACTCCCCTTCCTCTCTCATCTCTGCCTCCACATCTGGGAATAGCTTTAGCTTTCTCTGCTTCATACTGCAGACACACACATGCTCACAAGCACACACAGACCATGCTGTAAACGAGACCAACAATTAACTTGGAGAAAGCTTGGATCTCATTGATTTTTGAATGGTGCCTCGCTGATACCTTATTAGCATTGGGATCACTTCTGATATTGTCATTTCTGAAGAGCCACATGTTCTCTGTGGCTGTCGATATAATTTGCACATTCACAGGTAGAAATGATTTCACAGTCTTTGTTGTTATGCTCTCCCAGGCTCTTTGAATTGGCTGTTTAAAGAAGTTCAATAAGTGGACCAGTGGTTTACTGTATTGATCACAGTTGCTGCCTGCACTTTAATGGGAACACAATCTCTACTCACTTAGGTATCCTCGTGTGCTTCCAACCCTGTGAGCCATTTTCATAGAAAATGTTGTTTCACTCCAAGTTAAAAATGCCAATTGTTGCATGATTGTTTGAATTTAAGAGGTTGTCATATAGGCAAACTGCTGTTTGAAGTTTATAAGCATACTAGGATGTAATCAGCAAATTGCTAATGATTTGTAAAATATTCTGAAATGAGATTTCCTCTATGTTCTTGTCATCAATTTCCAAGAGTATAAATGTCAAATTTTGAAAATGGTCGATATCTCATTAAGGAACTAGTTTCTCCATTTACACATCGTCTCCTTATCTAAATGATCCCAGTGCAAACTTCTGCCTTTGACTACCTCATGAAGCTGCGATGGGGCACTTCTGATAGAGTGGGCAGTTCCCACTGGTATCGCCAGACTCACTCTGGAGAGCGCTAACATTCAAAGCAATCTAGGCCTGGGAAGATTGGCCCTACCATGCCTGCCAGTCTCCGGCGGCTGATAAAATCCAACCACCATCAAACCACCAGCAACGTCCGTTATAGCGCTCTGGTCCACTGCTGCACTCTCTCTCTTCACCACAGGGCTTCCATATGGACACCTATTATGTCTGCCGTTTAATTACCAATCAAAAGACATTTCACGAAGGGCTAGCAGAAGGAGAGAGTCGGAAAAAAAGACAGAGGAAAAAGAACAGACATAAAAAAGATGGGAAAGAAAAATTGGAAAGTGGGACTGAGAGATTGATAGAGAGGACGAGCAATGCATCTGTGCAGTGAATTTGAATGGGTGGAGACGAACACTTTGTGAGGGGAAGTGGAGGAATAGCCTCTCAGTGCAGATGGGGAGAGCAGTGATCTGGCCACTATCCTGTTTTTTTTTGTTTAGCGTTTGCAAACACACACACACAAACAAGAGAGGAAAAAAGGGGGAGTGTCCTGGCCAGGGGAGGCGATAAATTACCTGTGATTGATGCTCGCCGCCGTAGAGGACGACAGTTAAAGACGTGTGGTGCTAATCGCTGACCCCTTCTTCACTTCCTCCTCCCTTTCCCAAACACACCAACTCACCTGCTCTCACCCACCACTACCACCCCAACAACACCCAATTAGCAGTTCTGTCTGTCACTTGGCCCACCCTTAGCGGTCATGCACCAAAATATTCATTTTTCTACCAGACGGACTGCTGGTTAGAAGAGCAGCATTCACCACAGGGGGTTTGATGCATCAGCCACAGGCTCTATGCTGTAAATGTCAACCTCCATCACTCTATTTCAGGCAAACAAATTCGCAATATGTCAAAGGACTATGGATTTCTTTTTTCTTTTAGTATGATTTTGACTCTTGTTATTGATAATAAAGTCAGACAACTTTCTTAGTGTAGAACCCTCATGAGCAAACAGTCACTATAACTAGAACCGACCCAACTCCAAAACTTAGCACAAAAAAATACCTAATTAAATGAAATTTTGAATTGTTGGGCTTAAACTAGGTCAAAACCCTAATGTTTGCCTCAAATAATAACTGAAACATCAAACATTGTTTTTAGTATTTGTCTTTTGATTTTGGCATTGGTAGCAGAAAGTAATTTAAAATGTAATACCGGCAGGTTATCTACTAATATGAGCGTTGTTGTGTTAGTCTGGTGTTTGTTTATATCATTTTTTTAGCATTCGACATGTTAAATGACTGATTTAGATACAGTGTTTGCACACGTCTGTCAAAACAGGAATTTACTGTGGCTGCACGGCAAATGATACAAAATTGTAAAAAGGAGTTATTTTGGATAGTCTGTCAATGAAAAATAAATATAATATACGAGTACTTGTGAACAAAAAGATGCAGTGTTTGAGCAGGTGATCCTTTAAACCTGCATTATGATGCACTTATTTATAGCTTGTAATGTGGGTGGAAACCCATCAACCCTTATGAAAAAAGTTCTCGAAGATGGCAGAGCTGGGGCACTTTGTTGTTCACAGGAGTGTTGATTTCACTTATATCAGGTAAAAAGTCCCCAGCTAGTGCCAGAAGTTATTTTTTGAGCTCATATTAGAATAATAAATTAATTAAATGAATAAATTAATTAAATATATATTCCTTTTTTTTTTTTTTTTATCTTTCGTAGCTTGAAGCTGCTCTCCACAATCCAGTGCACTGTGCATTGTTGGGCTTCTCTGCAGCGAGCACCTCCTTACCTCAAGGCTACCTCTGGGTAAGTAATGTGTTGCTCACTCACACACAAACACATGCATGCATTCATACACACACACACACATGCCCACGTACTTCACTGAATGCCAAATAACTCAAACCAATGACGAGCCAAATAATGCAAATTTTACAGGGGCTGATAATTCTCGCTTTTTGACACAATTGCTATGGCTATTTAAATGTCCATACTGCATTCTTCCCTCCTTCATTATGAAAGAAAAGAATAAAAAAAAGTTATCTCAAGGCTGTGAATAGGATATGCACCATTTTTCACTGTAAAATGTTGCCAGGAAACTGTAAAATAATACAGTATAAAGGTTAGTGGTAGGTAACTGCTGCAGAGTGTTTTATGATGATTGGGCAAATCGTGCCGCCAGACTATCACATCACAATCCCCGGGCTTGTGGGAATTTATCTGGATCAAGAAAGGAGGGGAATTCAGGACAAAAAAAAAAAATGATGCAAAGATTCTGCTATTAATCTTTCAGTTTCAATTTTTTTTCCCCCTCCTTTTTTCGGAGATAGTGGGCAATTTATCACATAATCCTCTTTCAGTCTAAAAGGTGGTGAAATCAAGTGTAGGTCCTCCAAGACGCAGAGTGTGGCTCGGTGTCTTACGCTTAATTGCTTGTGTGGAAGTGCTATTCTAAAGAGGACTGGATGCTCACTCAGATGTGGAAAAGGAGATACTGTGGAGCAGGTACAGTGTTTAGGGCTCTGTGATATCAATGTTTGGAGGTGAAGAGGCTGCTCTGACCCTCAATTTCTCCTGGAGCTCATACTATTACAGATAACTAAAATGTCCTTCACCTCAACCTCCCACACGTTCTGGAGGGATAAAGGTAATTTGTCCACGTGCAGTGTCTTACACTGGTGAGAAAATGCATAAAGTAAATGAACAGTAAGAAAGTGAAGTGATGCATTTAAAGGTTTTAATTCCTTCACACCCACATGTTCGTGCAAGCTATTAACAATGGCTCCGGCAGTTATCTGCAGCGATAAAACTCATTCATTTTTAAAGCATAGAAGCATGGCAGAGAGCAAAGAGCTGAACATGATTAAGTCGAGACCAAGTCAAGTCTCATGTCATTCAAGACGAGTTCACATCATGTCTGCAGAGCAAGTTTCAAGTCAAGTTTCAAGGTCCTTGAGGACGAGTCACTGAATGCCAACCATTAAAACATCATTTAACAATTTCTCTTCGTTTCAAATAAATAGTGCTAATGATCAGTAACGTAGTAAGTGTGACCATCCAAGATTTACCCGCTTGTTTTTTATTTTTCTTGGATTTTACCAGGTTATAACTCGATACTTCAAGGTTTTCAATTTCAAAGTCAAATCTTCACTGAGTCAAGTTTTTTTTTTTTAAAAAAGTCAAGTGGAAGTAAAAGTTGAAGTCTGACAAGAGTCCAAGAAATCTTTTCATGGCTCTAATTTTCCAGAAGTAGGTTTGCCTCCAAAGAAAAAAAAAAAGACTTTCAATTTGAATCTTAGAGAAGTAAAAAATAGCGGCTTTGCTGAGATGGAGCACTGCCCAGTGAACAGTCAAAATACACATCTTGACTGAATTATCATTGCATCTCTGGATTTGAAGGAATTCACAGTCCATATTTTAAACTACAAGCACCAGAACAACCAATGGAAAAGTTAGTCTTGAGCCCTGTGCGATTATTAGACTAACATTCCTTCATAGTAAATGCTATCTGTGAGGAACTCTTCAGTGCCATCTGGCTAGAACCTCCTTCAATTAAGAATCAGAAGTGAAGTTTTCATCATGCAGGGAGCTAAAATCCCACATAAAAATGTACATAGTTATACATTCATGCAAACCCTGAAGTTCTGGAAAGTATTCGTGCAAACAGGACTCGCAGCTTCTTCAGCGCTGAAGACATCTGACCTCTACCAGCGCAGCCGGTGTTACAAACTGTACAGTACAATCAAAGCAAAAAACTAACTGGTATCCACTAGAAAAATAATAGTGAGGGCCTGCGGAGCCAGCAAGAATAATTAGAGACTGAGTGTTCCCGCCCCCAGTTGGTTCTACCTCCCTGGCAGGCTTGTCAAATAAGGGATGACACTAATCATGTTAAAGTGAGATGGGCTATGGGGATTTTTGTGTGCTTTGATCAGAGTAATGACATTGTGTCTAATCAGCCTGATACCCCAGTGTTTCCCTGTTGGCCTTCACCTTCTTTGTCCCACTTTCCCCCAATATTCCACCGCTAACTCTCCTGTTATGTGTGTTTCTCCTTGTACACATCATTGGAAAGTTAGAAATCATAGCAAGTTTCAGTGATGGCAAACTTAAAAAATGCATGCGTTTTCAGAGTACATCAGCAGTCTGGTGATCCATGATTTTGGCTCCTTAATGTGGCGAATACAATTGAGCAGAGTGTGCTATCATGACCACTCTCCCATGCTTACTCACTGCATCCAGAGCAATCTAATTAACGCTGGCAGAGCATTTACTGTTTGGGAAGTTTTTGTTTCTCCCAAGCTGAGAGGAGGAATCTGTCCAGGGCACGACTCCAGATATCTATTCCTCTAAATAAGTAGTGATGACTTTGTCAGGACACAGTATTAGCTCTGGATATCAGGCGGGGAGAGAGAGAGAGAGAGAGAGTGGGAATGGAGGGCAGGGTGGAATTAAAAAGAGAAAGTGTTGCCAGAGATAGTGGTGATGGTGGGGTTTAGAGGTGCAGATGGACATGTAAATGTAGAAATTGTAAAGGGGTATGTGCAAGTCGGGGCCTTGCCTCTGGTTTTGGTTGCACAGACTCACTTCAAGCAGTGTTTTTTTTTTTCTTTTTTTTGGACTCCTTGCTGCAAGATAAGTCCTCCCTGTCTTTTTTTTTTTTCTTTTTTCACCCTGTGCAACAGACCATTATTTGTTCTGGCTCATTCTCAAGAGCCCACAGGATCGCTCCTGTCCAGATTCTGCACGCTGATACAAATCAAACAAATGATTGCATGCAAATAAGGGTGAGCGTGGAGGAGAAGAGCTAAAGACTATATTTAGCTCATGTCACATTCACACGATGTGATTCATACAGAGAATAATTCTTCGGTGTCGAGCAGCAAGGAGCCGTGCTGCTTTTCCAAGAAGGACATTTTGTCTGGACATTCACTCGGCCTCACACAGGACTAATGAACGAAACTGTATTGAAAACCCACAGCGATACTTTAATTATTTGGGAATGGGAGCAATTTCACCTTAATTGGAATTTCATCAGAGACAGGTTGGGGGGGGGTGCTTTTGCTGTCTTCATTTTCTCAGCATCGGCACTGACACTGGCTTGCATGAAGGCCAACATAAATGTAGTACACAGGAAATCAAGACACTCACACTGTGGGGTGTGATTCAGCTTTAGGAGCTTGTTGTGATTGGTAGATTTGATTGGTGAAGGTTGCTTTCTTGTTTTTGCTGTGCTCCTATCACAATGGGACAGACGTGTACAGGCCTTGGATGTGAGAAACTTCCAATCAATCCAAATTGAGCCTTTGAAAACTGCCAGCTTTCAAATACTCTGCTTGTGTGCTGGTGTTTACTTTCTCGCTTTGTGCCGAGTGCGGCAGCGTTTTTTAAGTGTGACCTTGGACTTTATATATCAAATGTCATTTAAATGACCTGATAATTATTTTCGTTATCCTAATCTCGCAGATCTTGCAAACTCATGAAAAAAAAAAGACATTGTTAAGCAACTCCGAGCCTTTCAGAAAGTTGCAAGAGCCTCTCTGTTCTTCCGTGATGAAAAGATCGCAGTGTTTTAAGAATTGTTTGATGTTCCGTAGATGACATTGTGAATCCATTACATAATGCGTTTGAAACTCGAAGTGATATTCAAACAAAAGTGAGAGAAGACTGCGAGCGAAAAAGGTCTGAAAGGATAATTGATTTGAGCTTGTTGTGAAATCAAAATTGCTGACAGGTGGAGAGTGTGTTTAACAAAACACACACCATCCTCTGACCTGAACACACTGCAAGCATGATTTAAAGGAAACTGGCCTGGTTCTGCTCTCTGCTCCTCCATCCCCGTTATTTTTTTTTTCTGTTGGAGCCGAATAGTTTATTACCTGTGGCATTATGATTCAGCCGGTCGTCTCGCTATATGAGGTCCCGACCTTTTCCAAACATGTTTTTTTCCTCCCCACAGGTGGCTGGCGGAGGAGAAGCTTCTCAGGGGCAGATAGAGATATTTTCCCTCAACAGGCCCATGCCAAGGGCTGTGAAGAGCCTGCAGGTTGGTTCTGCCGTCCGCTGTCTGGAATATGTGCCAGAGCCGTCTCCGAATGAGGAAGTGGAGGCCGGAGTTCACAAGTCCCCCTTAGGGATCGGCGCCAACATTTGCGTCGGATCCGACGATGGGCGGTGAGAATCTGATATGACAGTAAACAACAGAGGAAGCTTTTGTGTTTACTGAACGAGTGCAAATCGTGAAAGTGCTCGTAGAAAGGTAAACACACAGATGCTTTTCTGCTGTTGTACAATAATGTCCTTCATTATCCTTTGTTCCACTCCCCTGTGCTTTCTAGAAGTATAGACTGGATTGTAAATATTTCATCAAAGCAGGAAATCAGAGTTGATGCCCAAACGTGGCGTCAATACCGCTGCCGCTGCTAAGATCAGCTTCATTTTCAACTCCGATAAACCTTCTGATCCACACTGTGTCGTACAGATGATAGGTTTAAGTTCAGTCTCCTGACGTTGTTACAATAAAAAAAAAAACACTCTCTCCTTCTTGATTTTTTTTTTTTTTTTAAAGAGAGAATAATCTTTGATTTCAGATCCAGCCACTATGCTACCACTTTTCTGGATTTTTTTTTTTTTTTTTTTTAACGCTGACTCATACTCTTTCTATTTAAATGTCTGTCCAGGGAAAAAAAAAAAAAAGAAGAAAAAACAACAACAAAACAACACAAAAAACCCCAGAATGTTCGCATATTCAAAAGACTGTCAGCTTCGTCTCAGATAGACAGAAACAAAGGAACGATGTGCATTTGTCATTCTGAAGAAGACAACAAGATGCAGCAAAGTTCAGACGGCATTTCAAACATGAGAAAGACAGAGTGGCTGCACATAAACAACGCTTTGCTCCAAAGTGCACTGTCGAATCCAACTGCATGAAAACGAGGCACTCTGTCATTTCAAATGACACTCATTTATCATGTTGGCTTGTGCTGCCTTTGTTCTTCCAGCGTTCTGGTCTACGGCAGCGTGGACACTGCAGCGCAATGCCTATTGACACTCCATAACCCAGAGGGCTGCCCTGTGCTGTGCCTGAAGCACTCGGCTCGCTTCCTGTTTGCAGGCCTGCGGAACGGGACCTTGATGGTTTATGGAAGGAGTAACAGTGGTAAGGTGCCTTCAAGGTTGCTTTGTTTTCAGACTGATGGTGTTAGTTTTGGTTGCATGTTGCTGTCCTCAGTGTGCGGTCTGTTGGGAAAGTGAGACGGTGTAGCTGTCACCGGTGCATTTTTATGGTATTTCTGTCAATAGAATGTGGTACAATATAATAAAGAAATAAGCCCCAACTTTTTTTTTTTAAATACAAAACATATTAATAAAGACAAAAATATAAAAATTTGCATTTACTAAGCACTGTTTCTGCCTTGTAGATGCAGTAAATGAGGCCTCCTATCATATGTAGACATATGTTACTCTAACATACAGACAATTAGTCAACCGGTGCTTAATAATGTCACTATAAATAACATCTTGAATACTTTTGTTGGTTGTTTACTGATATAAGGTCATTTAATCTTTTATATTCCGTCTGCTTTGATGGAGTTGAAGATATGAAAGTGCATTTCAGTCGTTTTCCTAATGAGATGAGACATGAAATGGACTGAAAATTTTTTTATCGTTAATTTCTGATGTCTGTTGTTAATCAACAACAGTATTTTTTTTTTTCCTACAGTGAAAATAATTAGTACAAATGAGTTTTGAGTTTTCATGCGTGATAACATCTCTGAAACAGCTCTGTCGTAAACATCTATCGTGCTGGATATTACTGATTTGTGTCATGTGTGATAAACATTCCAGTAAATCCATTTTCAGGATAAGAGCATTCGTAAAAAAAAAAAAAAAAAAAAAAAAAAAAAAAAAACAAATAATTACGCCCGGCCGTGAAAACGGTGGAGATCGGAAGGGCGGGGGGGAGGGGACGGGGTGTGGCGCGCGGGT
>JAQNCA010000014.1:4242874-4253592 GCA_029783725.1 Acanthurus tractus
AGGATCATTTTAAGGTAATAGAAACACATAGATTCTTATTTTCAGGTGACTTTACAATCACTACAACATATTTATAGATAAATTATTACATTTCTGCCATATGTTACAACTAGATCCCCTTAAATCCTCCACAATGGACCCTTTAAAGCTTGTACAGGAAACTTATGTAGGAGTCAGTCTTTCTGTTTGGTGGGTGTGTGCCCTGTACTTTCATCCAGGAAGTTTTGAATCTGTTTGAGACAACTTCTCCGACCTCTGGGGTCACAGTCTCGTACGTGCTTCTCAGCCTGCAGAGGTGAACTTTCCAGAGGTGGCAAAAAGGTCAAGAAGGAGAAAAAGAAAAGGAGAAGCAAGAAAACCCGGGGTTCTACGGTAATGGTGCTCAGACAGCTAACTTTCACTCCTGAGCATTCGATGACAGGGCTTCCTTTACTGCGGCTCTGCGTGGGCAGGGCAGGGTGCACATCCACATCCAGCTGAGCTCGGGGGGGGTCCGCGGTCCGGACGGCGTTGCCACGGAGCGTTTGATTTCACAGCGGCACATTTGGCAGAAGGATCTGCAATATGAACTACATTGCAGCTTCTCCTGAATTAAGCACAATTTTAAAAAGTCCCCCCCCAAATTATAGCAAGCATATTGTAATTATGGTGAGAAAGAGAAAGGCAGATCCTCCTCACTGCACCCAAAAGTGCTCTCAGCAATTTTAAACATCAATAATTCTGTCTGTCTGTCTGGTTTTTGTGCTCGAACCATGCTGATTGCAGCCAGATGAAAATTGAAGTGATTTTCCATACAGGATTCATTATGTATGATTTCAGCATGTGCTGAACGGTGAATCTAAAGTTGCATTAGCTTGACTCATTCGATGTCGTCGCACATAAAACACACATACAAGCTCGCTTGCGTATGACGACTGCAGAGCAAACTGGACTCTAAACATCATTTGGAGGCTTTTTGCTCCAGAACAAATCCAATAGAGCTTTTTAAGAACAAGGTAGATTTATCTGAGCTGCTTTTTAGTCAATTCAACTTCGCTAATGTCGCTCTGTTTTAGTCAAAGTAAAGCAACGTAGAGCTCAAACCAGAGCCTCAAAAAGGCAGGACAAATGAGGCAGGACTAGGAAGGATGAGATCTGAAGCGTGAGATTATGGCTGTGTGTGAAGCAGAGACCTCATTAACAAAGTGGCAGAGGGGAAAAAAAAAAAGACAAAAGATCTCCAGCACAAATAACCACAAGTAGGTAGCTTAGCTAATATGGCAATAAATAGTGAGGCGATAAAAAGTCTAATCAGTCAAATAATAAAAACCTGGGGAATAAATAAAAGTCTAAACAGATGATCAAGTGAAACGAGAGCAGCTGGAAGAGAAATTAGATGAGACACTGAAGAAAAAAATTAGAAGCTGCCCTGGTAATGAATAAATGTAGGTTTGTTCTGCAGGTTGCGGCTGCAATATTATAAAAAAAAACCAAAAACTGGGATCCAAGTTCACTAAAAGCAGTTGGCTTTTACTTAGCTGGGATTTCTAGTGGGAGCTTTTCAAGTGGTCCCATTTAACTCAGTGAAGGAGACCCAAAAAACGCTCCGTCGCTGGAGACAGAAATGAAAGGCTTCACCCAAAGAGCAAATAATTTTTTTTTTTTTTTCATTTTTAAAATGTATTTTGCCTTGACACTAATTGCTGGAGTGACTTTTGTTTTATGTCCTAAATCTAAGTACCAGTTTTATGACATAAAAGTAAAAGTCAGTAAATGTAAGTACTTTCTATCATGACTTTGTTCCTCTGAAAGCTTTTTTTTTTTTTTGGTTTTGTTTTGAAGGCAAAATGCTCAAAAAGAAAGAAAAGTTTTCGTCATAACAGCAACATAAAGGTATGAAAGGCCACACAGACTGAATTTTATACTTTTTCACACTGACTTCAGTGTGATCTTGCACAGATACAACTGTATTTTCCCTCACAATGCTTCCTTTGGAGGTGCATGCAAAACTGAATAACTGTGCTTATGAGAAAGAATGATTTTGTCCTCATGAGAGACATCAACAACAAAGTCCATGTAAGTGCATAGTAGTGTGTGTTTGTGTGTGTAAGAATGGGAGAATAAATAAGGGACATTAGCCGGGTGTGTGGATGGGTGTGATGTTGTGCGCTTCAGACAGCATGATGATGCATTAAAGGCAAAACAAGTCTGTCAGATAAAAGAGTGACAATACACTTGAAAAAAAAAAGCACAGCAGTGTGCGTGTGTGTGTGTGACAGAGTAATCTAATATAGATGAGGGACAATTATAATTGCCTTGTTGGTAAGAAATGATCTGTATTACTGTGTGTGAGAATAATCAAAAAGGAAAATTAGCCTGATTGAGCAGAAAGACAGTTTAAATCCTCATTTGTCTCTGCCTTGAAAACAAAAGCCTGAACCTGCCCGGAAGCACCGCCAGCTGCTTTTTCAAATGACAACTCAAGATGAACAAGAAAAAAAAAAAAAAAGCAAAAATATCTGTAATAATCAGAGCTGATGTCCCACAGTCTCACACGCTGCAGATACATCAGCATATTACCCACCGACGGTCCCTTGGAATGAGTCGAGGTAAACGCCGTTAGTTTTCGGATCAGCGGAACATGTGCAGGCGCAGACGGCGTTTTTGGAAATCACTCTTGACTCACAGCGTCGGTGAGATCCTTCAAAACAGCCCAAACACTGGTGAAAGGTATACGTTAGGAGGCCTTTGATCACACAACATCAGAATCCAGCGTTGGCATGTGAGACACCGCTTGGCCCATCACGCTGAGTCGAGCTGATCCCAAAACAGCTATTTTTGCCAACTCATTCCAAGGGCCAGTGTTTTGTTTTTGTTTTTTTTTTTTCCTTACATCTTTCCTAAGCTCATATGTTCACAGCACATCCAAATCTGAAACATCCTCAACAGGGTGCTTGGAACAAACATAATGTTCCTCGTTTATTTCTCTCCTAAAACCTTTGTCATCTATCGCAGAGTCCATGTACCGATTGAAATTCTCTGATGTGTCAAGCAGCGGCGACTTAATGGCAGTTAATGCAGGTGTTTGCCACAGGCAAACAGCGTTTGGGGCTGAAGGAAAGATCATGGAGGAAATCAATTGACAGCTGAGAGGAGAAACCAACCAGGGATGACACTTGCACCGCGGTGAGGGATATTTTATCCGACTTTGATGGTTCCTCTCTCTCTAGCAGACAAAAACACAAGGAAAAAATATTATATTTAATCTCAGAGGCTTCTGTTATTTTTCAAAAAAGACCATCCAGCTTTTTCACATTTTGCTAATTTCTAAGGACATTAAGATAAAGCCACATTTCAAACACAGAGGCAATGCAGTTTGCTTTAACAGGCAAATAAAGCCTGAAGAATTACATTAAAAACAATTAACATCATCAACACGAATAAAATCCGGGAACAAGATTTAACTCTTTTGCATCAAATACCTCATTGGTTGTCGAGTAGCTCCACTAGCTGGTTGTTGTATCAGTTAATATACATGTTAACAACACTGAGGCCATATTGTTATTTAATTATTGTTAACAGTTTCACGGCATTTAACCTCTAGATTTTAATGATATTTAAAAAAAACAAATTAAAATCAAGTTTTAACCTTGTTAACGTGTCCACATTGTTTTTTCATGTGCTTCATCCACATGCGTCCACAGTGGGAGCTGTGTGTGTCCTGTGTGTGTCCTGTGTGTGTCCTGTGTGTGTCCTGTGTGTGTCCGACATTCCCCTCTGGCTCCAGTAAACAGGTAACATATGCAAACAGAGACGCTGCTGTGACACCACGCTTTCACTTTTCTCATGTAAAGCGTAAGAGCAGCGTGTTTGTGTCGCATATGTGCCGCAGACATGTGAAGCAGAGGATGATGGTGCATATAAGAGGCCATCGCTGTGTTTATTGTGGGAAATCTTAATCTGTGAAAGAATAATAGCATGACATATGGTGCAGCAGTGTGTGTGGGGAAGCTGTTTGTGTGTGTATGAATCACTCATGGCAGAAATGGTCTATTTGCTCCGGCTAACAACGCTCATAAAAACCATTCATACGCTGTTAAAAGAAAGGAAAAAAAAAAAACAGCTCTTCTCCTACAGTATGTCTTTCTATAGTACCGAACACCTGCAGCTCTGACATGAACTCCCCATCAACAACCCCCCCCCCCAAAGTCATGCTGACATCCAATAAATGCTAAAACTCTAAAGAAAATCTGCGAGTCTAAATTACAGCTTGTCACAGGCAAATGCAAGCGACGCCAGAAATGCCCAAGTAACTGTTATTCATTTTTTGGTGTTGTGTTGGACTCATGGATCAAAATGTTTAAAGACTAATGGAGTAAGAGGTGAAATCGTTTCGAGGTGGACTCCGTCGAACAGTCAGCATTTATATCGCAGGAAAACAGCCAGAGTGTGGGTGGCGGGTGGCGGGTGGCGGGTGGCGGGTGGTGGGTGGAGAAATAAACGCTCGCTGTAGAGAAATATTAGACATTGTTTATTGGATGACTTTCTTTTTCTTCATTTTCCAAAGCCGTAGCATTTTTCTGAACCCAGGCATGCACAGGGAAAAAAAAAAAAAAAAAATTGAGTGTGTTGCTTTATTTGTTTATTTATTTATTATTTATTGTTATTAAGACATTTTTCCCAAGGGACGTGATGGAAAATGAAAAACGCCAACTTATGGTTTATGAGATTTTTTTTATTTATTTATTTTTATTATTCAAAAGTGAAATAAATAAATAAAGGAAAGGGCGCCCTTATAGCTAAAGGTATGAAAAATAATATATATATATATATATAACAGAGGTCAAAGCTACACAGCCTCTGCCGGGAAACTGAACCCTGTTTTTCTGCCATATTGTGTTATGAAATACTCAGATAACATAATGATCAATAAGGTAATATCCGAACAATTGGCCGCCTGCCACACTACGCACTCCAAACAAATTAAGGGCAGCATATCAACAGAAAACTGGGGGAATCTATTCACTCTGTTGTCAGAAATGAGTCAAAGCAGAGACTCTTCCACTGGTTTTTGGTCACATATCAAACGTTTGGCTGATGTCAGACTGAAGTGTCGCCTTGTTTCACTTGTATGCGGATGCACCGGACCAATCAAAGCTCAGCTGGTTGTTGACTTACAGTGAGCTTACTGGTGTTTGTTCGTTTGTTTTCAACATGGTGGTCAAGCTATAAAGATTCTAAATTTAGAGAAAAAAACAAAAAGAATAAAACATGTTTTTGAAAACATTTGAGGCGACAAACAGCATTCGAGTCTTTCTCGTGGACTTCGTCGTACATGTGGCTCAATATGACACATGTAGGTTATCAAACAGAACTATTTCCGAGGAAGCAGTGTGTGTGCAAGGGGAGTCACCAGGATTTTCATGAAAACTGGCCAAGTAATGAAAATTTCTGTGCACAAGATCGACGCTAAAAACGCTATGAAGCAACTGTGAACCTCAAGTGTATCTTTTGCATCCTGCAGAAAATCTTAATAAAATGTTTGGCGCAAGACTTTTCTTGTGAAAAAAAAATGTAATATGTGTTCGCTGGTTTGTCTAATTTTTGGGAAACTGCCAAAAAAATGAGTAGAATCCATTAACTAAAATTGGTGAAGTGAGTGGATTTGAAAAACAACATTAAAATGAATATTAGTAAACTATTACTTTTCATTTGCCGTTTAAAGAGCTCAGATACTGATACAGAATACTGTGTTTTTAAAATAAGACCACACAACTATTTGCTGCATGTAAACACAGCGAGTGACTCACTGTTGCCTCTAGAGGTAGAAAGTGGCCTTACAAGACAATAAATATCTGCAGCAAAATAACAGGCATCTACACCGAAACAGTTTTTTCTTCACACTTAATGATAGATGGCACTTAAATTCTAACATTTGGCTCTTTTAAGCACTGATTATTTTGTCCCTTCTGTTTAGGCTGCTGCCACAGGATGTAAATCCAGAGTTATTCACTGCAGCTCGCTCTCCTCTACATGCCACTTCCTTTCACTTCTTCTTCCTCTCTGCATTAAGGATGTAAAGCTGCTCTCACTACACTTTCTTAACTTTGTGTTTCTGCATCTGCTTCGCTGTGATTTTCATATCCACCTCTAGCTGTAAGTATTCGTTTCCCTTTGACTCCATCTCGCCTTGTCCTCCGTCGTGACTGTCAAAGACTTTGTGCTTAATTGTTTTGATTAACGGACTTTCTAATTAAAAGTACAGCAACTCCATCTGAGAGAGGCTTTTTTTTTGTGATTACAAACCGGTGGCCTTTACAATTCAGAGTCTTCAAAGGGAAATGGATTCTCTGACCAGCTCCCACAACCTGTTTTATTCAATACATCTCAAGAGAGAAAAGAAAAGAATAATAATAAAAAAAAAAAACTAATTGAGAATAAAAGAGCTACAACGATGTTCAGCACGCTGATGATTTCTCCCCTGCTGAGAGTCGGTCTGCATGCTACAACATGCTGTAAAATAAAGTTAGACCCACTGTGTGTCCCAGACTCACTGTGATGCTTCTTTATACTCGAGTTAAACCTTCAAGTTAGAGTGAAAAATAACATGTTTTTCTTGGATGTTTGTGGCTCATTACACTTAAGCCTGGGGACAGTAATCTATGAGATTACAAATAAGTGGGCCCCACTGCTGGAAGGCAGGATCTGTGCATTTTTGCGTGGGAAGAAGGAATTTGCTGGCTGCTGTCAAGCCAGTGGATCAAAGTCCTTTTCCCACTGCAGTGGCTCATCACAACAACAGAGAATGAGGGTGAGAGAGAGAGAGAGAGAGAGAGAGAGAGAGAGAGAGAGAGATAAAGGAAGACAGAGATCTTGGAGGAAGACAGCTTACGCCACTCATGGTTGGCTTACTGTGCACACTTGCTTCACATTTTAGATCCAAAGCCCATACTGAGCATAGCTCAATAAAGCACTCAAGTCAGCAGGGGAGACTAGATGTGCTGTCAGTGTCAGTACATCCAAATGGATTGTGACAGTGACACACGAGTGCATAAAGAAGCAACGTCTCCATGCAAAAGGATGTCAACATTTGGAAATATTACTGTTATAAAAACTGTACCGCACTCAAAAGATTCATCCCCACACACAGAAAATTATGGTTGGTACGTCTGTGAGTGTGTTGAAGAAGCTGACAGACGTTAGCTGATGTTTGCATGTTGGCGAACATAAAAGGCATTTTGAGGAATTATAACAAATATGTCTTTAACTGCAAAAAAAACCCCCAAAAACTGTTTCCTACAGTCTGTCCCCGTCTCGTTTGACTCCAACCTTCGCTCAGACGGAGTACGGATGTAATCCATGTGCTCTCCATCACTCTGCAGCAGCACCCCCACCCACCCTTTTGCACCAACGAGTGCATGTAAGCATAAAATTCTGTGTCTGGCCACAGGCGTTTTCCATGTGACTTGATATCTGTGGACATTAGAATAATGTCACACAGCCCAGGAAGGAAAAGCAGATTTGTGCAGACGAGAAAAAAAAACACACAACTTCAATTAACACAGACTTTGGGATTACTACCTCTGCTATCGAGGTGCCCTTGAGCAGACTGCTTTATGGGATGGTGCTTCACAATGCCCCCCCCCTCCGCGCCAAATCCCTTGCAAACAGCAGTGGGACGCCTGCTGTGGCTGATTATTTAACCATGACTTCATAATCGAAAAGAAGGGAGAGAGAGACTGGCGGGGGTGAAAAACCTCCAACACAGAAGCGTCTGTAATAATGCAACAGAAAATAATGGCCTTGTTACATATCGCAACAGATTATACATGTTTAAACACTCCTCTCACACACACGGAGCCTATATTTGGACATTCGGAGGAGAAGTTGCAGTGCCTGTCACAGTTCGGGAGATATCTCTCTCTCTCTCCCCCCCCCCCCCCCCTCTCTGTCTCTCTCAGCATTCATTATTAATCAGAGAATGTTCTTTTTGGTTTCATGATCGCTTTGATAATCAAGGTTGCTGATGGGAGAGCACACATTCAAAATTGATAGTTTGAGCGTGGACTACTCGAGGGACAAAAGTGTTAATTAATTAAGCAGTAAGGTGAACAGAAAGTGCTCGGGCTGCGCTCACAATCCCGAAGACCCCCTCGAGATTTTAGCACAGACCCCCCCCCCACCACACCCCCCCTCAACCGCCAAGAAGCATCAGGCATAATGCATCATCAGTATGCGCCGACAAAAAGCGATTCACGCTTTGGTTTTTTTTTTTTGTGTGTTATTTTGGACTTTACTCTCATCACGAAAGAATGTGTGAGCTCGTTCAAAATCTCAACGAGCAACAACATTACACGCGCTCACAAAACACTGAACTGCAACGTCCACAATGGGCCTCTGATCGTTCATCACGGGGACAACGTTTACCATCAACAAGTGCTTGGCATGAGAGCAGAGCAACATTTAACACCAATTAACACCAAACAGAATGATGGGAAATGGCCGTTTTTCTTTGCAGGTGTTTGGTCATAAACTGCAGTATGGGACAGAGTTGATGAGTCACGACAAACATCAGGGGATTTTGTTTCATCCCTTTGGGACTACGCATGTTCGACTGGCACAGCAATTAATAATTAATAACTAATAATAATAATTAATTAGAGGACATCCTCGTGGTGGTGCTAAATGAAAAGTCAATGTGGAAATCAAATATCTGCTCAAATCGCAACCAAACCCACCAGTATGTGAGGAGATATTTTTGTGGAATAAGTAAAAAAACTTCGACCAGCTGGATGCTGCTGACGAAAAGTAGGAAGATCACCAAAGTTATTAGGATTTCTCCTCTAGGCATCGTAAACGTCCGCACTGAAACTTCATGCCGATACATCCTGTGGTGGGTGAGATTTTTCCTGTCTGGCTACGATGATGAATAAAGTCCTGCTAAGGTCTGTGTCAATTTAATGAGTTTTTTTACCAAACCCAACCCTTGTTTAATAAGTTACAACAGTGGAAGAAGCACATAGAGAGAGAAAAAAAAAGGGTGGAGAGATATAAGCAGAATGATTTATCAAGGTAATGGATGAGGAGGATGGAAGAGAGAAGAAAGGGAAATTTTATAAAAAGAAAAAAATCTTAAATAAATGAGAGAACTTCAAATCATTACACTTTGAACTGAGACCCTGAAGAGCTTTAAAGAAACATAATTATTCAATTAAACACATCCTCACAACTATTCATGTTCAATTTAATAACTTTTCATTTCATCACACAAGCACTAATTATCTTATAAAATCTAAAGCCCTTTCTTCTCGAAGTCTACATTAAAAAGGTTCTTCTTGAAGCGCCAGAGTGGACTCTCACAAATAATTATTCATTAAAATGTTAGAAAATATCATGTGTCTTCCTTCAGTGATTCAAACCTTGCAAGTTTTTAAAAAAACTTCACCTAGAAAATACATCCATCCGTGTTTTACGCGATGAAATTACGATGGATGGACGGTTTTGTTATGTTAAGCGTTTAAACCACCAGAATAACACTGTAGTACTTAAAATAAAAGACAAAATTGCTCTAAAATAATATCTCTGCTCTTTAGGAACTCTCATAGTCATGTCTGTGGCGATGTAGAGCGTGAAAACACACTCGAACCAAAACAAACACGAGTTTTGAACCAGCTTGTGAACTCAAAACACGTGCTGCTGCACGGCCTCGACTCCTCTTCCAGTGCGCCTGCTGTTCTGGCATCAAGGTGTAAATTAAATTCATCTAATGGGACATGAAAAATCTCATAGTGGGCGTTTGGCCTAAGAGGTCGCGGTTTGAGTCACGACCGACCGACCGACTGACCGACGGACGGACGACGAGGATGACGGTGTCAGCAGGGACGGCAGGGGCGAACCAGCGAAGTGAAGCAGCGAGAGGTCACAGCACGTGAAACCCACACAGCCGCAGAGAGCAAAGCTGATGTGTTTTGTAAACAGTGGGTGAGACGCCTGTGGGCACAAACGGATAAAGAAAGCCATGAGATTGCACCAAACGTGCGATCGATGCAAGAGAAGCCAATTTCATGGGCGCCATGAATACCTGGCAGAGTTTTACTGCACCGAGCCATTTTTTTTTTAGGAATAAAAGAAAATCTACGCTGTGAACATGGGGAACCGACCAGGACGGCATTTATGTGGCACGTAAAACGGAGTATGAGTGAGCGCCGGATGGTGTGATAATGAAATAAAAAGTCACATTTTATGGGGGCATCGGGTACTTCTGGTTTTATCAATACTTACAGCAGCATCAGAGATAAACCTTTACACCTCCCCAGGCTTAGACTCCCTCCTCCGAGCGGCAGACGCTGAACGTCCTTGGTCAAGCTGAATGCCAAACAATACACAATGTCGTGGCCTGCGAGCTCAAGTGCAGAAAGGATGGTGTATCTAATGTTTGCAGCGACTGTGGGGGAATTGCCAGTCCTTCTGAAGGTTGAGATTAAGTAGGAACGAGGCATAGGAGTGCAACCCAAGGATATTGTACAGACGCTGTGCAGCCCTGACGGAGTTGAGTCCAGCTGTGTGTATGAAATGTCACTTCTGGTCACCAGTGGAGTTCTTCTTTGTGCTTACCTGTCCAGGGTTGAGCTCCGCCTCCCGTCCAATGTCAGCTGGCGTCACCACCAACTAACCTTCACGGCCATGGCTCTATAGATTTCTTCATTGACGAGGTGCACTTGAATTCACCATCCATGTCC
>JAQNCA010000014.1:4387228-4409392 GCA_029783725.1 Acanthurus tractus
ATGTTATTGAAAGTTTGCCACACATCAGTTTGAAACCTTTTATTCCCTGAATCAGCTGCAGGAAAAGCTTTTCATATCTAGCAGGTCAACACTTCATTTCCACTTTGTTTGAACAAATCCAACAACATCCAATCAAGTTTCAGTAATAAAACACAAAGAACGAATGTTGCAGTACTGAGCTGTGGTGAAAAACAAATGAGACCAAAGATCATTTTATTTCACGGTCATTAAACTGGATTTCACTTTGCAGGCTGATTGAAATGCAGCAATTTTCTAATTTCGTTGGACTTTCAAAGTTGCACAAAGAACAAAAAGTTGCATCACATTTGGCGAGGAACATATTGTGACTAGTTGAGGACTTGGGACAAAGATGAGCCTGCTTTTGATTAAAGATCTGATTTGGAACTAGATTGCAAAGGTTTGAAACTTAACTTGTAAACTACAAAACAAAGACTTGGACTCAGTTGTGGTTTCATCCCTACAGACAATCTCATGCATGTGAGGGAGACTTGAATAAAAGCAGCTACTCTGCTTGGTAACTAGGTGACTGTGTGGGCAATTTTCACACGCTGATGTCCTGCAGCTCTTTCTTTGTTCCAAGATTTACTCATCAAACCTAAATACTTGCGTGGTTGGCAAAAAATTTTAAAAAATAAGATACAGGGCTGTATTACAGAAACCCGTGAAGAGGATCATTTATTTTCTTTGCTTTTAAAGCAAAACATTTCTCTCTCTGCTGAAATCTGTAATGCTAAAAACAAGCACGACACTGAAAATCTTTGCTTCCTCTTCTACCTTCTTTACTGTCTCTACCATTGGAAATATTTGTCATTTAAGTTTTTTTTTTTTTAAATTTACTAAGCTAATTCACTGGTAGAACTTCTGCACTTACAGACATCTGAACATACACACATGCATAACGAGGTTACAGGCATCAGAGGAGCAAATCTGTGGTCACTTTTTATTACATGTCTCTGCGTTACTGAACTTTCACCGGGGGACCTACGTGCTTTCAGCTGCAAACATTTAAAATCACTTCCAGTATCTCCATCACACAATTAAAATTGACCCCTCCGCAGCAGAAACATACATTAGTTACACTTGTGGGACCGCAGCTCCTACATCCCATGTAAATAAGAGCAAAGTACTTCATGCTTTCGTGTCCCCACGGTGCCTTGTATAAGATTTTCTTTTTTTTTTTTTTTTTTTTTTGCAGCAGTCTGTGATTTCAATGTACACTAAAACATTTTCCCAAGGCCTCTCTCTCTCTCAGTGAGGAAACAATAGCTATTTTTCAAACATGCATTTGACAGCTCTTGCTTGCAGCAGACTTGAAGCGATGTGCACTACACAAGGAAACAAACTAATGAGAGGAGATTTGTGGAAGGAGGAAAGTGAAAGAAAGAGGAGACAGATTCTTTTCTGCAGCAGCCCGCTCCCTCTTTGTCGTGTTTTTTTTTTTTTTTATTGTCTGCTGCTTCATTAGCCGGTGTTGCTTCATCACACAGCCTTGAAATCCCCTCGGCCCTCACCAGATGACCAAAACCTCCTTTAAACATGCTTTATATTGCTTTAGTCCCCAGATGATAACAAGGTCTCATTGGCACCAGCACTCTTTCCTTTTGCGTGGCAAGGCTGTGGTTTCTTGTTTATTGCTACAAGCAAGTAAACACTTACGCTTTGACATGCTCACATTGTTTTTCCAAAGCTCCTATTCTCTAATTGGAATCCATTGCCTTTGGTGACTCTAAAGACCGGTTCCTTTTCAGATGAACTGTGCTAATGAATGCACCTCCTTGGACTGCAGATTTTCAGAAGACACAGGAGTGGGCAGCGAGTACAAAAGCTTGAAGGGACTGAGCTTGTGAGGGGGTACTCTACCTTACAAAGCTCTTTCGTGCGGCGCCGCCGAGCTGAGATGTATCTGGCGCTCGTCATTACGCCGGCTGATGGCTCATTGCGAGGAGGAGAATGTGCCCAGGAGGAGAAGGACAAAGATCAAATGGGCAGCTAGTCTCCTAAGTCTTGTCTGATTAGTTGTTCTGTCCAGACGCCTCATACTAAGGGGCAACGCTGGGCCGGGCCCCCACGTCCATCTCGGCACCAGGAATGATGCAAGACATTGACACACAATACTTTCACCTAGGGGCATCATTTCCCATGCTCTTATCGTCCAGTAAGTATCCCATGCCCGTCACGAGCCGATCTTGGCAAGCGGTGTGTTTTTGGCCAGCTGGCAGAGGAGAAAGCCAGCAATGACATCTCAAAAGATGGTAGAAAATACAAGCAGAGAGAAGAGTTTATCACTTTATGCTGCTGCTCAGAAGCTCCAACGATCATCTCCATCTGAATTTTTCGAAATAGACTCGACCTCAAAGGGACTGCCAGTCAAGTCTCAGGGGTCGATAGACGTCTAGCAGAACCGAGATGAGCCGAAGCAGCGGAAAAAAAAAAGATTAACACTCTACAAAATTATACAATTATTTCCAGACACTAAACTTTGCCTTTTTTTTTTAATTCTTTTGAATTATTGAATATTTTTCTCCTCTTCAGGCCTGTAAAACTTATTCAAATAAAATGAATATAACTCAGGCTCTGGTTCACATGGTTATAACCTGGAGAAATTATGCAACCGAGGTCGATTTCTCATAAGAAGACATTGTAAGAAGCGACTGAACCTCTGACTCTCATTCCAGCAACAAGCAAGAGAATTTATTTTATTTTTTTTTTAATAAAGGTCAGATAATCTCTACCTCTTTATCTCCGAGCAACACAAAGTCAGGCCTCTGCCTCCTGTCAGACACCATGGGGGGAAGTATTGAATAAATGTGGCACTTTGGAAAACAAACTGTTGTCAAATTGGTGACCTTTATTATGTCAGCGGAGGTGGTGTCAACGTTCCCACGAGGGAATCGTTTTTTATGATAATTGTTCGGGGGCTAATAATATTTTGATATGAGCCACAATTCTTGGTTTAAATAACTTGAGGGAGATTTATCCCAGGCTCAAGTGTGTGTGGGTGTGTGTGTGTGTGGGTGTGTGTGTTGGGAGGGTTGTTGCTTGTTGACTTAGCGAAGATTTATTTATAGCACTCCAACAAATAATTGGCTTCTGCTGTGAGTGCATGATGTCCCTGCTAATAGACACATTATACATAATTTCCTGCACAACTCTACCATTTGACCTTTTTTGTTTATGTTGAGGTGTGTTAAGACTGGATTTCTCTTTCTCCAATCAACATGTTGTTGTTGCTGTTGTTTTTGCGTGGCGGGTTGTTTACCATCACCCTAATGATATCCTCACACGAACTGAAATACAGCTGTATCATAAGAAAACACATGGTGGCTATGAGGTTTCATTCCAGCAGGCATTCGAGGTAAATAAAAGCATTTTGATAAAATTTACTCAAAGCATAAATGACCACCTTTCTCCTGCTGCTAATAATTTCATTATTCTTTATCTCAGGTGATTTTTCTTTTTTTTTTTTTCCTGTATTCCGACTGCCTTCACCGCCAGTGTTGCTAATTAGCACCTGATTTGAGAATCATCAGGTCAACATTAAAGTGGAAGGCTGCTATCTCCACGGAAAAAAAAAAGAAAAAAAAAAAGCCCTTTGGGGAGGAAAAGTGTTTTGGTGCTTTTCACCTCTGCTAGAGTGGAAATAAACTGAGAGGATTAAAAGCTGTTAATGTATAACGTATTAGCTGAATAAAGAATTCGGTCTAATTAAAGTTTTTCTGTCTGAAATATCTTTTATCAACATAAATCACTGAAAGTAATACAATCTTTCCAACAGATGTTTGGAGAGATTTTTGGTTTGTTTCCCCCCCACACAGTGCACTGATTTAAAAGTGCTTTGGTACTTAAATAACGTTGCGGAGCCTCGTGGGCTTTTAATTGTTTAATTTAAGTTGAGGATATGAATAAAAGGTAACACGCTGCTGTCAAATCCTGTCTGTGCTGTAGACAAATCAAGACAAAAAGATAAAGCGGTGGAAAATGAGATTAGTGGTGTCGAGTAAATGAGAAAAAATGGAAGGATTTGATATTAAAATAGAATTTTTGTTCTTCAGCACTTAGCTCAGTTGAATGAGGAGACAAAGTCACCTCGGAAACAAGCATTAGGAGTAAATAATAGGAGCCACTGTCTGCTTCCTCAATTTAACTCAAGCATGTCTTATTAAAAATGGAAAAAGGGCCCATGCCACATTAAGGATTAGAAAATTGTATTTAGGCATGAAATGAGCCCTATGCTGTGTGCTGCGCCGACAGATAAATGTTTCGACCCAACTCCAATACATATTCTGTGGAAACTGGATGAAACACGGGGAAATTTGGTTAAAAATATGCAAATCAGTCCTTCGTAGCTCTTTTTTTTTTTTTTTAACGCTTCATCTACTCGATGAACAAATCAGAAAGTATTGGGGAAAAAAACATTTAGCAAAATTTCTAAAAAAAAAAGCTTTTTTCACATAGAAAGCCGCGCTGACATTTCCCATGTCGAATCCAGTGTTTTTGTAGGTGAAATCAATCATTCGGTGGGATCTTGCTTTAACCTTTTGAATTTGTCCTACACAGTAATCCCTGTGTGAGTTTCTGCTTTTCAACCAATTTCTGTCAGAGAACCGTTAAAGTGATACATTTTTTCTCAGCATGAAGACGGAGAATGCTTTATCTTAATAAACTCACTCATAAAACGCTATGGAGGAAACAAAAACCTTTTTGTCTATTTAAGCATCCTGCCAAATTCAGCATTCTGTTGTTCGCCCAGGACCTGCTTTATGATTTATGCCTTGAATAACACTCCCATATATCCATCAACCAGCAGATGCAGATGGTGGCTCCAGTAATCTGGAAGATAAGGGAAAATTAAAAAATAAATAAAAAGGGGGGGGCGGGGGGATTGTGAAGCTGCAGACATATGCAGACTCGTTATGTCCACAGTGGCCCTGTTGTCTTCTAAGACCATCTGTTTTCAAACTCGTGTGCCCTTGTAAGCCAAAACCCATCTGTGATATAAAGAAGGAATCAGTGATAATGTTGTTCGACATAGATTCGGTTAACAAAGCTGCATCATTTTTTTGACAACGAAGCAAAAACAAAATATTTTTCTCTTTAGTTCTCCAGAATATTCTTCAGAAATCTGCAGAGGTGCTTATTTCTAAGCAAACGGTGTACAAATACTCTGTTAGAAGTAAAAAATCTGCATTAAAAAGATAAAACATGTAAAAATACCAAAATATTTTCATTCAAAAGAGAGAGTGTTCCATTCAATTTTTAATTTTACAGCCAGTAAATGTGAAACAAATCTAATTAACATGACATACTGCAGTGTATCTTAACCTGCAATTATAAAACAATCATATTTAATGTGTTAATAATGCTTTTTATTAATAATGTTAATAATATTAAACCTGCAAAGTGATTAGAAATTACTATAATTCAATGCAGTAGATGAAAAATCCCAATATTTCCTTCTGATTGGATTAAAATGTGAGTGCTAAAAATGGAAATACTCAAGAACAAGTGTCTTCCAGACTGTACTTATGTACAGCACTTAATTTAAGTTAATGGGTGTCCACCTGTGTTAGCCGGTCACCCTTTAGGTGGCAGATTCATTGCTTTAATGATTTTAACATATGACTCACCACATCACAACGTAAGCAGCACAGCAGCTTCTTGTAACCAGCTTGTTGACCAGTAGAAGTATTGACGTGCACAAATTGCTTCGGGCTAAACGTAGCAACCAAAGTCATACAAAGACGCCATCAAAATGTATTAGCTGCTCGCTGCTACTGCAGTCACTGATAACCACTGACAAGCTCAGCTCAGCAATTACCAACACCCCCACATTAAACATCCATAACTCACATATGCAGCCACTTAGTCACATGCTGCCACACAGATTGTGCCTCATGCCTCTAAATTATATGGACTCTGACACAATGCATCAACGGCATTGAGCTCAGTCGTCCTCCTTTATTTGAATTTTGCAGTACAGATATGAAAGCAACTTACACATACAGTTGCAGGGATAAAGTAGCCCTGGGTGAAGTAAGGCTGCAGTAGTCGTGGTGGTGGTGGTGGTGGTGGTGGGGGGTCGTCAGATGGGCAACACGGTGATGAAACCAGCAGCTGAGAGAGTGGAGGAAAGGTCAGAATACATGTAATATATGTAATCTTTACATTGATATAACGAGGCATCACATGTCTGTGCCTGGCAGCTTCACAGTTAAAATGAAATATAGTCCATGTTTATTAATAACTCCTTGAAAAAAAAAGAAACGTATACAACTTAATGGAAACTTTTTTTTTTTTTTCGTCCTGCTGTAAATTCTCTCATTGATTCGACTCAAAGTTTCTCCTTCGGTGTCCTACAGTAACTGGTTCAGTCTGCCAGCTGCCTAATAAAGACACTGTCAAAGGAAGGCGTGAACGAGCAGTCACTTAATGCACATTGATCAAACAGATTAAGGACAAGTGCCCACAATGATGTTCTCCCCTCACTGCTGCATCTCATTACCTGCCTGTCCTTGATGGAACTCTCTGATAACGTAGTCGCAGTCACGATATTACATAATTCGCCACTAATTGCTGAAGTTATGCAATCCTCTATTATACATCTACCCTCAGAGCTTACAACAATGGGAAGCTTTATTCAGTTATATACTTTTTATCACTGCAGTTTGATGTGAAAAACACACATTTTTTTTCTGCATGAATGTTTTGTTTTTTTTTTCTTTTGGATCTCCTTTTAATTATTTTTTGTTTGGATAAAACTTTGTTCTTATAAAGAAAAAACGGTAAATACTCTTTGGCACATACTCATGTTTGCAGCCAGAGAGTTGTGGCAAAAAAAAAAAAAGAAGCTTCATCTTAATCAGAAGGGCTCATTTTTGTCGTATAGTCTTTTTGCACTGTGCGATTATTGGTATCCATTGTGCTTCTAAAATTGTTAGCATTCATGAAGAGTTGCGTCGAACAACAGCAGTTACTCAAGAGCACCTCAGTGGTAACTGTAAGTAATTTATTGCTTGGAATTTTAAAGCCACTCTTGGAATATGAACAGCAGCATGTCAGTCACGCATGCATTTATTTTAACTGTAGCACCACTTGAATTTCTGTCTAAAAAAAAGAGAAAAGATCTCTACTTTTACTTTTAAAGTAGCTTGTATGTAGCCTGGGCAGTGATGCCCTTCAGTATGCTGTATAGTTACTATATAATAACCACTGCGCTGTTGATCATCAGTCTCCAACTAGTCTGACCTGCTTTGATCTCATCAACTCCTCACTGTCAACCCGCAGACAGCCCGTCTCCCCTCAGAATGACAGCCATAATAACCATCTCTGGATGGCCTTGTCTCAGATGGCTTTCGATAACACGCTTGCATAATGCTTAACGGCCCGAATTTATGCTCCGGCTGTGCCTGACCCTCACCCCGCTACCTCCAGGGTGCAGCTGAATGCAGCTGGTCTGCTCCTGTTGGTGGCACAGTTTTCATGAAGCCCCGGCTCTAATCCTTGTATGTAATCTGGCAGTTCCAGCAGCAGCCAATCACAACCTGTTTGTACTCTGTAATATTGGAATGAAAATGCCTGACAGCAGAGCCCGGGCATGTGACGCCGGTCGTGTGCCAGATAAAATGTCTGCTGATGATGCTGTCTTTCTTTACCCTGTCTGTGCATATAGACAATTGGAATGAAAGCTTGTTTGCTGAGGCACAGTCACACAAGAAATCCTGATTGATAAGCATTGCCACTGAACTCTGGTATATTCATAGTAACAGGTATTTTTTTCACATTATGTAAAACTGTGAGTGCAGCAGTATATATCGTGGGTGAATATGAAATGTTATTGAAGGCCACGGATGGTAACAGATTTAAGTTATATTCTGCAAAGCACAACATAGATGATCAGTGCATCAGTGTGAACCATCTTGAAAAATCCTGTGGTGTCACAAGTTTTGAGCCAGTTTTTCCTGCAGAAGTATCGCTAAACTCACTTTTCCTGCAGATTCAGCATCAGTTTAAATGTGCACTGCATTGCACAATAAGCTAATCTGAGCATCAAAGGTACTGTAAAAGCTCGCAATATCAGTTAGCTACCAGCCCGAATTAAACAGCGGCCCCCCCACTGAGAGCAGTGACAGACAGAGGGAGGAGAGAGAAGTCTGTCATTTGAAGCATGAAATCCCTTTAACCAAGTCCTCTGTCACTCAGCTGCCAGCAGGGGGGCGCAGCATGCAGAGCCGTAAACTCACAGGTTAAGAAGAAGGGCCACCAGTGCTGCCAGATCTGCTTACTGAGTGGAGATCAACATTAAAACAGAGTCCGTCCTCAGACGTGGCCATCACTTATGGGCCTCCTCAGTCAGCACCTCAGCATCACCCCCCCCCTCCCCCCCTTCCCCTCTCCTAGTTACACTTGGCAGCTCTAAGTGCTGCAGACTAATAAAGTTAATACATGATGCACTTTTATCCCGCTGCATCGTATTTTGTGTGTTTTATTACGCTTTTTTTTTCTTTTAGGTGCAACGCTTTTGCAACGCTTTCTTCTGCATTGTCCCGAGTATATAACGCTTTGTGCTTCATAAAAAACAGTGACAGCGAATTTAATCTCTTACCTCACTGGGGCAAGATGTGTTATTGTTGTTCCTTAGCAATCCCTTCCCCTTATATCTCCCAGTGTGCAGTGTGGTTGTCAGCCTTTTTTTTTTTACAGTAGCTCAAAGGCACAGAAGTATTGTTGTTCCTCTGTATTTAATGAAACGGAAAGGCCTTGTGCTTAACCACCAAGTGTTTCTAATCTTTTTTTGCTTTGGAGTATGCAAATACTCTGAATATTTGTGGTTTTGTTATTTGTTTATGATCTGTTTTATTGTTGTTACCATTTGTATCGATCAAGATATTGAAAAAAATGGTTAAATAATAAACTAAATGAAGCTAATATCTTTGATTTCGACCTTATAATTTACAAGCTATTCTGTGTGATTGAGGAAAATGGGAGAAAATGTGTTAAAATTTTTAAAAAATACAGTCATCATTGTTATCACAGTATGCTCCTGGGAAAAAATAACATCCTGTTCTTTTTTTAAAACCAAAAAAAAAGGATTGGCGCTTTCTGCTCCTCTTTGAATGTTAGGTCTGGATTTTGTTGTGCACCGCAGTCACACCGATTTTCTAAAGTGTCTCCCTGTGTCCCGTTGCAAAAAGTCACATTGTGAGATAATAATATTAGGCAAATTAGCAAGGATATGAAAGAAAGTGCCAAGCCGGTTCATGACAATGCTATGATCGTCTCTTTTGTTGCTGCTTGTCTAAGTCTTTAAATGAGCGACTGAATGGGAATAAATCTCATTAAGACATTTTTGTGAGAGCCATCCTATGAAAGCATTAGACTTGTAGATTCAGATCACAAAGAAATGCCTGTAAAATGTGAATGAATGTCTTTAAAACCATTATCATCTACTTATAAGACGCCATGTGAAGAACATAGTGTTATTACTCAGCCCTATCTTAGCATAACATTAAACTCCACGAGGTCCTCCACATCTCTGTATGCAGAGATTAAAATATCTTGCCATCCATTTCATTTTTCATCTCTCTTCCTCTAGCAGCTTGAGAAAAAAACACTATAAAAAGACCTGCTGTAGTGATTCTGCGACTGCTGCCTGAAATTGTAAAGCAGGATTCAGGTTGAATCTCTCACAGTTGGCCTGCAGTGTGTTAGCTGAATTTCCTCCAGTGGCTGCTGATGCAGCTGCAGCCTATAAATAGGCCCACCCCAGACAGGCAGAGGGAGTGGGGCTTTGGTTAACCCCTGAGACACAGTCCTAATCTGACCTCTGTAATAGGCAGCGTCATTAGAGAGTCAGCTCAGCTCAGGATACGGGACCACCTCCGTTTGAAGAGATCTTGGCATTATCACATCAACCCGGGCACCGGACTTTGTTTTTGAGCACCTTCAGACTCACCCTGTTGTCAGCTACCTGTTGTGGGCCTTTCTTTCGCCTGCTGGCTATAAACCTCCAGGCAATATCTACTATCTGCCACAATGCAGACGATGGAAGGGTAGCTGACTCTCCACCGCCCATGCCTGTCTTTTTATATCTCCAGATGGCCAAGTGTTGGAGAGGTTCGGTGCCTCTGTGCCTCGTATGCATCGCATGGCCTGGATTCAACAAAGCGGTTGTAGCAAAGCTTTGCTTCCCCAACAGTGCTTTTCTGCAATCAAAGAGCATTCATCTCCCTCTTGTACAGCCATTTTGGCACAGTTTGGTTCTCTTTTTCTCCTCCCACTCTCTTCTTTCTCACTGATCTATTCTTTCCATAGTCAGTCATTCATACCACAAACAGGTCCCCTTGTGGGGATGGGGAAGACATCAGCTGATGCGCAGATTCTTTTAGATTTATTACACATGGGTTTGCGGGTCAGTCTTAATTAAGAGGTGAAACCATTAAGCAGGGATAGATAAAGAGAAGGTGCAATAGAAATGACCCGACTGTGGCAGAAATATCCAGCCTCTCTGGTTCTTGTGGCTTGCAGACAACCAGAAATCTGACACACCTGCATTATCCACCGGGGTTTTTTCGGGAGGGAGGATGGAAGCAATTGTAATGCTTGTTGGATTAGATGGACTGTGAAAGAGGAGACAGCTAGAAAAATGTCTTCAACTCACCTCAGCACTTCAGGGCCAACAAAGAGCTTTCGCATTGCTTTATGAAGCCTTGTAACTTTAAAGTCAGCTGCACTGTGTTCAGATTGAGGGGAAGTGAACTTTCCTGCACGGAATATGTAGAACATTGCTAAAATAGTTGGACTTATTCATCTGTGCAAATAAACACAGTCTTGTCGGGGGTTTTTTTCACCCTTTATGCCACAAAAGCTTTTACTGTCACTTGGTTGGATGTGAAAAAAAAAAAAATCACTTTGAAATACAGATAATGCGAGTGTCATTGACAGTCTCAGGCGTTCCTATTCATCTCATCTGAACTAATGATTAAGCTAATAAAACCCCTACACATATACGGTCCCTTTTTGAAGAGATAATCCACAAGCTCTTGTATCTCAATTCGACTTCATTGCTCTGCTGCTTTTCCACCACACTTCAAGAAGGCAGGAGGCAAGAAATTGTAAATGAACCATTCCTGTTTTAATTGACGGCTTAGTTGCATGTTTTGTCTTTACAAAAGTTCGCCCTCATACTGTACTGATCTCATCCAGTGTTGTGCATGAACGTGTTAAACAGCACAAGTTCATGAGTGCACTTATCTCCAGCTGCGAGAGCATTACCATGACTGACGTTCATTCTCACTGGAGATAGCAAACTTCGCTCATGGGTGTTGACAGATACCATGGAATTTTTTCCCAGCAAAATACAGCCTCCTAATATATAACTCTTTGCCAAAAAATGGACACAATAAGTCCAAGTTTGTTGGAAAACTGCCTAATTTGGAAACACTATGATGCACCACTGTGTCGCTCTGCTTTATGTCGCCAAATATGCACCGTGCAGGATGGCTAGCAAAGATGCATGTGGTTGTACGTTGTTTTTGAACTACTGCATAGTAATTTGGTTCATGCAGGTTAAATAAGATGACCACTGCATTTACAGTATAGCATCGCTGCATAGTCTTATTTTCTGCATAACAGGAAACTGCTGACACATTGTTTCAGTGGTCAAACTTATAAAGTAATCGCTTACTATGACTCTATAATATAATGGTAATGGTAATGGTAATATATAATGGGCTGTGGCAATGATTGGAGGCTGGGGATGGACGAAAAAGAGGAGCTGCTATTAAAAAAATAATAGCTTAGAGCAGCACATTAAAAAAAGAACTTTTAACTAGTTCATTTAAAAATGTGTGAACCGAACTCTGAGTTAGCTTTTGTTAAGAGTGAACCTTCCTTGCACCGAGTATAGGGCCTTATGTTTCCCTCACATCCCATTCTTTATCCGGTAACAATGTGCTGCCACTTAGCTTTCAATGTATATGCTTTATACATCAAGAAAGTTGAAGGTTGTATACTTTTCAAGCTCTGTTAAAACTGTTTTCACATGTGGTGTTGTGCCGTCGTGTCAGACAGAAATGTCCTCTGCCTCCCTACGGTGAGACGATATTTCTAAAAGGTCCATTACTCTAACTACACTGGCGTCTCAAGTCTGGCTGGTTGGAGAGCAAAATTGTCAAACATTGCTTTGCTTTTAGAGGCTGACCTTCTCCTGTTGCTTTTCCATGTTCGGCAGCTTAAAACAAAGCCACATACATGCTCGGTGTGCATACAGCTGATCTGATCGTAGAAACCAGGAGATGGCCAGAACAGTCACAGGTACTTGACACAGGTGCATATTTTTTTTCTTTGCTGGAAGTCATTTTTTTACCCATATCAACCTTTATTACCCAAATCTGTAAAAAAAAAATACCCAAAGCCTCCCTCATATTGGCAACAGGTGGAAAAGGTAATTTATTTTTTCCTGGTTTGGGTTGTTTCAGCATTGTAAACTCCCTCCGCAGCACCACTTAACAAACTAAGCCTGAGGCAGTGTGTTTCTCCAGAGGCGAGAGGTTATATGAGTTACCCCACAGTCACTGGGAACAATCATCTGCTCGCATAAATACAATTTAGCTCTGCGACTTCATGAGACGACGTGTACATTATACATTATACGGACTCATCATGAAAGGCTTTGACGTTGTTTACCTCACAGAAGGGATTGGACCGGATCAGAACGATAGCATCTTCACTGGCGAACTGAAGAAGGATCCCTGGCCCACCAACAATTTCCTTCTTCAAAGCAGCATTAGTGGCTCCATTAAAATCCTGTCACCCCCTTTTCCTTTATGGCTGTCTGTGGCTTCTGAGGAGAGGAGAAATCGCAGTCATTCAAATGCTAAGTGACTTTAACACTCCTGTGAATATTACAAAGGAAAGAACTACTCCATCATCTAGCGTGCACAGGGAAAAAAAAAAAAAAAAAGATGAGACCAGTGTTTTTAATATCCTATCCCCCCTACCTCTGCAGTATCTCGTCACAAGTCATTACCTCTGCAGAAAGCAGACTGCCTGACACCTACAGAACACCTTACTGTGTCAGTCTTCATTAAGACTTAACCATGTGCACAAACACATCCTGGCAGCTGCCTAAGAGACTATCTCGCTGATGCTATCATGTCAGCACATTCTCAATCCCTTGCTTTTGGACATTAGAAGGAATGGGCTTATCATGGCTGCAAATGAATCAATGAATAATTGCAGGCGGGAGTGCTATCTACACTCAAGGCCAGGGGACAGGAGTTTATGTATGGAGGGGGAAGCTCCAAGGGCAAAAAAAAAAAAAAAAAAGTAGGCCTCATCCCATCCATCATTACAGGAATCATCTTATTAATGTGCTCTCTCTATTTGCTTCACAGGTCACAGATGGAGGTACCATTAAGCAGAAAATCTTCACCTACGATGCAATGTTTAATACCAATTACTCTCACATGGAGGACTACCGCAGGCGTGAAGATCTTGTGTACCAATCAACTGTCCGGTGAGCCTTAAAATCAATTAACTTTTATTTAAAACAGGTCTGCTTGCTCGTAGTAACTCTGCTGATTTTGTGTTACCTACTTTGTCCTTACCTAATTTGTTTTGCAGCAATGGTCAGTTGCAAGATTTTAAACTTAACTGTTAAATTAATGCACCAAGATGAACTCCTGCTAGGTGATACCAGGCTGCATCCTCGGCCATATGCCGTTGGTTGAATCAGGCTGGACCGGGCCAAAGGGGGTCAGTGCATTATTACATGACAGGAGGCACAGGCAAACTCTAATCAGCAGCTCTGCTCAGGATAACAAGTTCAGTGTTCAAGACTTAGCTAACATCTGGCCCGGCCGGTGCTTATTCCAGCCACAGTGGTGCATATATCCGAGGTAGCACCGCCCTCCTCAGGCATATTATCATGGAGGTAAACACGCAGGGGCTTAACTTACCCATCTCTCAAGCCTCCATGATCCACTGCGTACACTGCTCTGCTGTGTGTGCATTACCAGGTTTTTACTCAGAGAGAGCCAGAGATGCAGGAAAAAGAGGGAGTAGCACCATGTCGAGGAGTCATCTGGCTCCGGTTGGCTTGATTACATGTTTAAGGCATCGTGGGGACTGTCTTCTTTTACCCCAGGCCTCAATAATACGGCTGGCAGCTGTCTGCCCATCTCCTAATTTCTTGCTCCCTGTGCTCTGGCTCTCATCCGACTGCAGACATCCCTGTCTGGATGTTCAACACACAAAGGAGGGAAGTGCTGGACATATATCACACCTAGGACTTCATTTAAAACTGAAATCTCTCTCTTTGCAAGCTTTTGTGATGATTCCACTTTCATCATTCCTTACATCTCCTCTTTGTCCTGCTGCTTTCCTTTGATTCTTCTTCTTCTTACCTCTATTTTTTTGTAATTCTCCTCCTTTTACCTCCTTGCCTCCTGTTTTTCTCATGTGTTGTGTGGCTTCCCAGCTGATGATGATTTATCTGGACAATCTTACTATCCCTTTGGGAGAGTGGGCGTCATCACAATGGGAAAGGTTCACACACTTACATGCACACAGACGTGGAAACAACCTATACACACACACAGACACATACAGAGAGAAGGATTGGACAAGGTCTGATACAACAGACTTTCTCCAATGGTGGAAAGAATTTCAAATGAAACAGCTGGATGCTAACTGCACTGACCTGTGTCCGGATCTGTATCACAATGCTTAGCCTGTGTTAGTCAACCGGAGAGCAAGGTGGACTCCTGCCACAGTCACACCGTTCTTCCAGTGAAGACAGAATTCCCTCTGACTGGTCACGGTCCCACTTTCATGCTGTAACAGAAGCTCAACACTACTAAGAAATGCAAAAAGCTGAATTTTTACTCGCTATAATCTCCCATTTCCACCTGAGAATGGTAAATCTTCTGTACAAAGCCTTAGCAGTCTGACAAATCCACTTGTACGACCAAATATGAATTCTTCAATATGCTGTATCTTTTATAAACTCTGAGCATTTTGTAGGAAACTATATTTTGAGCTTTTCCTTTTCTCCTTTTGGAGAATACTTTTTCTCACAGCAATATGTGATTACTCTGCCATAATAGAGTAATAATAATGGAGGTGATTTTTCTCCTCACATGCCAGCTGTCAATTATTAGGCAGTTTCACAAGTGACGTTGATAGTGGCTCCATCTCAGATTGCTTAGTCTTGTCTGGTTTGACAGCTATTAGTCGTACTCGTTCTATGATGGAAGCAGCTGTATCTTCTTTTGTATTCAAGTGTCATTGCATAGATTGATTCTCATGAGATTAATGACAGATCTTTCATGTCTTGAATGACACTTGAAGTTTGAAGGACCTCCAATATTCCAGCTGAAATTAAGAGTGAAAAAAAACCCTTATATTTGCTATAAACTTCTAGTTTTATGGTTGTAGTTTCTTTCCCTTTCTCTCTTCGAATCATCAGTTGGCTCAAATTTCAAGCAGGCATCATCTCAAGGATCCTTACCCACCATTAGGTTAAGCCCTAAAATATCTTGTCTAATAGTCAAAATGATTTATTTAGACATTTTTTTTGAGATAAGAATTAGTGCATCTCTTAAAACTGCTTAAATGTCACACTTCACCTTTCGTTTAATTAAATATGCATTGCTCTATTAATATTCATGACATCTCTTATGTTGTCACGCCCCCTGCCACTCCCTCATCGTCAACGCTTTGTATCTTCTTGCTAACTACGTAGCATAAACAATTTTAATGTGTTTTGGCTAGAAACAGCCTCTGAAAAAGAAAAAGACCAAATGGTAAAAGTACAAAGAAAGTAAGATATCTTAACTACGTTAGTTGTCAGCTAATAATGATGTTACCTAGTTTGACTAAGTGTAAGTGACAGCGACCCACCGCCACTGCCATGTTGACAGGATTGGTTCCTTAGGTTTTCCTTTAGGTTTGTGACACATGAAACCTGTCTTGTCTGAATCTGCCTTTTTGAGACTGTCACTGATACTGTTAGGGTTAGGGTTATGACACTGACTTCTCATTTCAACCCCAGTTTGCCTTGTGAGAAGTAAACAACACAATGTTGAGACGGTTAAAAATTTGATTTTCACTGGAGTGGGTCATTAAGGTCAGGAAGATAATGACAAATTTATATTTAAAGCAAAAGTGCAGGTAGTGAGATGTTAAAGAATGACAAAAACCGGCAGGTTGGATGTTGGGTCATACAGTAAAAAGAGACCTGCCAGCATAAAAAATGGTCTCCTAAAACCATGTACACATATTTTTCCATTGCTAAACAAGGTGAAAGATCTGGAAACCCTCCTGTGAAGCCTTTTCTTAACAGTCATGTTGGTCATGAAAGAAGCCAAAGACAATAAAAACAATTACAACAGTTTGGAAAATGAAAAAGCTGAGAGTCAATAAATAAGATGACCTTCCCCAAAAATCCAATATTGCAGGAAATAAAGCACACATTGACTTAATTAGAAATTGGGCGATAACTGTTTTAAACTGAACATCTAAATTAAAGTAATTCGTGCTTGGCGTGCTTTACCAACTGTTACTCACTCTTTTACCAGTAGAATGTTTCATGAAAAGGTTATGCAGGTTTATGGTTCAGCACAAGCTCAGCCTGTACACCTAACTCATAGAAATCTGGCAATACGATGCACACATATCTTTTAGCATCAGTCCAAGACACACGAGACCTTCAACAAACTTAAATGTAAATCTACCCACATCTGTTAAAGATGCTCAAAGCAACCTCCTACACCCAATGTAGTGGATGCAGAGTGCCAAAGTCCCAAGAGCGGGGATGTCAGGGTTTGGTGGTGGGTCACACAGAGAACTCTTGTCCATTAACTAGGATTCATGAGCAGAATTGAAAGTGAGTGCAAAACCAACAATCTAGCCAAGTATTTTTGTAGCCAAAAAAAACAAAACCAAACTGTTACTTTTGCACAAGAGATAACCATTTGACAATCTAAACTCCAAGTTTGGGAGTCGTACAAAAGCTAATGGGTACTTTACGGATCTGTACGTAATGTTAGAAGTTGTAACGGAGTAGCATCAATGACTGATGTCCAGTATCAGGATATGTTGTATTTGCTGATTGGCAGTGGTTATAACTTGAAGGATGTAAATAAGAAGTTGTCTGATATGGTATAAAACAGCGTCAAAGGTAGGTTATTCAAATTTGTAAAGGACACACCCAGAAAGTCCGTATACAAATGTACGACTTTGCATCGGCCATCAAACAGAGGAAGTATAATGAAACTACTTGTGTCCTTTGAAAAACTTTATCACTAGTTTATCTTACTGGGCATCCTGGTTAGGAAGGTAATCAAAAACTAATTTCTTCAGTCTTAATACATCATTTGAAGCAATGCTGGTGAGGCAGTCTTTTATTTTCCCTGACTCACACTCGATCTGACAGACAAGCCTTATTGTTGTGCTAGCAGTTTCAGGAGGTAACACAGCTCTGTGAGGCTTTTCAGTAATTGATAAATATTTCTCGTGGGAAGTCCTGTTAAGACTGTCTATTTCAATGTTATTTTGATTGCAGTTGCATATTAAAAACGTTCATTCTGATATCCCTCCTCTCAATCTCACACTGAGGGTGAATTGGTCCACTGTGGCGTTCTACATGAAAAAGTGAGAACTTACCTGTGTGGGTGTGTTTTGATTTGTTGTGCAAAAAAATGACAGAATATAAAATGTAGCGTTTAAGTGAAAAATGAAATGTTGCCGAATGACCTTTTGGAGACATTTAAGGAATCGTTTAATTAATTTTTTTGAGATCTTAAAAAAAAAGGAGCTTTCTTTAATGAATAATTAGCAAACATGACAAATGAAATACACGCTGAACGGGACTTTAAACACTGTTATCAGCAAAAATTATTTTTAGCAAAGGTTTCTTTGTGGGCACCGCTCATCTTTCAGTAATACCTCTTTGCTTTATACCTTTTATCCTTGAGCTCTCCTTACTGTTTTTGTGTGGATTTGAATCCATGAATGCAGTTCTTAGGGATAGCAAACAACAGAACCAAAGCTTTGTGGATAAACAACAGAGAGATGAGCTACATCAGCAATAATGTAACCAGCCGGCACAAAGCCAATCACGGCTCCCTCGGCAGTCAGAGAATCACAGAAACAATTCCTCGTCGTTTTGTTTCTTGCTTATATTCCTTAAGGAAACACGGGTGATTACACATCTCTCTTTGCACCCAAAACCTTTAGGCAATTTGTCTCTGCTGTCCATTGAGTGTACACTGTCTTACAGTCCTCAGTCCTGACCCATTCATCCTCAGTGCTTCAGGCCAGAAAGAGTGTCTGACAATGTGCTAGTTAATTTGATGCAGAGATTGACTGGACGAGCTATCAGACACCGCTCTGTCAAGGCTGCTCTTTTTCACTCTCTAGCTAGGCAGTTGCATTTGTAGGCAGGAGGGGTTCGGCAGGAAGGCCTACATAACAGGAAAGAGCTTTCAGATGCAACTCCTCGGGGACAATCGATCTCTCTTTGCAGTGTGCTGTTTTTGCTGTTCCTCCTTGGGGGCCCATTGCTATCGATCTCCAGCATGTTTGTGCAGGTTTTTTTTTTTTTTTAGGGATGGTTTGGTGAAAATTGCCTGTTTATTCAATTATTCATCAGCTTGGATGTGTGTTTATCATATCTGAGTTCATTTTTTGTTTTCAAGGTGGTTGAATTTCTTTGTTTTTTTATGCTTTTTTTCTATCTAAGCATCTACCTTCATTTGTCATTGCTAATCAGCTTTTTTATTATTCACTTATTAATGAGTTCAGTATTTTCACAACAAAGGATAAAAGAAACAACAAAACATGAAAAAATAATAGATAGGCAGTCAGGGACTCAGGCAGAAGTGCAAATGAAAGATACAAAGGGAATTGTCTGGCAAAATAAGATTTGTGAATTAAAAACATTACACACACAAAGACAGACTCAAGTCACGCATTGTTGCGCTGTGGATAAATCCAGTTCTCGTACATTTAAATTACAACAGGACTCCAAAGAAACTCATTAGTTTTTCCTAACTAGCTTGATAATTTGCTCTCAAAACTGCTATTTATTCAGTGCCTAAAACTATGTGTCACAGTCACATAGATTTATAGGGGTAATCATAGCAATAATCATCAGGAAAAAATAGTTTTTTAAAATTTATTTCAGATAAATGATTATTTCGTTCCAATTAAGATTTCAAACATTAGCTGACCCATTAATAGTAAATGGGAGACAGCTGGAAAAAGGGAGCTTGAGTAATCTCCGAGTCACATGTTCCAGTTTTTTTGTGAAGAGATTCTCAATGGACCAGCACCTCTGAAATGCACGACATCAAAGATTAGAGGGGGTGTTGAAAAATTAATATCATTACTCTTAATATTTAACAGAAGTATCAATGTTAGGAGTACAACCTTTTCCTCATTTTCTCCGCCTAACTCTGATGGATGTGTCTGGCTGTCAAACTGGTAAAAGACTTCAGAAGCAGCCGCTCAGAAACTCTGCGGTTGGGGGTTTTTCTTTGTGGCCTCTTCACCTTTCTTTTTTGGCAATACTTCCATGCCTGTAATTATTTCATCCCAGAGCTCTTTTCTTTGCACTTGTCTTGGTCTGAATCCATGAATGCTGCAGTTCGGATTGTGGATAACAGAACTACGGCTTTGTTTGTAGAAACAAAGCAATGGGCTACATCAGCGTTTACTATAATGGAGCCAGCCTAGACCAAGCCAATTACCTCCCCCACCCACCACTGTGCTATTCTCATCATTTTGCATTGTGGTACATAAAAAAACCCCAACAAACAAAAAAAAAAACAAGGTTTTTTTTTTTTATCCTTATCCCTCCAGGAAGTGCTGGTGGAAACAATTCGCTTCAAATCCGTGGGGGTGCTCATGGTTCATTCAGCAAAAATTTATTTCAAGTTCTTTCACTGAAGACAAGACCCAACTGAGTTATTGATCATCTACTGTCCTGATGAATCCAGGCAGCAATCAGGAACGTTGAGAGTAACATGTTACAATAATATATTACTTTTAGGCAGTAATGGGGTAAGATAATGCCTTTCTAATAAAATTCTGGTAATATTATTACAGTTACTATGTCACATAACATGTTACAACCCAAAATTAAGTTCTCACGCATGTTTTGTTTTTTCAAGAGTTTATCAACAAGACGTCTCTTCCACCGATGGGACACAAAATAATCCCTCGTGGAAGAATCAATTTAACAGAACGACGAAATGTCAACATTCTCTAACCGGTTACACTTGCACCACTTAAAGTGTCTCAGGAATAAGGACAAAAACATTATTACATGCCGGGAAGCTGAGGGAATTATGTTGTCATGTTGGCTGTTAAATTGTTCTGTGTCATCATACTGTTGTAATTCAAATGGGCTATTTGAATACATAAAGGTAACCAATGCCTCTAAACACAAGGAAGTCTTCATTGGGCTCTTCAGTGCAGCCCCCTACTGGATTAACGATGAACTGCAGTTAACTTGAACTTGAGTACAGTATTAACTTAAAGCTTTTAAAAAGCTTTGACTACTTGCTGTGAAAGAATGACATACCTGACATACTTTGGCGTTTATTTTGGGGAAAGAAACACCAAAGTGGTGTAATCAGTAACGCTTTACTTTTTTTAGTAATATTAGATAGTGACTTATTGCTTTCAAATGACAAGTAACATGTAATAAATTACATTTTGGAAATAACTTGCCAAACACTGGTGTAACCCGTGTTACTAAGCCTTCAGTGTGAGACAACAGTGAGATACACACATTAATATTTTAGTTATGATCAAACTCATATTTTCTCAAAAGAAAATGAACTAGCAGTTCATAAACACGGAAAAAAGCGCAGTCTGGCCTGACAACGTTAAGAATAGGAAGTCAACATAGATCTATGATACACAGAAAAGCCTATCATTTTAAATAAGGTCTATGTAGTTATTTTTTATTCATTTGTGGAGTTTCAGGTGACATTGGGAATTAAATAGTGGTAAATCAGTGAGTTAACATAATTATCTTGCGATAATGTTTACATACGGCCAGTGTTGGGACTAACGCGTTACTTAATAACGCGTCACAGTAACTACGTTACTTTTGTTGTAACGGGTACTGTAACTAATTACTTTGTCAAAATCAGTAACGCGTTTATCATTACTGCGATTTAAACAGGCTCGTTACTTCACGCGCATAACTCAGAACTACAGTTTCCGTGGTGGACGTGAAGCGCACGTGACGCTGCGACGTGCAAGTGAATAAATGAAAACAACAATGGCGGCAGTCGACGACAGTCAAGGAGTGGGATTTCTCCTTTCTCCCGTGGAAAAATGCACATTATATTTCCTTTCTGACGGTAAGAGACAAGAAGAATATTGTGGTGACTTGTAATCTGTAATGTGGAGGTTCGAAAACTCTGTCCACATCAAAGACTAGCAATTGTAATGGTTAGGGAGCCAACGCATTAATAAGAGAATTTAGAGTAAAAAAAAATAAAGTTACTTTCCCTAGTAACTAGTTACGTTGAAAGTAACGAGTAACTTAAAGTAACAGTTACTTTTGAAAGAAGTAACTAGTATGTAGCGTCTCGTTAATGCTAAATTCGCGGTGAATTGTGCAGAAAAGCTGGATATTTTGTGACGGATAGCGCTGGAGAGACGGACGGTCTGTTTTCGGGTGAAGGATACGGCTTCGTGCAGCGGATATTCAAGGACAAAGCGAAAGTTTAGCCGACCTATGGTTAGCCACTTTGTTTGCTAGCTGCGTGATTCTTGATAAAATCAAGTTGTTGTGCGTAGCCTAATAAGTGAAAAATTACTACTTATATTTATTCCCATGTCACCTGTCTCTGATAAGTGGATGAAGAAACTGCCGGTGTTAGCTGTGGGTTTTCGCCAGTGTGGATTTATTGATGAAGTGAACTTTTCTGGTGAGTGGGTTTTACTGCTCATTTATGTAAATGTATCGGCTGAATCCGACCAATGTGGATTGTTGTAAGGCTTAAAGCAAGTATTTTTAAGGGCTCTGAGTATAATTGTCCTTTATTACTGTTTTTAAAAAATGGTTAATTCATGTTCCTAGGTGCCATTGACGGCGTGTAGCGTCAGTGCGTTGTACGT
>JAQNCA010000014.1:4414840-4434567 GCA_029783725.1 Acanthurus tractus
TTAGGCTTCACTTTCGCTGTGCAGAAACCAATGGGTGACGTCACGGAGGGTTTGTCCAGTGTTTTATACAGTCAATGGTTAAAACCCACCTATCTTGTCTTATGGTCTGCTGGGAAACTTTGGAAACCTTTGGTCCTGGCTTTCACATACAGCCCACCTTAATATGGCTGCATACCATCAACCCCATGAACCCAATGGGACTCCCCAGAAGCAGAGACCTTCTCCTCCTGCAGGACTGTGTGCCAGTGTGTCAAAACCTGCCCATTAACAGTTCAAGGTCTTTAACAAAGAGCCCTATTTGTTTTACCCAGATCCCGATCTGATCGATCATCAGGGGGACACACAGAGATTTTAAAAGCTACAGCTGATCAGAGCACACGAACAGTCCATGTAAAAGCTTAAATGTACAGTTTGTTTCTGAAATATTTACACTACATATGTAGCATGAACTTAGCCAAAGTACTTAAAAGCATATTACTGCTCTAACTTTTTCCAAAACTGCTGAATTTATACATTTAATCATGTCACATGAACAGTTACCTTTATCTGACCTTGTTCATGAATTTTGTAATAAGTTGTTTTTTAGCATCAGAGTTGATCAAAACTCTACTTCACTGCAGCCTTGTTGGATGTAACACAAGCTGAAGTTCTTTCTTAATTTTTTGCACTAACACGAGTTGTCTTTGTTAGCCAATTGAGCTAAATGTAGCTTCTTCTCTCAATGCTTTGTGCTGTTGTAAAAAAATTGTTTTTTTTAAACTTTTTATCAATCAGTGTTAACAATGTCTTGTTTATTAACCTGCCAATGGAATATTTTCTTTGCGTATTACTGTGTTATTATTGCTAAAGTATAAAGATTTATATCAACTCACAGAGAAACTCTTGTATCTTACAGGCTCCCGGAGGTTCGGATCTCAGACAACGGCCCGTACGAATGTCACGTGGGCATCTACGACCGTGCAACGAGGGAGAAGGTTGTCCTGGCTTCAGGGAATGTTTTCCTCACTGTTATGTGTGAGTACCATCACTGCACTTAAACTATACTTTAAAGCCAAAAGAAACACCTTTAGTGGTTCTTGCTGAGTGTGTTCAAGTGTGTTTCTAGTTAAAACAAGATGCCTGGGTGGGACACGGGGTGCATGGAGAGGGAGCGTTCAAAGGCAGGGGGGATTTGACAGTCCCTCAGTCTGTCTTGATCCCTCAAAGTGTGAAGTTTAGAGTTTTATATGAGTTTCTTTCAGGGGCGTGTGTTGAACCTGAAGGTACTAAAAGTTGGATATGCTGTTTTTCAGCAAGTAACAAAGACTTTTGGTAGAAAAACTAAGACAAGTGTTTAAAATAGTGCAAATATTGTCAAAGTATCCAACAGTGTACGGACACTCACGAGACACAGACAAGCTAGTGAACATAGTGGAACATTTAGCAGCTAAGGGTCCAAATATTTTCCTCAGGAGTAAGAGACGAAAGACAGACACAGGACTTCAATTAAATGATCATTTTTGCACTGTTGCTGATGGATGTGTAATAAATGATGATGATGATGATGATACATCAGTGTTGTGTTCACAAAAATTGCAGGTTTGAGTAACGAGGAGAGGTCACATCTCCAGAATGATCCGTCTGATTATGAGAGAGTCTCTTTTATCACTGTGCCGAACATATCAATGTGCAAAAAAATTACCTGCACAGTCTCATTATTTTTTTATTGTTAAATTTTAAGTATTTATTTTTGCCTTCTTCACAAAAAAATAGTCCTCATGTCCTGCTGTCATGACCGTCTGCATTATGCTTGGAATTAACGAACAGATTTCCTTGGATTTCGTGGACTGATAGGCCCTGGGCCACAGAACAATTGATTAAATTTCACTGCTGATCTTGATGTCTGACATTAGAAGGTTATTTCTTCCTTCAACTATAAACCTGGAAGAAACAGACTTGATTTTTAAATCCTAGGGGTGTGTAAGCAGGGTCAAGAGATCGATCCAACCGAAAATTCAAGTTGAGAGGAATTGTTTTTTTTTTTTTGGTGTTTTCTTGTTTTGCTGCAACAGCAAGTGTTGAAGAAGTGTTCAGCATTGGTGACGGCTTGTCCCTGTGCCCTCTACTTTTCCCACATTTACATTTTTCCAGACAGAGCGCTTTGCATTAATCTTAGTCAATCTGCCGATCTGTCTATCAGACATATGGATGCAACACTAAATGAGTCTTTGCATTCTTTGATGCACCCCAAACCTGATTGCCTTGGTCATATAGCAGCTATTATCATTATCTGGTTACCATGAGATCTCATTTAGTCACTGGGGGAAGATGTGTGCTGTACCCTATTGCTCAGTATGTGCTGTAATTATTGTGTTTAAGTCCCCCCTAACAACAGCTGCTTCGCTCTCCTCTGATGTATCAATTTGAGCAGCAAAGACATGCTGTTCTCCATGTGGTCCTATGGCTAATTAGCAATGGTGGAATTTTTTCAATGGAACACCAGCGAGAGAGAGAGAGTGAGACCATATGACAATATTACTCCATTATCACATTTCGTGCCTCTGAGAACCGCCTTTGGTTTACAGATTTACTCAGTTAACTGTTTCTTGTTTCAGCGTTGGGTGGGAAGGAGCCAGTGATGTAGTCGTGGGATAGTTGGAGCGCCCCTAACTCAGCTGGGTCTCCCTGTAAATCACCACTCCACAAGAGAGGAAGAAGAATGGCCTCTGGCATTGTGGCTAATTGCCGTCTAAAGTGAAACAGAATTATTCATAACCTATTAGTGTGTCAAGTTCAGTGGGAAGTAAAGAAAAAAGTAGTGGAGAAAGAAAGAAAATGAGAGGGGGAAAAAAAGTTAATTAATAGGAAGCAGTACACGGAGAGTACTTTAATTTTTTAAAGGGCTTCATAAATAAGAATTATCATTTTAATGAATCCCCTGCCAAGAAATTCAATCATCAGGTTTTAAAAGGCTAAACCCTGAACTCCTGGTACCTACGCTACTGTCCTTCACTCTGTGGAAAGTTTGAAAAGTCTTAGCTTTTCTTCTTGAACTGCGGGAACGTATGTTGACTATATCAAACACAAAGGCGTAATGAGTCACACACCGGAAAGACCGTGATAGTCAAACTTTTGGTGACCGGATAGATCTGATGATGAATACAGTGTAAAGTTATGAATTCCTGGAGGTCAAAACAAAGCGTCATGTACAATATTCTTCACATTTACAAGCTCGCATTTTCAAAATAATAGCGAGCACTCCCCTTAGTTTGTTTTGGTTTCTTTTAAATGTACACTACATACTGTATATCCCCTGGACAATTGCACCGGCGAGCTTTTATGTTGATAATGAGGAACATGCTGTTTCAAGATGTACTCATAACTAGGCCACTTTATTATGTACTGTGCTAAATTTTACCCCTTAACCTGAATGAGCTGCTATGGTGCTCTGTGCCTGTAAATGTAAATGTAATTATTGACGCATTACTGTGTGTGATAATTTATGATGAGGCACTTCGCTGCTGCTAAAGTTCGAAATCAACATCGGAACAGAAAGGTTACGGATGAGAAATTCAGGGTTTTTAAAAAAGTGCTGAAATTAGCTAGGATATTGAATTTACCGTCAAGCCGTTTTCGGCTTCGGTCTGCCGGGGAAACATGCAGCGAGATGTAAACACACAACGGGCAGAGATTTGACTGAGAAACACAGTCTGTCCCGCTGACCTCCTTCTTCTCTGTTGTAGTTTAATTGAGAAAAACTCAGCTGAATGACATCAAAGAACTAAACATGCGGTTCTTTGATGTTAAGGCCAGAAGTTTTCGTGTGATTATCACGTTTTCAAAAAAGGGGGGGAAAAAAACATAATAAAACATAAAAGTGGGCAGTGCTTCACAGACTCATTCACAGCAATCATCACTGCCTGCTGCTGTTGGCTTTGAATCTGGCAACAGAGTAGGAATTATGTGGCTGGAAGATTTCACAATAAGATGTTTTCTCACTTTAATTTAGACCAGTGGTTCCCAAACTGGGGGGCAGGCCACCCAGAGGGGGCACAGAGCCACTGCAAGGGGGGACCAGAGGAGAAGTATAGAGTGAAACATGGTTAAATATGATTGATGATGCTATCAACCTAGCCTTTATTTTGCTAATATTCAACTTTTTTAATTAGTTGCTTTGCCAAATTTTGTCAGTTATTGATAATATTTGTGAGGTGGGGGGTCATGAACTTTTTTCGGCTTCTGAAGGGGGGCATACCAGAAAAAAATTTGGGAACCACTGATTTAGACAAAACTTCACCAGAAGCAAAGTTTTTGGTCACCTATTAATTTGTGCGGTAGTCGTTTGGACTTCAAGCTCAAAATCTGTGCTGTTGTTACAGTTTAATAAATTCTATATATTGTTATTTCAACACTTAAAGTAAAGACTTCTCACCCATCAAGCAACACTTAAAGTAGATACAGTGTTTCATCCTGCAAACAGACATATCCATCCCTGCAAAGCTAAGGTCATAATTTCAGCCTTTGCTGGGTGAAAGAAATCAATACCTCTTTCCCCAATGGCAGAGATAGGGTCATTATTTGTTATTACCCAAAGTGATTCCTATGCGACATCCCAAAGATTACAAGGAAAGGATATTTGTCTCCTCAGAATGGAGTCCGACCTTAAGAAGCCATCTCCTGGTTGAGCTGTGCACAGAGTCTGAGGCGAATGAGGTCGTTGTGTCGCTGCCTGCATCAGATGGCCGTTAGCTTGCGACTCCTGCTGACGCGAACAGCATTAACAGCCTTGTGTTTGAACATCATGTCCCGTAATTCCACAAATCTTTCCTTCTGAACTTTGGTAAAGAGTAAGGATGCAATTTAACGGATACCCTTCATGAGGAGCCATGGCTGGTATTTATAACCCCTAGCTACAGAGATGAGCGCTAAGGTGTTGAGGGACTAATTACCTTCTCATCCCATAAAACTGGGATTCACTTCAATAATGGATGCCCAACTTTAATTAAGCGCTGTGTATATTTAGGCACTCGTTTATAAATGGGTGGGATTAATGGCGTACAAGCCGAGCCCAAAGACAGCAACGCCTGCAGACACAGCACTTCAGTGAACTAGTAAGGAAGAGTTTAGGGACTCTGTATGTGTGTGCGAGTGAGTGAGTGTATGCATGCGTGCCGCCTGTGTGTGGCGAGGCTTGTTTGGGTGGCGGGGCTTGATGGATTGCTGGGGAGTGACTGTTCCCTCTGTGTCCTGTACTTGTTTTGGGGAAGTGAAGAGAACATCTTGTCCAGAATCGACACATAGCGTGACTCAGACACAGTTGCCTGGTTCTCGCCTCTGTAGAAAACATGCCAATTTTTGTCATTCTCATCAGTTGTATATCTGAAGTGTTTGCCATGTCGTTTTTTTTTTTTTAAGCACATCTTGGGTCACGGCGGGGGGATTGTTCGAGAGCCCTTGATATGATTCTCCATTACTCCCTCATTTTTCTCCTGTGTAACCTTCCTGCTCATCACACTTAATGCCCTACAGTGTCCTTTTCAGCATTGCAACCTGTTCAATTGATTGCATGCAAATATATTTAGTGCAGAAAGCAACAAAAACTCACTTTCATTTTGTGATTCTGCAGTAAATCAACTGTCATGCACACAGTATAAGATTTATCTATCTTCATATCATGTTTCTAATTAACAGGACAGACTTTTTTACTGAATTAAGTCCATCTGGGAATGAAAAGATCTTCCTTTTGAATGAATAAATGCCCACTCGTTACCATTACCACCATTCAGTTTTGACTGGGAAGCAGCTTGCAGCACCAATAAAGCATGTTGGCTTGAAGCCCATTGAAGGGAAAAAGAGAATGAAATGAATTCAAAGAGCAGATGAATTATTAAATGTCTGTCTTTGAGCTAAACCCCGAGGTGATAGCTGAGGCAAAAATAAACAACCCATAGGCTTCCTCAAGGATTTCTGTGCATCACTTAGTCTATGCTAAAGAATTTCTTGTTGGATTTTTTGTGTTCTTGCATGCTGTCAGAGTTTTGTCAGAAGAAATGTCTGTTTTCCTTTCACTAGATGTTCCTCCTTTTTTTTCCCTCTCTCTCTCTCTCAAAACCCACAAGTGTGGAATCTTTCATTAAGTCACAAGCAGAATTTTAAACCCTCTGAAATCTATCGCTGCCATCTTGCTACAAATAGCTTCAACCGGGATATGGCATAAACATGCAATCATATTTGCAGCCATACTGTATCTCATTTGAGGCTGCATTAAAAACAAGCCATTTTTTTTACCCCTCTAGCTCATTCAGTGCCTCATTCAGTTGACATACAGCAGACACTCATCAGCAGGGCAGCCGATGCGCGCCAGCCTCATGAGTAAGCCTGTTTTCATACTTGGAGATTTTACACAGTAAACAAGAAACAAGCACCTGATTGTTGCATCACGTCCTCTGCACATATTTTGTCCACTAAAAGGCTCCAGGAGGCACTGTTCTGGCCTGAGATCTTGTTTAAAAACTACAACCTGAGTTCACTCTTTTCACTCTTGCACAAAAGTACCGACGGGACTACACTTTCAAATCATCATACATGATTAATGTAAGGTTTACTGTAAGAAGCATCCACAATAGTCTCACTGGACTTTGATGCATTGCTGCTGGTCCTATTAAAGTGCTGACTGCCAGAAATTCCCAGAGGACTAAAGCAAACAACAGAACTGACACCATTTTTGAGACGAACTTCTGGCAGCACGACTACAGTTTTTTGCTTGGAGGCAGCAAATTTTCTTATCTGCCCAAATACACAGAGAACTTGCAGTCATCAATGAATTTTAAAAATATTTTTAAGATGGAAACAAATTGCTAATATGTTATGTATGATAACTGCTAAAATTACATAAGAATATATACCTAACAACCCACTTTGCTATGAAAAGGTTTAAGAACTCTGGGGTTGTTTATGTTTCTTTAAAAAGACAAAAATAAAAAGGACTTTTTGACTTGTAGTCATTATTATGAGATGTTCGTGCAGTCAGAGGTGGACGTGTGTTAACCCTGTAACTGTAAAAATCATTGTTTTGTGTGCTTGTATCTTTTTGTATTTTTATGTTTCTTTTTTTAACTGTTGTAAATGAGATGAGAATTATACTTTAATTATCACCTCCTCGCGTTGATAAAAAAGGAGTTGGCTTGTACCTTAATTAATAACTAACTTAATGAGCCATCTGTCATTGACAACACAAGACCTGAAGAACTTAATGAGCTGTGATTCAAACAAGTTTTAAGGTGTAAAAATTTTCAAACATCAGGTGGTGTTGTCAGATTTTTGGCTAATGTTTAGCTCTCTTAGCTAACCTGTCTGCATTGCAAACTTGCAAACAAGCTAACTGATGAATTTTTCATTTCACTTAAAGTAGTTTCAGTGTCTCTTATTTTGATTGAATTGAGTCTTATTGGTATGTTAACAATACATTGTATGGGAAGTGAATCAAAGAGCTTGAACTTTGCACATTTTTCTTTGTTCAGCTCTATTTAACATGCAGCATAAATATGTAGAGGCAGCAAAGACATTTGCCATGTTAAAGCCCTCCAGTTTTGCATATGACCATTACAAAATTCAGTTTTTCCATAAATGGATGTACAGATTTTGTTTTTTTTCCCACCAAAACAGCTTTTTAGAGAAGAGAATTTGGTCCAAACTATTGTTACTTGAATGCATCACCCACAGCAGCTTGCCTCATATCGGGCAGAGTTAACATCTTGTTACACATTGTTACTGTTTTCATTTTCCAGTGAATTAGTTAACTGAACTCAGTGGGCGAATTCAAAGTCTGGACCGCAGCAACACAGGAACCCAGTATTCAATTATAAGAATGTTCTGATTTGAAAAAGGACTCTCCCACATGGCTGCTACTCATTATTATTTAATAAATATTCTGTTTGGTTCTCACGTCAGCCTTTTGATTGACAGCACAAAGTGGGAGAGTGGAGGACAGTGGGGAAGCGAAGGAGAGAGAGGATGGATTCAGCACACAGAGAAAAGAGAGAAAACGAGGGAGAATGAACCTGTTGAGAGCAGACAGGTAGTCAAGACCACATAGTTATCACATTATTATGCAGCGTATTTATTCACTGTTACTGAATGCGATGGATGTTCTCCCCAACCTCCTCGTAAATGAATTTTTTTACATTATAAACACCCTGCTTGCTTCATGTTATACAAGATTGTATTTCACTTTCCAGCTACATACAATACGCTTTTGTGTGATTGTCAGTGCAAAGAGGGAGGGAGGAGGATGGAGTGAAAGAGGAGAGAGAGGAAGCAGAAAAATCGAAGTGAGAAAGTCAAGAAATTGTAAAGTCTCAATTTTTTTTTTTTTTCTCCAGCAGTTGACTTTCTGCAGTAAGTTAGGAACTTCTTCAGAGTGGTGCGTTTGCCCTTTCTGCCGTTTTTGATAATCCCTATTGTGACTGCTGTGCGCTCATTCAGCTCAAAAGTGTTTAAAAACTTAGAGGCGAGCAGTGGGACGGAGGCTGAGTGGACCGGTTATGTTATGCATCGAGAATGAACGAGCAGGGAAGGTAAAGTTAGGACAGAGAAGGACTTTGGGGCGCAAAAGACTCACAATGTCGTCCCTATAAGAAATGTGAAAAGTAAATTGAACTAATGGAACCTTTTTTTTTCCATGTTAGATTAATTTTACAGGATTTTTCTGCAGCTAATAATTTTTAATTAATAATAAGTCTTCTCATTGATGTATTATAACGTCATAATTCTGCCCACTGACCAGTTGGTTTAGAGGAATTGAGGGCAAAAGTAATCACTCAGAGAGTTCATTTATTTTGTAGGTTGTACGTAGGTAGACTCTCCTGTTCGCATACTTTTTGCCCTTTGGGTTTGGATTCACATATTAGACGATCATAAATTAGGTGAAAAATCAGGTGAATTATAACATGTTTGTTGAGCGTAACTTTTGCAAAAAAAACGATTTAACTGTGTGAAGAATTTTCTGTGTTTAAGCAGTAAACTTATACAAAGTTATCTTGGATTTGACCCTGAAATTGCACAAAGCTTAATATCAATTAAACATATTTGTTATTATGTATTTGTGTTTATATTAAAAAGCTAGTTGACAGTAAGGCTCAGGTTATGCATACTTTCTACCCTTTCGATTCAGATGTGAACAGAATCAAGACTCAGAACTTCATTTGTATTTTAAATAAATCTAGAAGCTATTTTTATTGTAACAAAAAAGAGAGAAATTATTCTTATTCTGCTAAGAATAGGACGAAATACGAAATACAAAGCGAAGAGTTATCCTCTTTGATGTCCAGCATTTTTTCTTTAGTTGGGTTTCGTTGGGTGCAATGTTTCGTACTTCTGCTGTGTTACGCAGCTACATGAGTAATGGCTCTTTTTGCATGATGAAAACAGATATTTGATAGGAATTACTTCTTTGTACACCTTATGATTCAAGGGAATGTAATTAATTGATACTAAACTAAATAAGCACAAACAGTTCCATGATGTAGATGTTTTACCATAATGTGGTAAACTACATGCAACTGAACCTAAAACTTACCTCCATCTCAGGGGGCCGGGCTCTTTCATGTCCACTGATGTGTTTTCATTATTCAGCAACGTAGCAGCCACAAACAGTCTTCATATATTCCACTGAGCACAGAGAGGCCACAGACTCTCATTACGGGCACTGACACAGTGTCATAAAGGCCCCCGTAAAGAGGAACACATACATTATTTGAGAGGATGAAAGGAATGCTAAAAGCCTGAGCGTCCCTGTGCTTGAAGCTAGCACAACAGGCGGTGCAACATTTCACACCATGCAAACATGTGAGTCAAATGGTCGTTTTGTTTTGATATTGACCTATTTAGTCTTTTTTTTTTTACTTCCTGCATTTAAGCTTTAAAAAATAGACTTCATGTCTGTATTGCTATCAGTACACAAGTAGTACACAATGCAAAGTATATAATGCATCCTTCCTCTCCACACTACACCCACTCAATGACACAAGGCCCTGCAGGCACATTTAAAGTTTGGCTTCTCATTTTTATCTAGGCATGTCTTAAGTAGGCCCTGCTGCTTCCACCACCATATGGCATCATTGTTAAAGAGCACGAGTAAGGGCTGTGCTCGGTGTACTTTGCTGCTGAAATGCACAAATATTTTATTATACCCCATAAAAAAAAAAAACACAGCATCTCCTGCTTGTTACACTTTAATCATTTAGGAATGGCAACTCCCGAGATGTATTATCCGAGTCGTGGCAAAACAGCGACAGTAGAGGACGCCGTGCAAAGACCAGCCTGTGATGTGCAGTATTTCTCTCTTCAAAACATGCTGTTTTTGCCTGATGGAGAACGAATGGAATATCAGCACAAGTCGATGAATATGATAAAACAATGGTCAAGTCAAGGTTGTTACGGCCATAAACGCAAAGTTGTAGAACTGGCAGTGACATGAAGACACTGTTTTTTTTTTTTTTGACAAGTAGAAACTTTTAGCAAATCAGCATTTTTTTTTTTTTTTTTTTTTTATTTCAAAGCGCCAATAAAAACACAGAAGTATACATCTTCAAACAGTTCCAAGAGCCTTTAAACATCACTTTTGAATAACCTTGTGATGTCTTTCACTATGGAGTCCTTTCTTGTTTTCTTGGGTAGCGTTCCTTCCTTCATCCTGAGACGTGCATGTCTGATATTGAGCTCAGTGCCTCCCCTGATGTCTCCTTGTGGTTCTCTGGATGCTCTGAAGTGCAGACTTCATTCCTTGTGGCGCAGTCTCCCTCGTTCCCTTCACTCCCCCTCACTAAGGATGTCTTCATCACTCCGCTCCCCACCAAGGTCCCTCCTTTTGAGCGTGGTTGACTGAGGAGGCGACAGAGGAGAAACAGCTTCGCCTCCCCAGAGACGTGCGGCTGATTGTACCAACGGATGAGAAAACCTCTTTGTCTCTCTACCTTTTACCTCAATATCACCTTGCTTGATAAGTCTCCTTTCCTGCGGAGTGATCTCTCTAAAAATAGTTTCTGGCTTAAAAGGGTTTTTAAAGCAAGTTTGGCGAAACTTAGCAGACAGTGTTATCTTTTTCTTTGTAAATGAATCAATTCATTCACTTAAGGAGGATATGTGTTGTGTTTTAAAGATCCACTCCACTAGAAAAATCATGTTCTCCTCATGTTGATGTCTTCTGAAATGTCAGACCTCGACTATAGTGGCTTGTAACTGTGCAAAGTTTGTCACTTAAGAGATGTGTACATATTCTTCTACTGTAGGGGGCGATGTCTGCAAAATGCCCTATAATTTAAACAGACAAGCAAGACTTGGACCTGTCCAAGCAGAGAGAGAGAGTTTGCCTTTGTGCTACCAGTTACACTTTGTCAGCCACTGCGTGTAAGAAGTTAACAAGCTAACAAGCGAGCAGGCTAACAAACAACATAAACTAATGCTAAGATGCTAACTACACTTAGCATTCTAAAAATCGCAGGTTTTGCTGCATGACAGTGTCCGACTTATTTGCTGAAACATCTTTGACTGAATCTCTTCAATGTCTCTTTAGATTTAAGTCATCGTCTTCATCACCAACGCAGCTTTAACTTAGCACATAGCTTAGCTTAGCACCCAGTGGTAGACAGGGTATAAGGCCTTTTATTCATAGATCCGGAATACCTCAATGAGAAAGAAAAGGATCTCTTTCCAGCCCCACTTTTTTTCTTTTCGTTTTGGAGGAAAACCACGTTAAGCAAAAATATTAATCATAGCAGAGTATTTTTTACTTACTTTAATGTGTGTCTGGAGAGAAACTTTAAATTTAATATATTTCTCAAGAGTCCAACCCAAGGGCATCTGTAACTTGGAAAAGGTCAAGTAAAAAAGAGCCAGACAGGATGAAAAGAGCCAGAACGGCTCCCTAGTTTATAATATCATTCCAGCTCTGCTGAGTGATGTGATTTATTTTGAGCTCGGTCCAATGTGTTGATTTTTTTTTCCTTTTTTTTTTGTACCGACAGAGAAACATATCGACATGAAATCACCTGTCTGTCATTTAAAGTCTATTTGCTTTCGTCTCATAACATTTATTTTGTGATGAATTTCGGTTAAGTGTTTCGCCCAGAGTCTGCCCCCTGCGCGCTCTCTATCAAAATATTTCATTATGTCAAATCCTTTAAACTTCTTTGATGCATAGCTCACCAGAAGGCTCTTTTTCACAATAATACACTGGCAAGAAAAAATAGCAATGTCATTTTTTTTGACGCAAAGGCTGCATTTATGCTCTTTGGAAAGCAAACTTAATAAACAATGCAGTTTAAAGTCTTGACAAACAACATGTCTGTTGATACGCATGATTGTGATTATTTTTCCATAGACTGTCCTGTGAGCTAAGGCTTTTTTTTAAAAAGTGAGAATGCATTCCTGTTTCTTTAATCGCACTGCCTTGATATTTAGGTCGGACTTTCATATGTCCTTACTTGTCATCATTATGATTGAATTATTATGTGAACACTTTCATACCATTAAATTTTAATAACCTGATTTTTTTCATGGTGAAAATAAGTCATGAGCATAATAAATGTTATTTATGAAGTTATTTTTTTCTCGTTCCGGCATCAGTATGGGAGGGCCGAAAGTGGCATATATTTCCCAAAGTGGTGCTTGGTACCTTTCACTGTGGTCTTAGCTCTTTGAGATTTGACACTCATCTCTGCTGCCGCACAAAGGAGTGCGAGACAGGCGATAAATTTATGGGGAAAGAAGAAATACAGGTTTAGGAGCCCCTGAAAGCAGCCTGTGGGCATGGATCGAATGGATTTCTCCTCAGTGTGCTCATTTTTAAAACTTGAATGGGAATCAGAGTAGAGAAAGCTGAGGGGAAAATTGAAATGGGAAATTCATAATACATTGGAACCCCTCACTCTGTCTTGTGGAAATCCATCAAATCGGGGGTAGGTAGGGTAGCCTGCGTTAATTGTGTAAATGTGTGAACTGAAAAAGGTCCTGCTGGGACTGAAAGACTTGTCATGACGTCAGTGAGGGAGTAAAACAAAGTTGCTTGTAGGTGTTTGGTCTCAAGAGCAGCGGATAATAAACTAGGGTATGTAAATGAAGAGAGAGAGAAAAAAAACCATATAACCTTCGTAGGTACATTGTTAAATCTGTTCAAAATAGACCGTTTTTTTTAAATTTGCAAATCATTTTGAAAATATTAAATTGAGGTTGAGGAACTCATGTATTCAGTTATTTCAAAGGGCAGAAAACAGAACTCCTGATGATGAAAATAGAAAATTGAAGTGGAAACTTTGCAGATGTGACGGCTTTGGATGATCTTCCTCTACTTCCAAACACTTTAGAAGCAGTAAATGTACCACTGGGAGCTCTTTCGCAAACACTCACAAACATTTTGACTTCTTCAGGTGGAAACACTGTATGAGAGTATTTTTACAAGAAATTTAAAGACATATGAATGAATAAAATATGTTCATGTAGTGATGGTTTATCGTGCTTCTTTCAACCTGACACCAGAACCATCATATATCTCACACAGACAAGTGCTACTGAACTTCAGTTTCATGATGAATGATATGATGTGATATGATGATATATGATTCGGTACAGCTGCCTGCAGTAGAGGAGCAGCTTCCTCATGTGAAGGGTGATTGATAAGTTCATGGCCAATCGTAGAGGCAGTCAATTTAAGAATACTGAGCACATTTTATTGCTTACATTAGCACACTTCTTCCAGCAGTCATGGAGCATATGGATCCCTCCTTTGTAGACGTTGACATCTTGGACCTCCATGAGGTGGTCCGAAACAACACTGATGTCATCATCAAAGCGATGACCCTTTGGCTCCTTCTTCATTCTTGAGAAGAGGTCTGAAGGCACCAAATCAGATGAATAGAGTGTCTGTTTAGGAGTTCAAATCCAAAGGATGTTCTCCATTTTTCTCAGACAGAACTACCCTGCAATTTTCAATGACCCAAAGCAGAAATACCACAAAAGTTAATCGTGTCAAACCGTCTGAATAATCAAACAAACAGTTGAACGGCACATGCATGTAACAAAGAGCTGCATAATTAATCTCCTTCAAACTAAGGCTGAGAACTTATCAATCACCCTGTGCAGCTTATACACTAACAGCCTTTCTAGAAAGGGGATCGACTGTTTATGGAAATGTGGTCATGCAATCCATTTATTTTACCGCATTTACTATGCTGCTGCAGTGTGTGCAAGAAAGATGCAGTGGAGAACTTAAATTTAATTGACTGCTGTCTCAACCTCAGCAGACCTCACTGTCACTCTCACTGTCACAGCACACCAGGGAGGGATGGAAACGGAGGCGAATCAATAGTCAATTAAAAAATGTATATTCTGTAATATTTCTCTCTTTTTTAAAAAAAAATAAAAAAACAATAACAAGAAAGCAAGCAAGAGAACACAGCAGTCGAAACCTCACTGTTGGAGAGGCTATTTATACAGAAACAAGATCAAAAAGATTACCTGCCAAGTGGCTGGTAGAATTGACACAGCGCCTGCCAATTTTTAGCCCTTATTTGGCAGGTTGGAGAATGTTAATTTCAAGTCCTGGTGGCATGACATGTGGCACTGGCATGGGCTGAAGTGGGCAGGTGTTGCCTGTGTGGAAGCATAAAGATCCAAAATTAGATATCCAAACACCGAAAGAGAGCTACCTGTTCTTCAAATATTTACTGCATGAAAGAAAGAAATAACCTGCCCTTCGTTAAAAAGGTGTGCAGGTGTGATACAGTGCTGATTTGATGTGTAGATTCTTTAAAACGGTATTTTAAAAAAAAGAAACTCGATCTACTGCATGTTGGGTAGCAATAATAGAGAAGATTAAAAAAAAGGTAAAACATTAAAAAACCGTCACTGATGCTGAAGCAGATCTGTCCACAGATCCAGATGGACACACAGATAAAAGCCCGTAACTGGAGGATGCAGCTTTCACTAGAAGAGGCACTTTATCTGAGGACTCAATCAGGCTATTTGGCAGCTTATCAGTGATATAGTCAGGGGCAAGTCCATAATAGATAAAGAACCAGGATCTTAAAAATATTCTAGGCTAAGACTAATTGGAGTTGCAGTAGGAAGGGATGGCAGAGACTTCAGAACAGGATTGATGAGAACTGTTTTTTTTCTTCTTCTTCTTCTGTGTTGCAGTTAAAACCTTGGCAGCAGCTTTCTGGATAAGTTGTAGTAATTTAAAGACAATTTGTAGAAAAAAAAAACTGAGAACAATTCCTCATAAATAGTCGAGCACACTTGTTAAAAAACAGATTGAGCATGTTTTTTTGTTTTTTTCCTGCTTTTTTCTTTGTCTGGCTTTCATTACATGCAACTTGATGAACACAGTGATGAAAATATACTGAGATCAAAATGCAGAATTTGATCTCAGGCTGTTTATCACTGCAATCCAGAAACACTCATTGTCACATACAGGGTGAAAAAATGATTTTAGCTTGTGTGGGAATGAAACAGCACCGGTTTCTGCTGGTGGACACACACATTTAAAGGGAGGACAGTGTTCGACTTGGCTCTATTACATCCATGCAGATGAGACAGCCGCTCTCTGGAATATGTGATGAGACTCTCTCGCTGCCCTGAGGTTCTTGACTTAAGAGCCTTAGAGGCTACTGTGTTCACACATTCCAGCCCATCCACTGCAACTTCTCACATATTGTATATTTTGCATCTTATGCGCTAACTTTTTTTTTTTTTGATGCATACTCCAGTTTTATTGTGCATTACCGTGTTTTTCACTTGCCGGCTCAGTGATTTCAAATCTTTTTCTGTTTTCTCTTCAGAAAACCTTGCAAAAAAAACTTGCAGAGAATTACAACTTGTTTGACGCAGGAAATCCATCACAATGATGGATATCTGTTTGCTTTGTCTTTGCAGTTGCATAAAAGACAACGGTGTCATAAATTACACAAAAAGAATAAAGCAGACTCAGTATTCAGTAATGGATTACCTTCTCCAAGGTGATTTGAAGTCTCGAGTTGTTTCGAAAATTACTAAAAAGGAAACGTTGCCTGAAGGAAATCAATTTAAAAAAAAACACAAACTATGATACAGGAAAAGACCAGAGCCAAAGTTTGCAGTATTTATAATTAAAAGTATTTAACATTTCTAAAACAAAACACTCTTAGTCGCAAGAGAAACTCACTGCAAGACTTAAAGCACTTAAAGAGCAATCAATATGACTCCTGAGCGGCTTTTACAACTTGTGCACGAAAAGGGCCGACAGCAGTGGCAGCCGCTCGGTCCAGTGTGTTTGACCTGATAACTGAATGTGCATTTCACAGCATGGCTTTGTCTACAAATCCACATTCAGTGAATATCAGTCGAACGTTTTGAACTCGATTGACTCAATGGTGGCTTTAGGCATTCAACTCGAATTTTCACTGTGTGCATTAGAAGTGTTAGAAACCAGCCAACACTTGAGCCACTGAACAAAAGAGTAGAAGTCAACGTTGTGCATTCGGATAAGTTCACGAAATTTTTAAAAACTTTATGAACGTCATCTGTGGATAATGATGTTGTGTGTTTGGTTTTTTTTTTTTGCAGTCTAATTGTTGGTAATATCACCCCGATCACGGCCACGCAGCCATGCAGAGGTGTCTAATTCATCCGTTCACACACATCAGCTCCACAGTAGATAAAGAGACTGACCTCAGTGACTTTTTTTCGATGTGCGACTCATGAGTGATAAAGGCTTTTTTAAACCGAACGATCAGGCCGACTCTGTTCTGTTTAGTCACTGTGATCACAAAAGGACAAATCACACTCACCTTGAAATGCCTGTAACTCACAGGACTCAGCGCAGCTTGTTTCTTGCCTGGAGTTTAACTGCTGCTGATGCCGTCGGGCTCCTTCACCACACGACTCAAACTTTAAAGGTTTATTATATATAAGTTTGACATCAGCTTCACTGCTTGTTGTTGAGGAAGCTGAGTCCTTCTCTGTTCCCCCTCCTGCATCCATTTTCAACATGGCGTCCAGTTTACAAACCTCTTCAGCTGAAAAATACACAAAAATCTGTTTCTGGAAACATTTGAGGGAAGACATAAGCGATGCAGGAACAGGAGCTCAATCCATGTTTGATCAACACTGACTAGTTTGACAGTTTGACATGTTCAGACGTTGCTGTCTTTTTTCTCAAATTTATTACATTTAAGCATTACATTTTTGCTTTTTTTGCTCTCAGATGCTGTTGCCCTTGTGTATGATATCCAGTGGCAGTGAATGACATATACATAACCTTTAAAAGCCACATGGCTGCTTGGTGCTTTCTCACCAGGAGCTTTGGGGTAATAAACTGGTTCTGTGTGATCCTATGGGGCACTCCGGACATTGGTGTCATCATGGACTTACAGACTGATGTGTTTCGAGCTGTTTTTGGTTAAGGAATTAGTACAAATTTAAGATCCTGAGGCAGCCTCAATCTCTGTTCTGATCTCGGATTATTGATCTGTTACAGAATAAAAAAGCTGAGGTGGCCATGAGCCAAAAGCAGATTTGAGTTGGAAAGTGATATAAAATTCTGATGTTGGCTGGTTGCACGTCAGAGAAGTTTTCTGTCCAACCAAACAGTAAAATCAGTCGGCAAATTTGTCTCCTAAGCAGCTGGACTGAAAAAAGTTTGATCAGTTTAAGCATTGTTTGAGTTTTTCATGCTCCCATCATCTCTTTATGTGAGGCCTGTTGAAACGCTGAGAACTTAATGTATATGGCGCTTTGCATTTCAAGGAGACGGATGATGAACATACAATGTCTTGATAATCTTATTTTGCTCAACATGCAAAAGCAAATATCCCCTTGAAATGCATATGCAACGTTTTATGAGGTGCCAGAATGAATGTTTGCTACAGAGCCGAGGCTCCGCCTAAATCAAATTATGCCGTAATGGAAAGTAGGTGCGGAGATATCTGCAACCTCATGTGTGCCAAAGTCAATATGTTTGTCAGATTGCCCCTGAACAGTGCTCCATAAATGATTACTTGTTCCATATAATGAAGACTCTTTCAGCTGGCTCTTGCAGGCTGTGACTTTGCCTGGGAGCATATTCTCACTTCTATTATCCCATCGTGACCGAATGACTGTGGAATAGAAACGGGCTCCCAACCTGACTTACAATTATAACTGGGTGGTTTTTTTTTGTTGTTTTTTTTTTCTTTTTTTTTTCAGGACACCAAATTTTGTCTCTGCTCCGTGTTTCCTCTCCGCTGATGTGAAGGCAAACACAACCAGTTAAAAATGATGCAAACTCAGTTATAATGAATCCCTCTGAAATGATTGTGCGGGGGTCAATAAAAAGAACGTCTCTTCTTTTTATCCCTTTATTTCACTGAAGAGTGAGCTTCAATTTTGAATCAATGCACTCTTGCACTGCACACTGAAAGTTTAGATTTAGAAGACCGTGGAGAGCACATATTGATGTCTCTTTTTTACGCCTTCACCGAACAAACCTTTCCATGGCTGCTGAGAATAGAGCCGTGGTGCCTAAAGTGCAGCTCGGGTCACATTTTTCTGTCTGAATCCGACTCCGGTCTGGGAGACTGGTAATCGAGGCCGACCTGAACCAGACTGGCATTCAGATTTTGTGTCCCAACCTGACCTGAGCTCGCTGCAGTGCATGTACTCTGCAGCACCGAGTTTGTGATCTCCTGTCATGCAGCTGTTGTCGACAGCTAGCATCCTGCGCCCTCCATCAGTGTGTCGCTGCAAGGCTGAACTTCAGTCATCTCGCTGTCGTATCTCATCAGCCCGACATTTTTTTTTCCTTTTATTGACAGAATCCCAAAAAAAAAAAGTCTTGAAACTGTCGATTTTTCTCCCCTGCTTTTCTTTCCTGTCTGTATTTTCATCATGTCAAGTAGGCTAACCCTGCTAACATGACTGAACCAGTGCTGAACTCAGACGTTTATCTGAATGTGTCTGTCCAAACCCGGCTCACCTTGGTCTCCACAGATCCTTTCAGGCTCAGGTCAGGTATCCACACTTTTTATTTTTTACCATAACATGAACAGAAATATCTTCATTCTCCTCGAAAAGTCAAGGCACAGTAAATCCAAAATCATCCGGATGTATCGCACATTCAGGGAGACAGACCGAGTTTCCTGGCCTCATTTCACTGGGCAAGCAAACGACAAAAAAGTCTGTTGATGGAAGTGAAACAAGTTCGACGCCTGGTTCAATTTTAAAAGTTTGATTTGTCAGCAAAATAAAACTCAGGCAAACACTTCAGTCAAACATTTAAAAGGAAATAACGACTGAAGCATTGAGTATTCCAGAAACATTTGAGGTGTGTGTCTGCCTGAAAATCTATTACGTCTGACACAAAATGGCAACCACATGTATCAGCTCTGACACGAAGAAACCGACTCTTTTGCAGATTGCATTAATCTATTTGTTTCTTTTCTTTCGAGAGCCTTCAGTCTTGTTGAATTTAGTCTCTGAATGTTCCGCACCTGAACAACAGATTTTGTATTTTTCCTCTAACAGTGTTTTTGTTGTTTTTTTCCCAGTGTAAATGAACCAAAGGTCAAAACTAGTTTATGAGATATTTGCTGCATGTTACTGTTTATTTGCTGAGCAACTTGTGCGTGGTCCCCGGGTCCCTTTTTTCGCGTTTTAACAGCTCATCTGAAGCACTGCTGTGACATCACTGACTGGGCGAGGTCATGTGTGTCACGCTTGAACGTTTAAACCAAGGG
>JAQNCA010000014.1:4434667-4447691 GCA_029783725.1 Acanthurus tractus
TCATGCAGAAACCAATGGGTGACGTCACGGAGGGTTTGTCCAGTGTTTTATACAGTCAATGGTTTAAACCCAAAGAAAGCAGCACAGCAACGGTTTTCCGCCTCGTGTGATTATGTTTGGATTTAGTTTATTCACACTGGAAACCATAAATCACTGTCATCTTTTTTAACAACTTTGCTCTTAAACTTCCATGCTCCTTGAGCAGCCATATAATTAACGCCAGACTATAGTCACACATGCGACATTAACATAATAATATTGCTAGTCTGAAAGAATTAAGACCTTGCACAGCTCTCCTCTTTATTGGGCCACAAATCTAATGAATCAATGTCTTTTCGACAGTGAGCTGCATTGTGTTTTCTATAAAAGTGTCTGTCAGCGCCACAGTAGAGTAGAAATGTAAAAAGCTAAATTGCTCAATCAATAGCAGTTGATCTCACATATTTCACCGGAGCAGCCACTGGCAAGGTTTTGATGGGTCGACCTGTCAATCATTGTAAATTAACTCCTCCGTAGAAACTTTATTTGCCAGTTTCAATTATCATAATAGTGTAATTTAGTTTTCTTGAAAGAAGAGAAATGGATGTTTGTGCACCAGTTTTGCAGTCGAGTGGGATGTGAGCCTCCTCGGCGACGAGTTGACCTGCAAATAAATCATCTCAATATTAACAAAACACTCAGTTTTTCATTGACACAGTCAGAAGGATGTGATCGGTTTTCATATGCACTTCTGTCGAGAACATGTTGAACTGGGCTCGAGTATTTTGCAGTGAGATAGTCTAGTGCCCTTTTTTTTTTTTTTTTGCATTGATTAGCCCGTCTGACTCGATAAGCTTAAATTTGGTTTGTTTTTTTAAAAAAAAAATCCCCACAAATCCATGTAGATGGCCAGAAATCTGAGCGTGAACAAATTCCAACCTTTTCTATGGTTTTTGCATGTAAAACAGCTCATTTAAAGGCTCCAGTTGGAAATATGGATCACTCTGTCACTGGAGGGCATGTTTCGTCATCTCAGCATGATTTAAGGATAATAAACCGTGGACCATTCCAAATTCTGCCACGCTAAAAAACAGTTTGTCATTTTGTTTCATTTTTGTTGTGAGACGGAAAACAAAATGCCAGAATATTGAGACTTGTGCAGCGAGTAGGAACTCACTGCAATACGTGTGTGAATTTTGGCCGATTTTACCTTGAAATTCACCAAAATTCAATTTTTGTGTAGTCGGCCTTCACTAATTGAAGCATCTGACCTCTTCTGAAATCAGATGGAAACTTAGGAGCATGCGTGAATAATAGCGCACACAAAAAGTGTGAATTTTAAAAGCTGTATTTTTTTATAGTTTCATAGAATTTTATTTATAATGTGAGTCATTGTAATTTTTAAACCATTTCGACCTTTTCTTGAGCTGTTATGGTAATGAAAATGCTAAAATTATGAATAACTATTAAAAAATGACAATCCAATAAAAATCTAATGGGCCTCAACTTGGTCTTTTTATTTAATATTTGCTCCTGGTACAACATGAATAATGACAGTCTTCGAATAAGAAAATCCCTGAACCACTTATTAGTGTGATAAATATGAGAACAAGTTCAAAACCTGAGATAAGGGAGTTCAAGTGAGTTGGTCACTAAACGGCAGCCTGTATGTGGATCTACTTAACCTTTAATATTGAGTGTTTCTTTTTAAAGGGGACCATCTTTGAATTCTAATAGAGGAAAAACCCTGCAGCAACTATTTAAAATTTTAAGTTTTAAAAGAAAACAGTATTAACACTTTTTTAACATCTGTCTGAGTTTGTTGTTAAGCAGGGGAGGTAAAATCTGAGCCTCAAAATCAAATAAATCCAACATGCAGACCCACAGTCAGGCTTAAACACATCAGCATGCTCAGTCAGGTTCCCACTGTTCCACTTTTTAACACTCTTAGCCCATGCACGGATCGGGGGTGGCAGGTATATGAGGGGAAAAAGTAAGGTGTTTTAAGGTCACAGGTTCTTTTTAAAGTTTTTTTCTGTTCTTATTCAAGTATCTTTTGAAACTGTAACTTTTACTTCAACTTAAGTCATTTTTATTGGAGCAATCTTTACCTCAGTATAATTTTTCAACACTCACCCATCTGTGAGTGCACGATGGAGATGATTTGAGAGCGAGGACTTTTAAGACCGCAATGACAAGTCTTGCATTAATAAACACAAATACATGCATGTGCACGTAGTCAGCGAATGCATGCTCACGTTCATATTAATACAAATATAATACAAACGCACATTAGCAGATAAAACTCCAGGCTGAATCAGAGCAGTTTTCCAAGATGAATCAGAGCAATCTGGTCATCCTAATTACGGCGGACTGCACGGGAAGCTGGTGCGCTCCTCGAGGACTGTCGTAATCGCAACCTCAGGCGGCAGGGCGCCGCAATGAAGTGGCTCTCGACGCACAGTCAATATGAAGGCATGAAATTGCAAATTCATGACCCTTGAATGCAGAGTACAGCAGGCATAAGGTCGGCTGCGGTCTGTTTCTGTCTCCGTACCCTCTCGTGTTAGGAAGGACGTTGCAGAGGGCTTTGCCCGCCTGGAAATGTTGGGAACTGGATCATTACAAAAGAATCTGAAGCGGCAGGTGTAGTGCAGCATGACACAATTGCTTAACCTGCCTTTAACAAGGGCCACAACACATAAATCAAACAGCAGACCATGACTTTATAGTTCATCCCCTTCTTTTTGTTCTTATTTAACTTTGGATTTATTGCATAGAACACAACTAAATAGAATGTCGCACAGAATTGTATTGCTGTTATGAATAAATCACGCGGACGCAAAAACATGACATGCAAAGACTCTTAACGAGGCTTTTATTTTGTAACTGTCTCTCCCATAAGTGCTCCACAGATTTCTCAGCCTGATGTTCCAGTGAAACAACGGTCAATTCAATGGCTGCTATCACTTTGGGGATGTCAATGAAATTTCTAACTAGTTCAGTAATTAAGGCATCCTTGAAACAAAAAGCCACCGTGTCTTGAAGCAAAAAAGCTTCAGATTTAATTGAGAACGTTTGCCAATCTGCTGAGTGTGAAGTAGCTCGAGTAGAAAATGGGATTTCTTGTCTGCAGTTATGTGATGGAATTAGCTGCCACGGGATGTTATGACGAATTCTCTGAACTGCCATGTTCAAAGATTTAATTGTCAAAATAGGAAATATTAGAAATATGAGCAGGGAACAATTAATCAGTATAGAAAAAGCTGGCAAAATGTACTTTGGTGTTAAAACATATTCATTACTGACTATTGGGTAACTTTTTTTTTATTTGGAAGCTTTACAGAGCTTTGAATTAATGATAAAAAAGTCTTGAAGTGGGAAGCTTAGAACAGAGTTTTTTAATTTTTTTTTTTTCCCGTGGCGCAGAGGGAAGCCAGGATCACCAGGATGTTAAAACGTTTTTAGTCTGAAAAGAGCTGCTGCACCGTCAGAGTTCAATTTATTTTGAAATGAAAAGATGTTTTCAGCTCCGACGTACGCCCAATATTTTCCACAGCCAAATTCAGAACCAATGCATTCATGAATATTTAGGAATTGGAGATGTAATATGTCACCATGAAGTAATCAAATGTCATTTCCATGCTAATGGTGAATTTACATTTGTATCACATGTGGAAAATGCTGACGTCTTATGAGGTTTTGGAATGGAGTCATTTATTCATTCCTAAAATTATTCACTCACTCATTTGTTTACTCATTCTTTTCTTAGACTTTTTTTTCCCAATTTAATTCTTAATTACATTTCTGGTATATATTTATTAGAATTCTTTCTTTTTCTGAATGTTAACAAACGTCAGGTGTAAAAGAAATTCAAACTTTGTTTTCTTTCTAACAAAAAAATTTAACAAATTCAAACTATTTCTTCTTAACATGGACTGATTAGTAAAATTATTTCCAATAAATGTCTCCTGAGTATAATTCACTGTAAATACAGTGTATTTATCTTGAGCTTCTGATTTAAACTGTGGTGCTTCATGTAATCGCCTCAAACAGAGACAAATAAATAAGAAGATAAGATAAACAAAACGGTTGTAAGCCAACACAAAGCGGAGCAAAAAGGCTTAGTCCTTTGAGAAATTAGATCAACTTTGTAGATTTTCTCGTTTTTCTGAGGAGGAGCGTGAATGTCGATCATAATATTTGCTGGCCCCGGTAAATATTGATAGATGCACCACAGTTATGGAGTTGGGAAAAGATGCAGGTGTCTGTTCCAATTGACACAACAGAAAATATCAACCTAAAACACCAGAATGTGGACATGATATTTACATTGTGAAATGTCTTCATCCTTCCCATCATCCTTTGATTCCTAATATGAAACTAGGCTAAAAATACTGTTATTTTTGACTCAGAGAGGAGCAAAGCTTACATCGATCTCCGCCTGAGTTGCAGCAGATGTTTGGGGAGACTGTCGGACACATCTGGTAAATCCAAATGTGTGTGAAGTTTACCTGAGGATGTATATCTAAGACCCCCTGTCCATGGGGGTCTTAGATATGCATCCCCAATCTCGAATACAGCAGCCTTAAACGAATTAATATGAGGGATTCCTGCAGAATCTTATTTCCATAGCTGATGTAAACTTTATGACAAGCTTCTCCTCCAGTTCATTAAATCCCCTGCAGCCGTCTGAGAAGCAGCAGGACAGAAATGTTGACAAATCTGCAGCCTCTGATTTGAGAAATGCCATTCACTGTGTTTACCCTCATTAAATTACATGCAAATGACACCAGGCCACCACAAATTAACCTCGTGCAATTCAGCACACATCAGACTTGTCAGTTATAGCTCGGTGCTCTGTTGTTTATGGGGGAAAAATTGGATTGCGGCGGCCCATCAATCCTCTGTCACCGCCTCCTTTACAGCTTTCTTTTCAGTGATGTTTCATGTTATATATTTGAAATGTGTGATGTTGATGTGTTACCTTTTTTTTGGAACAGTTTAGCCTTTTATGACAGAAAACTGAAACCGTAACAGGATCAGATTGGTGCAGTCACGAACTGCTTCATCAACATTTTTTTTACATTTTTTTTTTTTTATTCCCACCATCGTTGTACAAGTTTGATAAAAACACACCACTCTTCTTCTTCTTCTTCTGCTGCTGCAGGCTTTTTGGCTGTGTGTGTTTTCACACTGTGCCGCTCTGCATCATCAAGACAACAAAACGGTTTCTAAAAGAAGCGTATTTTCCCTTTGTTGAAAACCATGGTTGTCATGCTTTTATGTGATTGGCTCAGAGCTTTCAGAGCTATGAGACCGGTTATGTGACTGGATGAGTGTTTTTTTTTTTTTTTTTATTAATCACTAAACCCTCAGCTTCATCTTCTGCTCCGGCAGGCTCTTTTTGCGTTTTGTGCTGCTGCTGCTGTTGCACACATGTACCAAAATAGCAGGTGAGCTCGGAGACACCCACGCAGTCTGTGCACCCAAGACCTACGGCTTTACACTTGTCATTACGCTTGCACGGTTAAAATAACAATCTTACAGCATAAAGCCTTCAAGACATAAATCTGGTTGTCACAATATTTTCCAATAAAAAAATGTTTTATGGTTGGTATTATACAACACAAAATGCCTGCGTTTGAATGGAAATGTTCTACATATTCGCTTCTCATATGGAGTCATTTAGCAAATTAGCTTTAGTTTGAGCATTAATTATTAAAAATAATTGTATTTTAAACATATGCATAGTCACATATTTCAATACAGTAGAGCCATGAGGGTTTTTTATTATCACAGCTACCACATGATGCTATACGTTATTATATCCTATAGTGCTCGCTCGGTTTAGCCTATATTACAGTTATACAAGAAATGTCCAGAACCATTAAGAGCTGTCATGTGCTGCACACTTTATGAACATTGTTAAAATTCGCCATCGGCTGTAAGTTCCCATTCTTTTCAGAGTGGATTACTCACCAGAAAGAAACCATCAATCAAATGCAACACAAAGGGCATTATTCACACTTGATAAACCTTTTTATCCCGTTAATGTGTGAAGTTACACACTTCAAACATCCCATTCTTCCCATGTCCCTAAGGAATGGACTGACACTATGGAGAACACACTGCGTTTAGTAGCTACTTTGCATTTTCCTCTCTTCATCAATTTCTTTTTCAAACAGGAAAACGCTGTTACCTGATTAATAACCCCACGTTTAAAGGGGTTTTCAGACTGAGCTGAAGAGTGTATGGTAAATATAGTGCTTGACAGTGCTCGAACACGGCATTCAGACGTGTGAGACTGACAGGATGCGAGCGGTATTTACAGATCTGGATCCCACAGATGCTTTTTCCTGTCTCAGTAAATTAAACTGACAATTCAGTCACACTGCAAAGAATCACTCTGATACATTTCTGCCATAGAAAATGATAAAAGTAAAGTTCATGATTTATAAATTGAGCAACTTGTCTCTTAGCTTTTGTAGCAGCAAGAAACACCCACAATCACCAGTAACAACCACGACAGCCTACATCACTCTGTCACATCACATGTGACTCACTTTTCTTCCCTTTGCTCCGATATTATTTACTATTGAACAGGGCCAATCAATTGAAATTGCTCATCAGCGCACAATAACTTTAAAACTTGGCAACTTCTCCGTAATTTATTATATAAGCGTGGTCTTCATCCTCATAAGTTTTAATTAATTTCTTGATGATTTATAGCTTCCGAGTGTTTTGTTTGAATTAATGGTAATTTTCATCCTATTTATTTATTTGGCAAGTTCCCATGACCAGATGGAGCTTTTTTTTAAAGTTTATTAAGTTATTTAAATGGGTTTTGACAGCTGAAACAAGGGGGAAATAAAAAAAATTAAAAAACTGAACAACAACAGAGACAGCTGAAGTCATATTTACACCCTCAGAAACAATGTTTTACAAAGATAGTTTAACATGAACACAATGACTCTCTTTTATTCTTTAAATAAAACACTTGGCAGCTTCTGTGCGCTGTGAGATAGACTGAAGACGCACGAATGCGGCGGCAACTGCCAAATTACTTTTTTTGATGTCTGTTTTAAGAATTTACTGTGGCGGAATTTAAATGCACAAACCTATCATTAAAGAAGGTGCACCGTCTCGAGAATGTGTTTGAATGCAAGAGACCACAGCCCGCTTCCAAGCACCAGCTGTAAGAAGAGCTCTTCAGATGCAATGAAAAACACTTAAATATGTTGTTGGGACATCTTGAAATGACTTGACCTTGACTTAACTAAATAAACACTTCAGTCTCTGAAGATCAAGATATAAACACGTAGGAAAAAACACATTTTTGTGTAAAACATGTTTTAGTTGCTCACGAGATTCCAGATTGCATGTGTGCACTTTTAAATGTTAAATGTTTGGACGAATGAGACGAGCACTGCTGAAACAAAACGTATTTATTCTGGAAATTGTTCTTTAGTAAGGAAATTAGTGCTTTTGCCTCAGTGCTAGAACTTTAATATCAGTTTGTGACCTTCTTGATAGCAAAAAGATGGGCCATTAAAATACAAGGAGCCTTAAAACGGTCCTCCCTTTTAAAATATTGCTCTCAGCGCCCCCTGCAGGACTCTACCATCATTACATCAAACTTATCTGAAATGGTTAAATGTTATTAGATTTAATTTGTGTTTCACCATGACCAACATATTTAATACTGTTAAACTATATCAGTAAATACTGATGATAACCAATGAAATAAACATAAGCCCGTGTCGAGAACCAAACAGGTTAAACGTATCGAGATAGCAAAAATTATTCTTTTGGGGGGTTTTTTTGTTTGTTTGTGTGTTTTCCCTCCTTTTCAAAATGAGAAACCCTCGATGCATGGTCGGCCATTTGTCTCGGTCATAACAGCATCATCAACAACCCTCTGCATGTCAGCTTGAAATATGAATTCTCCTCCCCGTCCCTGAATGCTGTGTACACTATATCGACATTTGCGGAGCCGTCGCCATCTGGCTGCAGACGTTTGATGTAGATTTTCTCAAAGACTTCTTCAGGGATTGTTCATATGTTCTGGGGCCAGAATTGAGAATTGAATGATGGATACTTCATTACCTCTAGCGACTCTCTTTGGCCTCATATAACTTTACAGCCTCATTTTTACCTCCTTGGTCTGTAAATTAGATGCCGTTAAAAAAAAAAAAAAAAAAAAACTAAAAAAGAACTCATCAATACCGGGCTTCACACCCACAAGAAAATCTGTCCGTGACACCCAAGGCTCCGGGGACCTCAAAGGTCCGTCCATGTCAACGCCTTGTGAAATACCAAGTTGCCAAAAGAGGGGGGGGGGGGGGTGAGGCTGGAGAGGGCTGGAGAGGGCTGGAGGTAAAGAAGCCAAACTGTAACAGATTGCCAACCCCTGCCCTTAAACAACAGAAAGAAGGACTTCAGGGATGTGGGTGCCAGTCACGCCATAATTGACGATGGGCTGGGTGCAGGGTGAGTCCCATCTGCTGCTGACTGTTATTTGGGCGACCAAAAAAAAAAAAAAAAGTAAATATTTCCCTTTTGTCCTGTCTCAACCAAGCCTTCAGACTGTGCTGGCAAAATCCCCTCTTCTGTCCCCCTTGTCCTCATTATAGTCACAAAGCTGTAAGTCCAGGCCTGGTTTTACCCTCAGAGAGCGGCAGCCTGGGGAGAGACTGTGGAAAGCCACATGCAGCCATGACATATCTCATTTCCTATCATATGGGAACAGAGCAACAGAAAGAAAAGAAAAAAAAAAAAAACCACAAGTGTGCCAAAGCTTCCAAATCATTTTCTGTAGATTGTGAGAGATGTGTGTGTGTGTGTGCGTGTGTGTGTGTATGCGATCTTCCTGCTGTGTTTGCATTAACAGCTATGTGAACCTGCGAGATGTTTTTATTTGGATGGCTCTGAATAGCTTTTTGGGTGTGTTGGGTTGGTGCATATCTCTCGGTGGTAAGCCACAATATTATGGCCACTTGAGAGGAGACCACTTGCTAGACAGCTGCGTTTACTCACTAATGCATCAATGAAACCATATGTTTCCACAGACAAGAACGCTCAGTTGCATTTCTCAGTCCTTAAACACAGCGAGGAGCGAGCGCACAGACATGTAGTGTATGTGGTCGACGCGTTTTCAACAACATCGCCATGATTAATGGGCTTCGGAACCGGGGAACTTGTTCAATTTGACACAAGCTTTTGTCTCTGTGTCTCATCCCCTTCTCCTCTTCCTGACAGCCACCAGAGTCTCTCTCCCCCCCCCCCTCTCTCTCTCTGCAACCAGCCACCGCCGGGCTGGTCGGCTGGTTGGCTGGTCGGCTGGGGCGGGTGGGATGCGATACGAGCTGACAGCACAGTAATAACCCATGCAAATTAACAGGGTGGGGTGCAAATGCAAATGCTAAAAAGCAACAATAGAAAAGTGATTAAAAAGCATTTCAGCGTCTTTTATCTCGTGATGCTGCTCATGCGGGGGAATAAAGGCTTTCAAAAGGAGCAGACTTAGGTGCAGGGGACTCGTGCCAGAGCTCATTTCGACATGTCTTTTTTTTTTTTTCTTTTCTTTTTTTTTTTTTGTCTTATTCCCTCCTGTGAGGACTTAACTTTGATTGTTTTTCAGGCTGCTTTCTATCTCCCCCACTGCTACAATCATCACCCATCCAACTGTGACTTCTCAAAATAAGGGATATAAGCACTTTGGCAGTGTTTTATGTTTCACACTGTTTAACTCGGCCTGGAATGTATGTGTATGTTTCTCCCTGGTATCGCAAGAGAAAACTCCTGATTCACACGCATGTGTATTTACACCGATATAAATTCTGTCAGGAGCAGCCGTAGCCTTGGAGGACTCCAGCAGCAGTGGGGCATATGCTGTGCGCATTGCCAAGAGCTGGCAGTGTAAATTTTGTTTTTGATTTTTTTTTTTTTTTTTTGGATGCCAGAATCATATCCTCGAGCCTACAAGTTAAGTCGAAATCATACGACTGGCTCAGGAATGGACCAATTAACTTACACACCAGACTCCACGGGGAGGGATATTAGGTGAAAGAGTCAATTAAATTGGCATTTTGAATTTTCCAGTTGCTTCATTTGCAGTAATGCGGCATGGGCATTTCCGTTTCCACCCTTTATGTTCGGCCTCCTGCTACGCCTTTGTGTTCTGAACCAAAGGGTGTACAAATGGTGTTAAAAGCAGCTGAGCCACATGCAGTGTCATTTTTAAGACTTGTTTTTCTTATGTTCCAACACTAATTTAAACCATAACTAAATGCATATGAGTGTGTCTTGGCGGAAAAGTGGTCAAGTGTGTGAGTTCAACACAAAAGGACTAAAAAAAAAAAGACCTTTATCTAATGTGTGTGCCAAACATGTCGGTTGAAACAAGGGAAAGTGGCCGGATGGTGAAGTGGGAGTTTTCTTCAGCTGGAGTAAACAGGTTCAAACATCTGTGTCAGTCAGGATTATCATCTCCTTTGCAGCTCGAGGGATGCTGCTTTAAAACTCAGCCCGACCTCAGAGTCCCGGTCTGCAGACGGGAGCCCAAAGTTCTCACTAAAAGGGTTAAAAAAAAAAAAAATACTTTGCTACTCGTGACCAAACACAGAATCTAACAAAACGGACTACATCACCTGAACACATGTTGGTTTCCAGCTTTTCACCCTCCTGCACTCTGTGTTCTCTCTCCGGCTTTTGTTGGACGATCTGCATATCAGAGACGCTGTGTGATATTGTCACTCTGGCACAAAGAGGCAGGAAATATGTTTTAGATGTTCTTTGGGGTCCACTTTTGCCTCTTTCCGTCTGTGCCATTATTTCCAATTTCAGCTATAAAGAACTACGTTTTAAATTCAGACATAAAAATCGTCATGCATATTGATGACACTGTGTCACCTTAAGGCCCACTTTCAATGCTGTTTGAAATGCAGCCATGCATCCAGAATACATGGGAACGCAAGAGAGAGCACGACTCTCTTGTTCACTGAAGTCTGCTTCAGAGAAGTCGAATCGACTAGGGCCGTTTTAATTGTAAAAATAAATTACCGTCCCTTCAAATGCTGCGGGAGATCATCGTTTAAAAGCTTTTTTTGTAATCAGGGTTCTGCAGTGGAACATTCAGAACAAATGTTCTTTTTGCAAATCAGCGGCATGCATCCACGCAGGACGGTGGTGACTAAGCCACAAGTCGTGCGTAAAAGCTAATATGCAGTGAAACCAGCAAAATGACTTCACTAATGTTCCTTCTGTGTTCGCTGTTTAAAAATGAGTTTTAGTTCCATTTTTGGGACAAAGATTAGCTGCAGCCAAAGTATGTCGGTTGTACGATTCATCATGTTTTTAAAAAGTACTCCACGTTGTCATTTCTAAGATTCATTTTTCTTCGCGCCCACTCGACCTGCATTGGGTGAGACACACCTTGCACAGATCACCAGTCCATCAGGGGACTGATACCGAACACACACTCACGCATGCCTGCAGGCGATGTGGAGTTTCCAAATAACACAAGTTGGAACAAAGCGGAAAATGTCTCGAGTTCTGCTCTTGTCGTGAACGTGGTTCTCCGGCTGTCAGAAACTGTTTGTCAAGAAAGTTATCCTCCGGTGATTTTGATAAGATTACACTAAGAAGAAGTGGATTACCTTGCACTTTTAGCTTTAGCATTTAGCTTGGAGGAACCATTCAAAATTCATACTGATTACTTTGGGACCCGTGGGCTCACAATAAAAAAAAAAAAGGGAAAAAAAAGTACAGCTTCATCAAATACTTATCACTAAATTACTGTCAGTGAAAGTAGCTCAAGAACGACCTTGATGCTCTGTTTTTTGCCATTCCCTCCCCGACACACACACACACACACACACACACAAACACAGCCTTCCTCCACTATAAATAAACCCCCTGAGATGTGAACCCGAGGCCAGGGTGCTTAGTACGAGGGGATGTTGGGAGTGTTTCCTGTGAGTCCAGCTGTCTCCAGAGCTCGAAATTTCTTAATTATGAGGCGAGGGGGAAGCAGTCCCCTGGGAGCATTAAACATGCTCCTGTTCTGCACATTCACCAATCCCTGTTAGCTTGGTGTGTGCGCGTGCGTGCGTGTGTGCGTGTGTGTGTGTGTGTGTGTTTTATCCCCTGTTTTTTTTCATGTTTTTGAAAAGATAGCAGGGTAATGGTGCTTGAGGGTATGGAACAAGAAGGAGGTGGTAAAGGAGAAACAGAGAGAGAGATCATTATTGATGTAACTGGCACAGCAGTAAGCCCACTGCCAGTGACAAAAGGAAATAAATGCTGCTTTTAATGCAGCAGTGCAAATTCGCTCTGCAGAATGGAGAAAGGAAAGGGAAGGAGAGGCTCATGGGACTTCATACATCACATCTGTAGACGTTTGTGGTGTCCTGCTTTTTAGGTCTCAGGTTATGTATTCGTTTGATAAAATGGGATAAAGCCAGGAGTAAATATCAGCACGTCCTCGTATCTAAATGACTGATGAGATCAATAACCAACGAATCAAAAAATAAAAACATATGATGTGAAGCCAGATCCAGACTTCTTACTCATCCATCATCTTGAGTAAAATGGTATTCTATCATAATCTATTATTGTAATTTCCATGGTTTAATGGCATTTGACTCGATCAAAATATAATTTAATATACAGAATAAACTTACAAATTGTGTTTTTATAAAAGCATGAACAGAGACGCCAACTGTTGAGTCACTTTGAAACAACACAACAGGAAGCAAGTAAATTTTTTATGTTATTTATTTCACTGCCGTCAGTAGAGAGAACAGTAACAAACAAATAACATTTTTAAATCAAACCTGCGTGAGCTGCTCTTCACATCGGCATTAATGTGGTTGACTGAGCAGCTTGTGTTGTAAGAGATGGACATCACCTCTGAAACTGGTTCATCTCATCCTTCCGTTATCTTCTTCTTCTTTATCAGTAGTGAATTTGAAAATAGAAGATTAATTAAAAAACAGGGACGTTGCCAGGTGTTCAGCTTTTATTTAAAAAAAAAAAAAAA
>JAQNCA010000014.1:4450648-4465926 GCA_029783725.1 Acanthurus tractus
CAGGTCTGCGGATTTGTTTGAGTCCGTTTTTGGTTTAAACATCTTGACACAACACCATTGTTCTTTCTCCTACTTGCTCTTATTCTGCTGTCAGTATCACAAGCGCCATCTACACCCACTTGTATGACCCTGAGATGATATTCCATCAAAAACAAAAAAAAAAAGGCTCCTGTAATGTGCTGAGCCGGTGAAAGCAGGTGTTTTTCTGCAAGTTTAAGAGCATCTGAGGTTGTATTTTTTTGTGGCAATGTTTTTGGTTATTGTTTCACAAAGCTTTCCTCTGTCCTCCACAGCGCCTCCCAACAACATATCAGTGGTGGCAGAGAACACTCCGGCCCCATTTAGTAGATACCAGGCCCAGAATTTCACTCTCGTCTGCACTGCGAAAGGAGGGAAACCGGCCCCTTCGGTGAGTTGTGTTGAAATAATGCACCATGTTGCTTCTCCACTGGGGACCCGCCTTTACAGTACACAGATCCCAGTTGTTTACGGAGGAAAAGAAACCATGTTGCATGTTGCTTCCTTTTTTTTTTTCTTTTTTTTTTGAGGTATAAGCACACACACCACTTCCAGTTAAAAGGCTCTTTAAACAGAATTTCAAAAGTTGCCTGACAACAGCACAAGCCTTGATCTCGGCGCTCATCCCCCAGACATCCTGCGTTATTTGCTAGAAACTGCCTGTGGATTGCGAGCTCTGCTCAGCTACGCCACATACAAACACTCAGTTAGTGTTTTCCCTGGTCATTAAAAGTAGCTGTCATCGGTGCTGCTCTTACATTCATTATGGATTGACGTGCGATTGATTACCTGCACTAATTTACTCGTGCAATGTAGTCATTAAAAAGGTAGATCAGATTTAGGAAACAGACACATTAGTGTTATTGATGGTCACACTCGGGGCAATTAATCTAATCGCAGTGACGTGACGGTAATGATCACTGTACTGCCTCATACATGCACATGCAGAAATGCGTGTAATAAAGACGACACAAGTGCACGCACACACTTCAAAAGTGGCACCTACACACACTTTTTTCTCTCTCTCTCTCTCTAACTAAACTATTTGAAGTGCAAGACAAGGTCTTGAAAGTACTTGAAGCATATGCCTGTGTGTTTGGTGGCATATGAGCCCACGAACGCCGTTTGAAAGCGGCAGCTCGCTGTTTGTTCCCACCGGGTCATTAATCATCGTCCATTGGTGTATGGTAATGGACTCCAGACCCCGAGCACACCCATCTCCTGCAATTATGAGCCCAGTGAGAGGTGACTACAAGGTGAATATAATTTCCTTTTTTTTTTTAGGTACTTCCTGGTTGATAGTGTGATGAGTGAGGTTTTCCCCCTGTGGTGATGTCACAGGGAGCCTAAAGCCATTAAAGCTCGGCGCTGCTGGATCCTTTTGCCAACACTTAAAAAGAGACAGAGGAAAAAAAAAAAAGGGAAAAGAGATCTGAAAGGTCTCAGCTGGTCAGCAGCCCAGACTGTCTCTGTGTCAACAGCCAAGTCACATTGCCGATAGTTCGCTTTGCCAGAGACTCTGCAAGCAAACGATCCAAGTCAAAAAACTTCAGACGAAAGCAAAAATTGAAAGAGTGTTCGTCTGCTCTGTTTACCATTGTGTTTTGTAGATTGTTGTGGGAAAAAAGACGCTTTGGTGTAAGATATTTTGAAAGGGTTGATATTGCCTTGCAAATGCAAAGAAAGAAAAGTTTTGTGCTGCAAAGACAGTTCGCGGTCATTTCAGAACTTTCATCACTGAGGAAAATTCAAGCAGCGATCGTCAAAACTAGAAACTTGAGTCATATTTTAAGTAAAACTCAGACAGTAAAATTGTGTTTAAGTAGAAATCGTCTAATTTTACTGCTTTTCCTTTGGAAAAAATATCCAAGAAAATACAAAAATGACACACAAGTTTGATCTGCAGAAGTATGAAACCAACTGGTTCATCAACTATAATTACAAGCTCGCAATTTATTCTCAAGATGTTGCATCAAAAAGATGGATTCGGTGGTTCGTTCAAGACTGATTGTGAAGAAAATGGTGCAATAAGAAAACATCAAGTTAAGAAATCTCTACCAATTTAGCAGAATGTGTAACAGTCAGTGAAAGACACATTACAAACAAAACACATTTAACATCGTGCATCAACTTCCGACATTTTTCAAATTTCTTCCGTATAGGAAAATGTATAAATGAGCTGAGATGTGAGATGTTAAGATAAAAGCAACCAATAAGGAAAAAAAGTTGACCTTTAATTCCAGTTTGTTAGGCATGAATGATTGATGACCCAGATTTGCAGAATCAGTATAAAGTGGCAGTAATGGACAAGAAGCATGAAATTCATGAAAAGGTAATGAGCTGTGTGGGTTTTCCTTCCATCACACATAAAAAAAACTGATATTTCAAACTCTTGTCGAGTCACAATGCATTTTTAGTTCGCCAGCAGCCACCAGACACGATCATTTTTAAAACAAACTACATTTACAGGAGCTCCAGGACAGTAATTCTGAAAACGATGAATCTAATATCGGCTAAAAAATGACAGTTTCAGATTGACTAACTTTGTTTTTTCTTCTTTCTGAACCGATTCGGTTTTCATCACAGAAAAAGAAACAACACTTTCAAACGTCCTTCACACCCTTGTCAAACGTCCTTCACACAGTTGCTCTGTTATTCTGTTTGAAGTTGGCTGGAGCCCCGGTATGACGAAAGTCAGCTTAAGCAACAAAACTTCACATATTGATTTGCTTCGTGCTGTATATATTTATATATGCTCGCAGAGTTTTATGTTGCTCCATCGTGGCAGATGAAATGAGACCAACAGGAGAGTCAGATGTTTGTCAAGCACTGTTTGAACACACCCACGCAGTCCTAAGAGGAGGTTTAATCAGCCAATACAAGAGACAACACCTGTGTGTGAGCACCAGGAGTGTGAAGGGTCTGTTCCCGGCGCTCTCATAACATGGAAATTCATCTGCTAAATTTATACTTTTGAATCATCGCGTGAGCAGGAGAAGGTTCACTTTTCGTAACTCGCCTCGTGCTCGGATGGAAAATGAATCGCAGGGTCACTCATTCACCTTCCACTGTTGGCAAACACACACCGGCATGATGCAAGATGTGGAGTCATCTGACTGCACCATCAAGAGAAAGAGAGACGGAAAACACTTTTAACTCGAGAAGCTAAATTGCCTCTGTGGGGAGCGGATCATGGCCTGTCAGAGCTTCCTCGTACTGCTGGACCGAATCAAGATCCAAACTCTTGACAGGTCGAATCACACCAGCCGACAAACTGACACGTTTTAATGTGTTTTAAAAGTACAGGCTCATCACTTCTGTGATCTTTAATTTCCTTTGAGCTGTGTTCTTTCATCATCTGAAGGAAATATTAATTTGCAAATTACATCCAAAAAAAATCAGTCCTGTGGGAAGCAGCCTTTTGTTTTTAGTTTTTTTGGGTGTATAAATTATCTTTGCTTGGTTTTCGGAGATGTCGTCCGACATTAACCTGTTTACACTGCGGCAGAAAACAATAATGAAAACAATTAATGTGTAATTTTAAGCCATTTTGCAATGAAAGTTTTCTCAAGCCACAACTTGGTCTCTCTGGTTAAGCTGCCATCTGGAACAATCAATGTCAGTCCATATAGTTCTTCTGCAGAGCTCATTGCTCCCGTAGAGTTTTCGGTCCTGAAGGCAGCACTGAGAGTTATTTCAGCTCATTAAACTGTTTGGCTCATCTATGAACCAGAAAGCTACTGTTTTAAATACAAAATCTGAAGTCAATATGATTGCACGAACTGGAAAAACAGTAAATATAATTTGACAGTGTGTTTAACAACAAGTCCTGTTATTGCGCCCAAATCAATATCTACATTTCCACAAACAAACGTCAGGCTGTGTGTACCGACAGGTGAAACCTGAGGTGGCGAGATGATCAGCCAATAGGATGTGAAGTGATGCAAATAATTAGTAAGTTCACAGGAACCATGTACTTCTTTTGTCCTGCAGTCTTCTAAGTATGAGGCAATAAAGTTACACACTGTTGTAAACAAAATACTTTTTTTTATGTATTTGATTGTAATGTTAAGGTTTCTGCAGCCGGTTCATTACATTTCAAGCAGAGGTTTTCAGGCTAGAAAGGCTAATTAGCAACATTATGGCTTATTAACAGTACAACGGTTACCTGCAACTGACACAGGCTGAGTAAGTTTGTTAATTAAAATCAATGAACGGACTTACTCTACTCAATAGGTGTCTTTATTATTAAAATAATGGATGCCCTGCAGCCAATCAGAATCAAGAACAAAGACTCAGGTGTAAGTTGCTGTTTATTTAGCAGGTTTGCTGTGTTGGTCTGGTGGTTAAATGTTGTCAAATAATCTGCAGTATCGTGGTATACAAAGTACTACTGGTAGTTGTAGTTCTGAGATAATAATAACTGAACTTGTAACTACTGTCAGAGTAAAAAACTGGTTGAAAAAAGGGCCATTACAAGACATTAAAAACACATTGTCGTGGTGTTACTCTTTATTTACTGTATCATCCCATTCAGCGTTAAGAACGAGCGCGAACATCACATTTAAACTGTGATCATTTGTTCTATTTATGCTGTTGTCCGCGGTCACGCTGCATAAAAAAAACTCATTATTAGGTTTGTAAGTATTTGTTTGAACGTTGCTGCTTTGGCCCACTTATGTGACTGTAACTTCAAACAGCATCCCTTCGCTTTCTGATGAACTCATTTAGCGTTCGTAGGCAGCCGCTGCCCCGGAGGTTCGCTGCAGAATGACTTGTCGTCTGCTCTGTTTTCAGTGTCACATCACTGTTAAGGCCGCTTGCGACTCACAAAGAGACTGGCTGAATTTACTGAGCCACCATTCAACAGCTGTTTAATGTGACTATTCTAGTTTTTGAAAAATATTCCAAAGCATATTTTCACCGCAGGTTTTTTTCTTGTGTGTTTTGTGTTTAATTCACACAGTGTGCTTCTCTCATTGGTCGAAGCGATTGAACCAAGATGAATTTCTGTCATCTATGTTGACTTGGAAAAAGTAATTCCATTGAGACTTTAATGAAAAAATTGCTTAACAATTAGTATGCAAAGATAGCCCATCATGTGAACTGTATTGCACAGATTGACACAGTATTGATCTGATGTGCTGTCTGTTGTGTTTTGAGCTCCATGTGCTTGTGCAGGACCTCCAGCCACTCTTCTTAAAAGCAAATAAGTTATGTAGAGATCTAACTTGTTTACAGATCTCACATCTGTAATATTTTTTGGCCACTTGGGGGCAGCAGAAACAAACTGTGAACACAACACTGACATATTATCTTTTGAGGTTATGTGTTGGATTTGTCGTGCAAATGTGCCTGTGTTTTGGTCTTAATTAACTCCTAAATAAAATATCTGGCTCTTTAGTTGCCAAAAGCTCCACATGTATCAAAAGTTCTTCTTTTTCTTGGTGCAAGACAGCAGCCAAACAGGCTCTTCTTGTGGAGAGCACTGCGTTAGTATTACTGCAGCTGATAGAAAGGGAAGAGAAAAACAGGTAGGAAGCACAAGAACCGCTGATTATGCTGCACATCAGCCAGAATCCCTTCAAGTAATTAAAACAAAAACAACCACTGAAGCTTCGGAGTGTTTATGCGGCAAATGTTATTTTTATCACCAGGTTTTTCCCATAATTAATGTTTTTTTTTCAATTATTTTTTTACCTTTTTTTGTATTTTAATATCCATAAATAAGTACTAATAAATTGGCTGACTTTTTATGAATAATGAACACCATCAAAATTGTGTGTGTGTGTGTGCAAAAGAGAGAAAGTGGTGGAGAGCGAAAGAGGGAGAATCCACTCGTAAGACCCTCACAACCGCATTACGCTCACTTATGCAGCTGTGGCTGAGCTTTATGGACAGAATAAATGAGTCAAATAAGACCTCTTACTCTTTACTTTGAGCGCTAAACAACCAAACATGCTGTTTAGTTCTGCTCTCAAGCCTCTGCGATCAAATCACAGGCGCAGTGTCATTAAACAGCACAGTCTCGACTCCGTGCGAAAGAAGCTCAGGCGCTTTTGAACGTCGTTTTAATGCATTTATCTTAAAGAGAGACATATGCTTTGTTTGCTTTTGTCCACAAAGAGAAAAAATATTCCCTGTTGCGATGCGACATCCTTTTGAGTCTTTCCAGCATCCAGCGTAAAGTCTGACACTTTATTCTGGCTTATTGAAGACGTTTGAGAGCGATGAAGTTCACCTTTTTTCTCTGTTTTGCTACTTACGCATGTCGAGTTGTGCTAATATTAAAAGCAGTTTTTAGAAAGACTCTTACTCATCCTCCTTCTTGCCCTTTATGTTCATTTTGTTCTTCAAAATGTCACATTAGCCAATAATGTTAAACGGTTAAGGCTTTTTTTTCTCTGTCCTAACAAAAAAAAAAAAAAAAAAAAGATGTATAGCAGGTGAAAATATTTTAAATTTGGCGTTTCATTAAAGCATTAGCCCGGTTCCAGAGATTAGTTAGAGATTCAAATAGGTCTGCAGTTGCTTGTTATGGGAATTCCAGCTCTTTTTTGTGAGCCAGATCATTTGGCTCAGCTCAGCGGTGAGAGCCAACACTTTCAGCTCCCAAACGGCTCTTCATTTAGTTGCAACCGAGCTCTTATAACTGAGCCAAGTTTAGCAAATATTTTGAACTCTGATTGGAAAGTGTGCACACATATCACTTACTTTATCATTAATTACACACTTTTTTTATTGTGCCTATTCTAAATGTGATAAATAACACCATTATTAATTTATATTGGCCACTTTAGTCGATAATGAACTGCTTTTTGTATGTTTTTTTGGAAGCCAAGTGTAAAAGTCTCATCATGCTTCAGCCTTAATGCTGTTTTTGACACATTTCTTGATAGATTTTAATGAATAAGCCCTAGAATCATCCTTTTATATAAGAAAAATTGTCTCCTGTTGTTCCCCCCTTTCTTCATAGCCAACTAGCCAAGTAGCTTCAGTCACATTTTTTCAATCACTTCATATAATCTAACAGCTCTTATGTTCACAGCCACCATGGCTTGTATGTCACCTTACGTCCGACATCTGAGAGTTTATTATTGCAGTGCATTTTTTCTGTCTCATGTACAAACGGCTGCTGTCCGCACCGATTTGACGTGATGCCATGTATGATTTGTACAACACGCATTTTTTTCCGTGGCTCTTTTATAGTCATGTTGAAATCTGCAGTGTGATGGACTGTAATATTTAGACAGATATGTCACTGAAATAACAAGGTTTTTATGTTTTCTCCTGGAACTCTTTCGTCATAGAATGAACAGTAGTTTCTTTCGTAACCTGCAGTTTAATAAACGCGACATTCATCATATTTACACACGATCCTGTGTGCGGTGTACTTGTACTGCCATGCCATTTAATCTGTGTCTCAAAGTTTATATACTCTCTTAAAAAATGTTGCTTACCACCACTATTAGAAGAAACCCAACATGCCAGATATCCCCCCACTGTAGCTTGGAGAGGGCTGAACATAATGGACTGCATGTGTTAAAATTGTCTGGTATTATGTTTCGAGATCTGTCGGCATCTGATGTCACTGAAGCGAGCTGGTGACATATCAATAATAGCTTCCCAGTGCCACTCATTAGAGCATCCTCAGAGCACAAGCAAGCACTGATTGAAAAGAAGAAAGATAATGACTGTTAATAACAAGAAGGAAAGCTGATTAAGTCACGGCCAGGATCCTTCTCTCACTCTCTCTCTCTCTCTCTCTTCTGCTCTCTCGCTGAATCATTCTGTCGCCATAAAAATTATTGCCTTGTCCTTTTGACACCGCCATGATTAATTGCTGCAACATAAAGGTTTATATGGACCAATGCATGATTGCTACATTTTTTTTTCTTTAATTTTAAAAAAAAGAAAGACTTCACATTTGAGATGTTGGTGAAGTGAGGGCAGCTTGGCAGAGTGCAGGTGTTTTTTGTTTTTTTCCATCCCCGTCTGTTCACAGGAAAAATGCAAAAACCCGTCTCATGCCATCCAGGCTTAATTTTACCACCGTCGTGTGCCATTGTTGCACGAGCCACTGCTTAGAATTACATCTCTTTTTTTTCTTTTTTTTTTCGGTGCTAATTCATTTCAAAACGAAGTAAGTGGTTTGTGTCTGGTTTCATTGTCTGCACATATTGGACTATGAAATGTTTGGGGATTTATAACAGAAGCATGATTGATAATCACTTTATTCCATGCAGTTACACTGTCTGTAAGAGAACAATGCAACAAGCAATGCCAGAAACACTCAAATATCCCTTTTTTACACGAGAGGAAGCATTAATTTCCAAGTCTTACAACACAAAACTGTGTTACCTAACAAGCCAAAGTGTTGATATAAAACAATAAAGCCATATTGTGCACATTCTTTTATTTGTTAAACTAAAGTTGTCGGTTTTATGTTTCCCTGAGATGAAATGTTTGGCAATGCTGAGATTTGAATGTATTTCAGGCCCACCGGAAAAGACATAACACACATAACTCACAATTTTATTTTATTAAAATAACATTAAAAAAGAAAAACACATTGTAAAAAGCACAATGCATGCCGGATGAGGACACAAAATGTGACTCTTTTAAATCAGGACTAAATAAAAGTTTCCAAAATGCAGCTGTTTATTGGTGACATATATCACAGTGCGAGACAACCTCAGTGTTACGGCTGGCAGCTTTAAAATCACTCGTGGAAATTTAATCAGTGTTTGCTCTCCCATTTGAACAGACCTGAAAGAAGTGATGCGTTTTCTCTTATCTCTGCCTGTCAGACGAAGGAAATGTGGGGAATGAGATTTTAGCAAATTAGTAGCTATCTTACATAAGTACAGACAGAGTTTATGGTGATGGCAGATGTCTCCTCAACTTAGAGACGAACCGAGGTTTGATTTGTATTTGTATTTGCAGGGATTCGGAGCTCTGGTGGCTTACTTTGTTTAGGCACATGGCATGCAGTCTGGCAAGGGACTTTTGTCTTACTTGGCTGCTGTGAGCTGTCCACTACGTTCCGAAATACCATCAAAAAACCATTTCAAAACACATTTTAGCACTTTTGCGGGATGCCAAATCTCAGCCACGTGAAACTATATTTCACGCTGACAAATTGTTTTAATTCCAAGTCACAATTTGTTGTAGGCATTAATTAAATGATGTTTTACAAGTTGGACTTTTAAAGCCTAAAATATCCAACAGTAAAGCAAAACTGCTCTTGTCTAATTCATTTATTAAAGACTGGTTACTGTTGAAGCTCTGTTTCTCCTAAACAACAATACAGGCTGAACCGACTGAATTCACCGAACATTTCTTTAACATGTGTGCATATTTGTATCTGTATCGGCAGTACTTCCGCATCCATATGTGATCTGCTTCCCAGCAACGAGGGAGGAAATGAAAAAGGAGCAGAACTGCAGGATAATGACACAGAAATAACACTTCACTCTCTTCCCAGAGCTACATATCTGTTATCCCGTTCATTCAAGTCTTTTTGATGAAACATTGATAGATTCCTTTTCGTATTCTTCGAGCAGACAGATGGCAAAGAAAGATATTTAGTCATGGTGGTATCCTTATGAATAGGTAAACCGGTGCTTGATGCTCTATTTTGCTGGAGGTAAACACCTCAATGAAGGTATTATTTCTGACTCATTCTTAGCACACGGCTCCGTGCACTATGTTAAGTCCTAAAGATGTTTAATCAATATTTCTGTTATGCCTATGAATTAACTTGTCTGTTAATGTTTACAGAAACAAATTAGTTATCCGGGCTCACAGAATTAATTCCCCATTATACCGGCCTATAGCCAACACAGGTGTTATTGTGTGCCCACACCATTTTGTCCAACAAAAGCTACCGAACAGGTGCGCGGATCGCTTTAATCCACGTTGCTCTCCATCCACCTGCTGTGATAATTAATGAGGTGTTAGAATACACAGCGAAGACGCTCTTTCTCTTTGCAAGTTAGCAGCAGATGCAATGGGGTCATTATGGATCTGAGGTTGATGTTTTTACTTCTCATTGCACTATTGGATTTTTAGCTCTGTCTCTGCAGAGCACATTAGGGAAATGCAAGATAAAGGGTGATGGGTATTAAATGCTTCTGCACGGTGAAAATTAACAGAGGAAAATGTGTTAATCTGTGAAACTTCATTTGTGCATTAGGCCTGTGTGCCATAATTAATACTTATACTTCAAAAAATCCCCTGCAGATATGTTTTAAAATATGTAAAAATACTCTGCTAAGACATTTTTTTGTTTAACATTGTTTCTCAACATATGCTTTTCCTGAATATGTGTCTCAGAGCAAATCAATCTTTTTTTTTTGCTTTAAGAAATACTAGATCTATCAGTCACAAGCTTCTTGCCAGACAAACTGTAACCAAGTCAGGTCAACCAGTGAAAGAGCAGTGCACTTACAGATGGCTAGTTTTTGGGAAAACATGAGATATTGATCAAGGAGAGGACCAAAGAGAAGAACTACAAATTGAGGAATGATTGGAAGGTCCTGTCTTTCCATCTAGATACAAACGTTTTTGGGGACATAAGCAAAGATGGTGTCTGTAAGGATTGTTTTCCACTAAAATTGACAAACAGATGCCATAAATGCAAAAAATAATGCCATATATGAACAACTTTTGTTCATAAATGATTTTTTTTGTCATTTATGGACAGGGCATAATGTAAGAACTCATGTGAATTATCTTGCAAATAGGAAGGTTTCCAGAGAGGTGGAAGCATATAAGAACGCCTGACACAGCCTTAACCTCACCGCCCTTTGGCTAATTCAATGTTTGAAGTGAGAGCAGACACTCTGCCTGTGTCTGCAGTGAGTCCTAGACTTTGCGAAAGCCTTTTGCTTATTAATTTTCATAGATATCTTGTACGTGTGTGTCTGGACTAATAATAAAGCTGAGGTTGTACTTGTAGATGTAGTCATTAGTCATCTTTTGACAAAACATCACACTGATGTGGTTTCAAAAGTGTCTCCAACAAGGGCAATTTACCGTCAGACGTGACAGGCTGGCTGGCTAAAGGAAAAACATTTGCTTCAAGTACTCAAATCTGTTTCCTCAAATGAAATATCTAATTAAATTAAATGGAATCTATTGAAATTAATAGGAAGGATTGCTGTGCACCACCCTCCATAGTCACATCTCAAAACAAACAAACGTGATGAAGAAAAACTGGTCTTCAAGTTGGAAAGAAAAGTTTGCTTGAACTCCACCTCTGCGCTGAAGGTGTAGTGCAGATAGATGGGGCCATGGAGCAACAAAGGCTCATAGTTGGAGGCAGGATGCTGGTTAGGAGGAGGAGGAGGAGGAGGAGGAGGAGTTGTTTTTCATTATCCATGGGACTGACACCAACCAGCTCTGCTGCTACGCCTTTGAGCAAGGTCACCGAGCCCCATGTGAATGTTTACCAGCCTGCTCCAACGGCGGGCATTAGAAAGTTTTTAGAGTTGGCTATAAATACTCTGATACAACCCAGGAGCACGACAGCAGCTTGTATCACAATGATGTTGCATCTGTTTTTGAAACGCATAAAACTTTAACAACAAAGGAGCATACGCAGACCTCATACATCAGTGTTTCAAAAATAAAACTGAGGTTTAATTGAATGAAGAGGGCCTACGATAATCAGCCAGGCTTTGTAAAATAGAATCCATTTGTAATAGAATTCATTTGAAATGGAGTTCTTCAATTGTAAATAAAGCTGGTAACAAAGTTTGTATTTAGGTTTAACAGCTGTTCAAACTTCTGATCTGAGTTGAACTTGGAAAATGTACGTATTGTCACCATGAAGGTAAAAAATGATTTCATAAAGATGTCCTCTGCTCCAGGGATTTTATTATTATGATTAGAATTTATGAAGGACAAAACAAAAGGTCCAGTACAATTGTCAAAATTATACAAATTATTGATTAGGATTGAGAAATTTGAATTTAATCATGAATTTTACCCATTAACTGAATGCAGAAGCTTGATAACACTTATTCATGCAGGCATTCACCCCTATCAAAACAAACTCCAACCATCTCCTCACTAAGTGTCCAAAGCTAACTAGAAAACTGCAGATTGAATTTTTTCTTCACAACATAGAAACAACAGGGACGATACAACCTTGTTTCACAGCTAATGTCTGGGGTGTGTAGGCTGAAATGGGAACATGAGCTCCCCGTCAGGAGACGAGGCACCCGGAGATGTTAATAGACTCCTGTAATATCCTGGGTGAGCCCTTGTGGTAACACAGGGCTGGCACAGCAGGTGATCTCCACAGTCGCACCAGCGCTGTGCAAGTTCACATTTTCACGAGAGCGAGCTCAAAGCTCAGCTCACACACGCATTAAAATTAACCAGTTCATGTTCATCATTCATAATTTTGAATTTCAAGCTAATTTCACAGCCCAATAAACTGTTCACATTCATTGCTTTCCGATTTTTCGAGATGAGCTACAACAAGCTAATCTTTTCTCAGAAGACTCTCCTTCTTTTCATCCATATCCAGCCTCACTTATTGCCGCTGCCTATTTAACTAATCAATTATAGAACGACTATCACAGAATCACAGAGTTTACTTTTAAAAAACAAGACGAAACCAATGAGAAAGAATGTTCTTAATAATATGAGCTTGTCTTGTTAGCTTGTGCTCTTTCTCTTTGTAAACGTTTCTTGTGCTCATCAGTTGTGGATATTTATGATATTTATCAGAGTAGTTGGAGGTTTCAACTTTATGAAATTCATATCATATTCAGTGCAGACCCGGCTGACTCTTAAGACCCAACATATACAGCACAATGTGAGATTTCTTCCATTTTAAATAGTACTGATTTGTTCATTCAATAGCCATCATGGTGTTGTGTCAGTGTTTTCCCCTGTTAAATCATGTACTCCTTCTGCTGGAATTGCATTTCCTGTTTTGTCATCAAGGTGCTGTAAAACAGCGCATGAGCATCTTTTCAGTATGTTTATGTACAACACCAAGCTGCACATTATTAATACTTTTACATTAACAGTTTCAAGAAATGTGTAATAAGAAGATGTTGGTCCCAGTTACAAAACAAATAGACTTCTCACTAAACTCTACCATTCCCCACAGCTCCATAAAGCATTTAAGTGTCTTGGAGTTTATTTCTTTGATTCCAAAATGTTACTGTTGTGGTTTATTCTTGCTCCACCAATCAATCTCATTTTCAGCTAAAGTAAGCAGCTATTTTACAGCTTAAAAAATTCAATTAAGCTAACTGTAAACCATCTGCCCTGCACCAAAAGGCAACAGACAAAGCAGGTGACAGACTGGTAAACACAGCAGAGCATTTAGCCCCTGAGAGAAGATATTTAACTGAAATAAAGATTAAAAAGAATGATTATTGTGTTTAATATTTCAACGTAATAAGAAAATGTTGTGATAATGTTTCGAATAGTGTTTTCTGATAGAGTTCAGTAATAAGTCGATTGTCTTTTCTCCTCTTGGTCCCTAGTTTTTCTCCCTTTTCTCACTCTGTTTCAATGCTTCCTGTTCAATCTCAGGTGTACTTCAAGCGTGATGGCGAGCTGATAGAGGTGATCTCCTACACTCAAACCCCCACCAGCGAGCAGGGAGCCGGCTCGGCGGGGGTTAGAGGTGCCAGGCCGCTCATCAGCAGGGACCTCGACGACACTAAACTGCAGCGTTCGCTCTCGCTGCTCGACCCCGAGGGGCGTTCGGCGCGTCTGTACACAGAGAGCCCCCAGCACGTCCACACTCGGGGCCAGCAGGCCCACGAGCCCAGCCCTGCCACAGAGGTCATCCCAGAGACGGTCGTGAGCCGGGAATTTCCCCGCTGGGTGCACAGCACTGACCCTCTCTACTACTTCAGTCACACTCACCTCCCCCAGAGCGACGGCTCTGTAGTCGTGCAAGCCCGACTAACCTGGACCCTCAACCCCCAGCTGGACAACGACGCCCTGTTCAGCTGCGAAGTAAAGCACCCGGCGCTGTCCATGCCCATGCAGACAGAGGTCACTCTAGGTGAGGAGGACGCAGACTCATTGTGTTTGCATGCTATTCCCGTCCCTCCACCACCCTTTTCTCATCTGCCCTCCATTCTTTCCCCTCCACCTTATTCTATCCAAAACACTGCACCTAGACACACACACACACACACACACCCTTTTCTCATTTCTTCTCCCTTTAATCTCTTTCTGCTGTCTCCTTGTATCCCCTTGCTGCACTTGGAAACCGACTGGGCCCCCTTATGTCTCCTTTGCAAATGTACTCAGAACAACACTGATTTTCATTTGATGTCACTTAATTGTGTTACAGCTGAGCAGATTGCGAGTTTAGCAGGCGAATGCAAAACTCCGAGTGACTGACAGGGCAATTCATCGAGCTGTCTGTTGCTAGATTGAGTTAACTCACTACCGTTATTGAAAAAGTCAACCTGAATTAGAGAAGTCAAATGAGAATTTAGACACACTGACCAATGTTATATCATTGGGAAGACAATTTCAGAGATGCTGCCCTTCTTCGAACTTCAATGAGCATCCCCCTCAAGCACTTCAGCCGGATGCCTAATTTTTTTTTTTTAAACGGGATAACCTTGTTTGTTCATTTGCAAACTATCAAAGCAGAAGATGTAGTGATGCAGATAGTGAATTGCGGAATAGTTAGCATTAAGTTTTAATAGTGTGTGATTCGAGAAAGACATGCACACAGGCTCATTTTTTAATCTAAAAACAAAGATGGCTTCCAGCACTTCCCAATTAACACTTCAAAGGCAATACATTGGCATGGTCCTCCTGGAAACAAGCCACGCAATTTCTAACATGATAAACAGAGACATTATCTTCCACGAGATACCAGCCACGGTTGACAGCAGAGAGACAGTGTTTATGAGGAGACTGAGGCTGGTACATGTTTGCCTGCCGCTTTGAGTCTCACAGACGTTTTTTTTTTTTTTAATCTCATGTAATTTAATTTCAATGAAAGCATTCATCGTGTTAAAGTGGGAAGCAGCTGCAGTCAGTCTGAGATGATGTGCGGAAACTTTCGACTTTGTTGATCAAAGAACAGAAAGAACGATTACGTTTGGTAAAGAGCGTGTTTTACTTGTTAAAGACTGGAAAATGAACATTTAGGATTTGGGATTTGAGTTATAAGATGTCAGTTTTGTCTTAGAATTTGACTTGAGACTTCGGCGCAAGGACTTGACTCGCAAAACAATGACTTGGTGCCACCTTTGCTC
>JAQNCA010000014.1:4466026-4478113 GCA_029783725.1 Acanthurus tractus
ATTTTGGCTGTATTTAACATCTTTCTACATTTCATCAACTCTTTTAGCCGTTTTATTCAAATAAATGAAATGTCAAGAAAACAAACCTCAAGAGGAGAAATTTCCTTCAACCTGTTTAAATAATGTTATCTCTGTGGCCTCAGTCGGGTCTCTGAGGCTGTGATCAGTGACGTTCGCTGGGAGGCCGCTGATCCCAGTTCTGTTGCCTGTGGGGTAAACATCAACATACCGCTGTGCTCTGAGCTTCCAGTATGTGCAAGCTCGTTTTAAAAGAACAAAGGGTTGTTAGCAGTTACTGTGGAGTGACCTTCAATAGTCGATCATATCATACACGTTTACCCTCCATCTGAGGACCATCGTCATTAAAGAGCTATGTGGGGACCCACGAACTGGACCAAACACAATCAGTGCATTGTACAGATATAAGACAATACTTTGTTCCAAATAGCTGCTTTGGGACAAAGTTTGAGATTTTTGGGTTAATTTCAGTTCTACACTCATGTTCCAAGAGGATTTCTTGCCAGAACTCAAACATATCTGGGTAAATAGGGTGAATCTACAGGGTCTCAATTAGTGAGGAAAGGACACTCCTTTCTGCTGTATAGTTTCAGTTTTTTGTTGTTTTTTTTTTAAACTTCAGCTGACAGGAGGAGTTTACTTTCCAGATACAAGTCTTGTAAAGAACAGCTGAAAGGATTTGGCTTGTGCTATTCTTTATGTTTTGTATTGTTAACAAATCCAACAAAAAGCAGGTCAGTGACACTCAGTCAAAAGATTTTGAGCTCCTTTTAAACACATATCTGTAAAAATGGTTCTAAAAGATGATAAAAAAAAAAACCCCACAGTTATTTTTAAGAAATGTTGATTATTTTTTTAATACAGCAGTAGTTTAAGCAAACTTATTTAAGCAAGATAATCCATTAATAGTCCATTTGCTGGGGAATATTTTTCAGCTACATATTGAAATAGATTTGGTGCACCAGTGAGTATTTATGGGAGCAGGATTTTGTGTGAGATTGACTCATAAATAATACACAAATGATGACAGACCATTATTCCCAGTGCAACAGAAGGGTTTCCTGATTTATTTTTAAGAGTTTCAAGCACCACTTAGCATGATCAGGGGGTTTTTTTGTGTGTGTTTTTTTTCTTATTTGTTGTTGTTGTCTGTCTTTTTGTAGAATTTCTTGACGCCACCCAAAATATAAAATATTGCTTTACCCCTTAGACCATTTAATCATATCAAAGCAGCGTGGAGGATCCGTTGTCTGAAACGGCCCTTTGGCCCCTATTTAAAAACCAATTCCCGCAATTGATATTGTGTTAGTGTCTTTCAATTTGAAATATCTCACACCAGAAAAACTCATATTTCTAAATGCAAGAACTGTCTCCGTCGTACCCCAAAGAAATGTAGTACATCACACGTAAGACTGAGAGAGAAGCGCCAGTTAAAGGTAACTGACATGAGCTGTCTTCTGCTGAAGTATCGCGGCAAAGATCCTAACAGCTCTTTCACATGTTAATGATAAAACAGTTGACACACCCTGAGGGGAACGGGCCCCATGAAACTCTTGCTAAATGTCAAAAAGCTCCAATATTTTGACAAGCTTTTTTTTTTTTTTTTTTCTCTCTCTCTTTGCTCGGATTGAAGTCATTAAATTATCTCTACCTTTGTTCTCTTAAAGAGATGGAAGGAACATCAGCAGACATTTGTTTCTCCTTCCGTTTTTTTTCTCGTCTCCGAAAAAGAAAAGAGAACAGAAATTGTTGCGTTTGTTGATTCTAATTGAAACACACTTTAAATTCAAAGCATGCGCACACACACACACACCTGCTGGAGGCTTGATCCATCTTGGAGTGGACCAGTATAAAAAATGTAATGGGGTTGCGATTCAGGTCAGAGGTTATTACAATAGAAATGTGATTTTCTCAGTATATAACATTGATTTTTAAAGGAGTGCGCTTTTTTTTTTTTTATCTCTGATTGAATGTGACTATGTAAAACAGTTCACCTAAGGATTCCCATCACTGGCATACCACATTCATTTATATTATGCAGCTATAACGAGATAATTGCACTCGGGATCTGTCTACACACACTCTCTTGGTTCTCTCAGGTGTGTTTGGTCAGGAAATGAAAAGAAGGTCTTTGCGGTGCCCATAAGTAATAAATCTTTCAGAGATTTAATATTGCCACATGAGATGGAGCGACAGTCTGACAATCGACCAATGTTGCATTACTCTTTATGAATATTCATGAACGGCTACGTGCTCGCAATGCAGATGGATCAGAAACTGGTACCTGGCCTTGGAAGTCCAAAATGAGAGGAAAAAAAATGTGTTACACCTCTATAAGACCTCTTTAAGATCACAAGGCAGGGATGATCTATTTCCCAGTCCCAGTTTTTATTCATGACTATAGTGAATCTTAATAATTTAAATAAGTTCTTTGCTTTGGATTTAGATGAGCGAAGGTGGGTTTTTTTTGTTTTTTTTTTTTAATTCAGCATCATTTGACAAGTAGTGGAATTCTGCAGCGAAAAGAGATCCAGGCTTCCTCACATCTCCCAGTCATTTCTTTGCCAGATCGAGATAATCAAAGAGCAGATGCTCAGTTTCAGGAAGACGTCTGTGATCTTTGTGTGTGCAGGTGTATATATATCTGTGTATGAATTTTTTAGGGGGAGGGGGGACGACCTATGCATATACTGTATATATGGTTATTTGTATGTAAATGCCTGCGGGTGTTTGCTCATGCAAATCTAGATTTGTTATGTGCATCTCGCATGTTGTTTGAATCCGTGTTCATCTTGCGGCTCAGATCCATATTCATCAGTCTGTCTTATCTCCCCGCTGTGGGTCACCTAGTCTATCCATGAAAGATGCCACGCGGTGCCAGATTCATCACGATGGCACGATCCAGCAGCCGGTCAGGCTTTTTAAAATTTCGCTTGCATGCCTCCCCAGCTTCTCTTTTTCAATGAAACCAGTCATCCAGCTAATATGACAGGTTCCCTTCAACTGCTTAAGTGCGTTGTGCAGCTGGGCAGACCTGTTGATGTTTTGGCTCGGTATTAAAAGCACACCTGATCCAGGGGTGCGCAGTTGTTTTTCCGGAGGGCTTGTTTATTCTCTGACCCGCTTGTGAAGTGATAACAGTTCCTTCTTGCAAGCGGGAGGAGTTGGGTCTTAGGTGACAGTCTCATGGGACCGTGGCTCATTTCCCCTGTGAGGCCGTCAACCTCACAGCGAGACTGTGTTATGTCCGTCACACCGCTCGCTGCCCTAATCAAAGGTGGTGACGTAGGACGCCAACTGTCACTGTTGGAGCAAATCCCAGAAATCAGCCATCATCTTCCCCGGCCATATGCCTTGCAAGCTCTATGTGACGCCATGACACCAGTATTTAAAAATACTCTTCCGTTGGTGTGTGGGCGGAGGAGAAAGAGTGTTTCACACCATGTAATGTCGAAACTGGCCTGTAAAATACAAGCCATCATAAGCATGAGGTAGCCATGTCAAACTGTTCATACAGTGTCTCTAGTTTGGCTGCCAAAAGTCCAAGAGTGGATGTTTTTCCTTTAATCTAGAAAAAGCTCCTGATCCCAAGTTTTCCACTCTGACTTTGCACCTGTTTGACCTGAAATGCACAGATTTTCTGGAAAAATCTTTTCATTTATGCTTCAAAACAGACCTTCTGTAATAATGTAATTTCACCCTTAATAGTGCTTGAATCCTCTTTTTGTGCAGTTAAAACAAATGTGCTTTAAAATACACAGGCAGTGGCACATGTTCAATACTGTTTACATATATGATGGTTGAAACTGCTAATCCATTAGTCTGCCGCCCTCTTGTAGTCAATGGCTGCCTAAGAAAAGGCCCTGCTTCATTAGCCACAGTGGACAGTTTGTTGCCAGATTAATAGCTAAATACTGAGGTCATTTGTCTGTTTATTTATTTATCCTTTGGTTTAACTCATCGATGAAAACAAGCAACCCAGTGTGATTAATATTGAGAGTTCAGACCAAATTAATTGAAGAACTCCTGGGGTGGACTTGTACAGGCGTAATTGATAGGCTGCCCTTAGTTTGAGTCGAATCGCATGTGCTGCTCAGTCCATTTGTCTAACATATGGAACTGCACAGCGTGTGGAGCAGTTATCTTTAGGGGAATTGTTAATCATCTCAAATCATGCAGAACCAGCTTAAATGGGCCTAATGCAGTACACCGTGCGGTTTGAGCCGCGATGAAATGACTTACCTTTTTTTATAACATTATGCAAATCAGTCATTTTTATCTCGACGGTACATACACAGGACAATCACCAACCTCTCACAGTCTCGAGAATATTAAAATATGCCCACTCCCTCTCCTGCTCGCGCCCCCATTGTTTTAGAGGGTCCAAATGAAAGCCATCTGGGGGCTGCTGTCCACACCAGGACAAGGGAATTAGCTCTCTGAGTGTCCCTTATCTCACTGCCTCCACACTCCACCCGGTGCACTCTCATTCTCCTCTAGTAATGAGCATCCACCCAATTTAGTTCCTTTTCTCTCCAAGGGGGAATAAATCCAGCGCAGTCCTTTGGATGAAAGAACCTGCAGGTCCCTCGCCTCTCGCCCCGTGACCTTAATTGACAGGAAATTGTATTTGTCTCTCTCCCTCTGTGACAAAACAGGTATCCAGCAGGATTTGCTCCTCACGCTCAGAAACAATGACCTTTGTCTCTTTGTCTGTCTTTCCCTCCTTTTTTTTTCAGCTGCTCCAAAAGGTCCTAAACTCTTGATGTCCCCCACTCGGGCAAAAGTAGGGGACACGGTGCGCATCACTGTGCAAGGATTCCAGGTAGGATCGCCTGGGGTAAGTGCATGGGTGTAAAGAGAAAAAAAAAACAACTTCGGGCTTGATGCCTGTTGAGTTTTTTTCCTCCGGAGTGACCACACTGATGGGCAGAAAAATCTTTTTCTCCCTGTTGTCCAGTGTGCATGCAAAATGTCAAGATTTTGATGTTGCATTTTACAGGATGTTACATTACATATGCAGAGCATGAAATGCAAAACACGGAAAAGTGTCTGTTTTATTTTTTTTACAATGTCTGCCTCAACAGTTCATGTGTGCTGTAAAACCTTTTGGTGCTCATGTTTACATGTTAGCATAGCCACACACACACCTGAGGCTCAGGTGTGTGTGGCTGCAGGCATCTGGAGATTAGGTGGGTCAACTATTTTTTTTCTACTTGATGATTCTGGTCTCTGCAAAAACAGTCTTTACATTTTTTTATGTTTTATGTGGGGAATGATTGAAAGAAAGGATTAATCAAACATCTCTTGTATGTGTTTCTTGCATTTTTCTGTGGACAGAATCCTTGCGTTTTTAAACAGATAAATCAGATCTTCTAATATTGATGGCCGTTAACAAAGGCGATCTCATTCAAATAAACAAGGCTGGCACTAGCAGTTCTGAAAGACAGCCAGCATGCACAGGTAAAGGTAGGAGACGTAGCATCAAGCAAAAGAAACCTTCTAATCAGAATAAACTACCTAAAAGGTGTAAATATGTTTATAAATGATTGATGTCTATCAGACATCAGTGTCTTTAATCCTGACAAAAGGCAGCCGTACCCGTGATGTTTTCCTTTTTTTTTTTTTTTTTTGCAGCCTTCAGACTTCCTGCTCCTTCCTGTAATCCCAAAGAAAAGGGACTAAAGGTAGCAGCAAAGAGATTGGCTTTGTGTCACTTTTATCCCCCCTGCCAAAAAAGACCATGTCCCCAGTGTAAATGGCCTGTGGATGGTCCTGATTTCTTTGACAGGGATGACACGTTGAAGCCAGGAAGCTGGTGCCAGTCAGTCAGGGGTAGAGAAAAGGGCTAATCTTGATTTCGTACCTCTTAATGGCCCACAGCAACAAATCGCATCTGTTACTTCTCAGTCACTGCTTCAGGAAAGTCTAGTCAGATTTGTTGTTTGCTGTTTTTTTTTTCACCCTTCGGAGACATTTTCATATCAAATTCATGTTTTGTCTTGTTTTTTTTTGGTTTTTGGGTTACGAGCTGTTGACTACACAGATTTGTAAATGTTTGCCCAGTGACCTTGGGAATCTTTTGAAGGCTTTTTTTTTTTTTTTTTGAACAGTTATTAAATTGTTTTTTGTTTTTTAATAAACAGGCTTGACTGTGGCATTCAGCCCAGTTTGGGCCCCTTCGGCAGGCAGCACGGACATCAGCACATGCTGCCTGAATCGGAGGGCAAATTTCCCTTATCCTCCACTGTGCCTATAGGCTTTAGGATTTCACAAGTAGATAAGATTGTGTGTCAAGACTGATAATTTAGTCTCCTGCCTTTCTGATAAAACAACACGCCAGTTTGACCGCAGGTTTTATTGTTGTAGGAATTTATAGTGAACGTTCATCCCACATTGTGCTCTCTGTCTACACTTCATGGCTTCATGTATGACATTAATAAATAGGACACTGACGGGTTCAGCAGCACATTACAGAAGTTTTCATTTAGGTTACGTGGAAAAAGGTCTCAATTAAACCCATTTAGGTTTTTTTTTTTATCTCTGGTCTTATTTTATCTTCATGTGACTTTGTTCTCAATCTGTAAACTCTTTGACCTCTGTCTTGACTTAAGCAAAGACCTTTGAGAACATTAACGTTTATTTTAAACGGCTGGACAATTTACACCAGCTTTTTCACAACTCTTAATAAACCGGTAAGTTATGGGTTTTCACTTTATCATTATTTTTAGTTATTTCATGAGGTTATTTCAGGCTGTGGAGGGCAGTTTTGTATATTTAGAGCAGTTTATCTGAACTCAAGTGTTCGGTTTGCTTCAGCATGTAAGAATATAATCAGACATTGTCTGCGCGCCAATCAAATGCACCAGTATTTTGTTTTCCTTTGGGTGAGGATTCTGAAATGTGCCCTTTTCGAGTCAACGGAGAGAGATGTTGTTGACATGTGAAAGAAAGCGCCGCTTTAGTAAAAAAAAAAACACACAAAGGAAGGGCAGACTACGATCTGGACTGCTTTTTATAATCAGCTCTGTCTGCGTGCAAAACTGTTATGAGAAATGTTTCGATAAAGTTGCACAAGTTCAGTCACCCGTGCGAATAATCTGCATGAGAAAAAGTGAAACCACAATGAAACGAACGCAGAAGGAAACTGTTCCACTGTGCTATAGACCTTAATATGACACCTACTTCATTCACTGGATTCACCACTGAAGATCTGGTCCTTTTATTGATCTCTGAAAACTTCTCTGAGGCCACATCCTCCGATCTCTTAAATAAATCATTCGTTTCTATAGGAAGAGATATGTATCTCTCTGTCTTGTGAGATGTCAAGAATCTTTGATGTCCCAATGAAGTGCAGTTTCCTTTGACATGAGCCTGAAGTGCCAGACACCCCTCTATCCCCTGAAAGCCTGCTCTGCTCAAATATATTCCAGGGGCTTTTATTCCAATGGTGTATCAAATGGAAAGAATAGAAGATATATAGTGTGTGTCTGTGTGTGAGTTTTAGTGTGTGTGTGTGCTTCAGTATCTATCCAGCAGTTGGACGTCTGCATTGTTACACATTTGCCAAGGAGGTCCACTGTTTGTCATGCTTTAAATCGTGCTGACATCCTGCTTTAAGCCCTCCGGTGAAATAATTTTTATTTTTAGCCCAGAAGAGAGCTGCAGGTGTGTGTGAGTGTTGAAGTCCGGGCTCAGCACTGCCCCCGCAGACTGAAGCGGTGGATTTTAACAAACCATTAAAAGACTAATTTATATGACAAGACTGCTGCCAAATGCAGGCTTTTTTTTGCAAACTCCCTGAGGGCTTTTTAACAGGTCAAATACTACAAGAACCAGGCGTCATAGACGTTTTTTTTTCTTGAAAACAACAGGTACAACTCAATAAAAAGGCTCAAAAGACTCATTTTTATGGCTTTTATTGTTGTAAATGTTCATGTCTTTGAGTTTTTGTGTGATTTTTTTTATTTGATGGAAATCATGAGACTTTAAATATTAGAAAAGGTGCCAATTTTCTTTAACAGAATACGCGTGTTGATGTGACGTATTAAAATGTGTTTGCAAAATTCAAAGTAAGACGTTTTAATTAACTTGTCAGTGGGCTCTATTCGTGTACACTAAGCTAAACCGAACTCTTATCAATAAAGGTTTACTGTTGACAGAAAAGACGGTCAATAAATGTACAAACCAGAACACAGGAAGTCCTCTGTGTCAGTGTTGAACAACACAGGCCTCCTTTGAGCATGGAGGCGTATTTACCCTTCACTATACAACACAAGTTGTAAACAGAACCCGTTGAAGAACAGAATGACTCAAGATCTTTTATCCAACATGGCCATTTGAGTTTGAAATGACAGCTCTTATAATGCTCGAACACAACAAACTCTGGTCAAAGAATGAATCAAAACACAGCCAGAGACCTTGGAAGGGTTTTATTTTCTCTGCCTCAAAGAGTTAAAGGACCACTGTGTACGATATAGTGCTTAAGTGGCGAGGTTGGCCCTAGGAGAACCTACGGTGGCCAGTAAAAGCATGAAACATCATCGAGAGCAGGTTTTTGCTTTGCCTTTTCTTGGTTCCTGTCTAAACATGACAACAGAAAATGGCGGACTCATTATGACAACACTAAAACCACGACATCTTATTTATTTTAAGTTGATGACACTCTAATGAAGAAACAATTATATGGATTATGTACCAATCCTGGCATTTTCTGTCAGTTAGATCCCTCTAAATCCTCTAAAGTGGACTTCATTTTGAATTCTTTTGAAAAGTTGAAGTTGCTGTGATTATTTGGACAATAGTGTTGTCACTTGCGGATGTTTGGTGTTCACCACAAGACAGTGGCTTTACAGGCAATAAAAATGGCCACTTTGATTGGATGACCTGCCAAGTTTTTAAGTCCCCTCTTGGAAATTACTAAGAGAAAATTTAGACACCAGCTCTGCACCCATTTCTTTCAAAACGCCCGCAAATAAAACTTGATCAGTGTAGCATGATGGCCTTCTCTTGTGCATGTGTGTGTGTGTGTGTGTGTGTGAATGTGTAATGCAGCATGTGCCAGGGAGGAATTATGGTGTGAGAAGGAGGATGAAGAAGCAAGACTTTATACCTCAGAGGTGGATCCAGACAAGAGATTCACCCTCTTACTGTGTCTTCTTATTATATATGAACATGTCAGCCCACTGGTATGAATGAAACACTATATTTTTAAATTGGAAAATCAGGGGGGAGTATTCTCCAGAGGGCCAAAAAATGTGAAGAGAAGAAACGGTTGTAAAGTGAAGTGTTGATTATTAATGCATGTTGTTAACTTGCCATTGCATTAGGGGAAAAATTGGAGCTTGTATTATTCATGTATCCTTTGCTCTTAATCTCTTGGCTGAGACTCTCAGACTTTCTCTGCACCGCAGTCTCACCCTCCCCTCCTTCCTCTTCTCTTTTTATCCCTCTATCCTCTTTCCTCCTCCTTTCTCTTCCTTTTTTTTTTTCTCCATTCTCTCCCTCCCTCCTTGTGGGGCGCTGGGGGTTTTTGATAGAATGAGGTGTTCCCCGAGCCCCTCTTCACCTGGACGCGAGTGGGGGGTCGCTTGCTGGATGGCAGCACCGAGCGAGAGGGGAAGGAGCTGATTCTGGAGAGAGTGCCGGCGGAGCTCAACGGCTCCATGTATCGCTGCACGGCCCAGAATCCTCTGGGCTCCACTGATACGCACACTCGCCTCATAGTTTTTGGTATGTACGCTCGGCACGGCAACACGACCAGGGCCACGTTCTGGGATGGATGCTGCACTTTTGAAACTGAACCGAAATCACATTTTAAGTTTGATTAATTATTAAGAAGACGATGAATATGAAACTTTTTTTTTTTTTTTTTTTGTTCCCGTAGAACTTGGCTCCGCAAGAATTATCTGGAACGCTTATATGATTAAACAAATGTCACAGAAAAATTACATAATTCTACAAAAATTCATCTCGTGTATCTACAGTATCTTTGAAAAACACTTTAGAGATTTATGTGGCCGCTTTTTGGCATGAATCATTAATGCAGCTAAGTGTGTGATTAATAAGAGATTGTATCCCTAATTGGCTCAACAACACGTTCTTTTCAAGGCTGCACTTAGCGAGGATAACTATTCTCTAGCAGGGGATTTGGTGACTATTCCATCAACGGCTTGCCTTGTGCCGCTCACGCTTAAAGCCAAACGATGGCATCAAAGGCCTGAGATGAAATCAAAGATCCTTTGTTGTTGACATTGTTAGAAAAGTACTTTTGTTCAGTGGCCAAACCAAGTTAACATGTTTGTCAGAAACTGGAAATTGCTCATTTGCTGGTGTTGATTTGAGACCGGGATCTCTCACAGGCTCTATTATGTGTCTGCTCTTCTGGATCCGGACTCTCTTTGGAAGAATTGGATTTGTAATTCTGAGCTTCTTCAGAGGCTTTTCATCAAGGAGGGAAGTTTTAATCAAATAAGTTCAACTGCAGCTAAATGAAAGTTTGCTTCAGCCTTTTTTCAGATACTAAAATGTGGCGGTTCGACATGTCGGTCTCATGTTAAAATGAGCCTTTTAGTCTAAGTTGCAATAAAAAAAAAAAAACTAAACTGATGTTTGGAGGATGAGCCGTGTGTTAAAGTGATGTGTTTGTTTCCTGCAGGGTCTTCGCTGCATGTCGTTTCTTCTCTTTCTCCCTCTGCTTTCCTTTCTCTCTCTCTAAAGAAACAAAGATGGCATTAAAAAAAAAACCCTTTTAAGTAAAAAACAATGACAATTAAATTGATTTAAGTCTGATCTGACAGACCTCAGATGAACTCCCAATGATGCACATGTGGATGTCGTTTGTGTAAATTAGGGCAGCAGATTTCTTTACTCTGTCTGATCATTTATGATAATTAAGTGTGTTTGGGGTCTTAATTAGCTAAAAAAGCGGTACTGAGCCTCCTTCAGGCTCACAGTGGTCATTAATAAAGAGTTTGACTGCAGTTTTAAAATCAATCATTGATGCAGCCTGCAGGAGAACTGAGAACACTTCTTACTTCACGTGTTGTTTCAACACTTCATGCACGCCAGATGCAAAAGATCGTGCAAAGAACCGCAGCTCTATCCATAATGGCTCTGTCATGTTTGAATAGATCCATTATGAAACATTTACGTAACAGAACAAGGTTTGAAAGCCCAGAAGACCTTCGTACATGAGGGGAAGACGGTGGTGTTGTGACGTTGGGGCTTTTGACAGTTGTACTGTACAAAAGTCAAGTCACATAAGAAGAAGAAGAAGAAGAAGAAGAAGAAGAAGAAGAAGAAACAGGAAAAATATATATTTTTCAAAAAACTGCAGAAATGAGTGTGACACACACACACACACACACACACTCACACTCACTCAGGCACTCGAGCCCTGAAGAGCCCTATCAACGTAAATCAGGTCGACACCATTTTTGTACTTCATCGAATTTGAAGCAAAGAATATTGTATCCATCACTTTTTTTTTTTTTTTCTTTTAAAAACCTCTTCCTGAAACACTCTTAAGAACAGGATCCAAAGTGTGTCACAAATGTACAAATTACTGGGCGGGTCTAATAAGAACTCACATTAAGGGGAAAGTGCCACTTTAGGGAGGCGTTACCTTGGGAGGCGTTTTGCTAGGAAGAACACTAATGTCTATTTAACACCCTGATGCACCCTCAGGTGTCATCGGCTACGTGCCTAGTATGGCCCATCTGTCTGCCTGCTCCTTGTAGATTGCTTCCACTCACGCTTAGGGGAAGTAAATGGTGATTAAGTGACCTTGGCACCGTCCCCCGTGGCCTTGAGATGAGACATTTCTCTTCCTGCCAGGGGTGAAGAGAGAGAAGTATTTGGGGGCTCTGCTCGCTTGGCAAAGTGTTCAATATGCATCATCAGGAATAATAGAGTATAATGACGGCTTGGTATAGAGAGTCTCCGCTGACGATGAGCAGCGCTCACGTCTTGATGATGTACATCTTTAGCCACCCTCAGTGATAATATCCTCTGAGATTACTGTGAAGTGAGTCAGCATTGAAGAGCCGGGCAGTGACACACACACAC
>JAQNCA010000014.1:4478307-4491503 GCA_029783725.1 Acanthurus tractus
CACACACACTCACATGTAAGGTCAAAAAATAGCTCACAAAGTGGAATTCATGAGTGTTGCTAATACTGTGCAAGCCCTCGCGCCTCTTCCTTTCGCAATTACTTTATCCCTGGGAGAACTTTGAAAACACATCGTCAGAGCGTATTATGCTGGGTCGACTTCGGCGCCGCTTATTAAAGGTGGAGTTGGTTTCTTTGCAGACCCCCATTTTCCCACACTGTCTGGCCACAGCTGTGGTTGCATGGTCTCGTTGCAGCTAAAAGTGTTCTGGTTGTTCTGGTGCAGCGCTCTGCGTTCCCAGTTCCATTAACAGGCCTCCGGTCTTCTCGCTGGGGATGTGCCATTTAACATGTGCTTCAGAAACTGTGGAGTTCAGTTTCATTAGAGAGCCACAACCTCTGTCAGAGATGACTATATTTCCATTTCTCTCTTTCTTCTTCCCTCTCGAGCTCTTTATCCTCTTATTAACTTTTTTCCCCCCCTCCCTCAGTCATTCAGTCTCTAAGCTCCAATTTTTGATCATCTCACAGTTGATCTTTTTTTTTCTTTCTTTCTTTCTTTCTTTCTTTGTTCCCGGCAGAAAATCCAAGCATGATGAAAAACACACAGAATCAGAACAGTAAGTATCCCAGCCTCTCTCACACACACACACACACACACACACACACACAAAAAGACGGTCTTTAAGTGTGTTGTCACTATAATGCATCTAATCATCTCTGCCTCTACTGCTTGATCATCACATTTTCCCGGAGAGACGTTGTGTGTGATGTGAGAACAAAACGTGACATCGCTGCCCGTTTTGTCAGAAAAGAGTGTGCAGACATCTGGCACTGATCAGAGAGGGAAAGTCTTTGGGTAGATTGAGGTTTCGACATTGCAGGTATTGACAGGTGGATGTTTCTCATTCTGTCCTAAATGCATCTTCCCAGATAGTGTGCATGAGAGTGATTCAGTCAGGATTCATCTTGGCTGACGTTCAGCGGCAGCAGCAGCAGCAGCAGGCATCAAGCCTCTTCCAATGACTTACCAAGCCTGTCACTTTTGGTTGAGTGCGAGATTATCAGTGTTTTATATGTGCAGTGGTGGCTCATTTGCGGCTTCTGAGATTATCATATGTAAAGATGAGGGATTGTCAGGAGGAGCCGCAGGGCTGTGACAACAACCCTTCCATCTCTCCCTTTTTTTTCCTCCTCCTGCTCCCTCTCTCTCTCTCTCTACTTCAATCTCACTGTCAGTCTCTCCTCTCCTCTCCTCTCCTCCATTCCGACGTATCACACTCCTTTTCTCGTCTTTTTCCCAGTGCTGAGCTCTCTTCCCTTTTCATTTCTGGGTTCTCTCCCCCTTCTCCACCACCTTATTTCCCTCTCCCTCGTCTATTCTGCCTCTCACCTTTCCATCATATTTATATTTCCTTCTTTTCTCCTCTTCCGCCTGGCTTAGAAATTAGATGCAGATTTGCATGCGCTCTAGCCGTATGGTTAGTGCAAATTATGCTGCAGAATGAAATAGATTGACTGAACAGCCAGAGTTAGGAGTTTTGTCAGATGGTCCAAAACTCACCGAGACTGAAATGAAAACGTAACCTTGTGAAATTAGCAATCAGAGTGATGAAACAGGGGAAAGAAAAACTAAATAAACTTAGAGAGTCTTTATCAGCTCATGTAGTTAAGTCTGATAATCAAAACTTCTAGCTGTATTCCTTCAAAGCTTTACAAACAGACTAGAAAAGTGTAAAGAATGTAAGTAATTATGAAAGAATCCTCACCATAATACTGTTACATTCATCAGTAATATGCCCCAAATTGTAACTTTTGCACCATGAAAGTAAAATGTAATAGAACATCTGTATTGTTAAAAGTTTTTTGTCATTTTCTTACACTTAACTGTCACTATGAGGGAAAAAAAACATATTTAAAGGGTGTAATTTTATGGTGTACGATCCTTTGTGCATGTGTGTGACGCCCATTTTTGTCCCGTGCGTCCAGTGTGAACAGATTCCCAAACAGATGGCAAGTGGAGCCGAACTGCCCTAGTCAAATAAAATGTGCACAGCCTTGTAATCTGACGTCGGATTCACTCTTTTTCTCGCTTTCTCCCGTTTCCTGCTTTAAAATACATTTCATTATTTCCCTCTTGTCTCCCTCCACACCAGCTTCTCTGCCTCTCTTCCTTTTCCCCATTTGTTTTTTTTCCCCCTCTCGCTTCCTTTTCCCTTTCCAGTCTCTGCTGGTCGTATCTTAGGGATGCAAATCTGAATATGCAAATGCTATGGTAAGCGCAGGAGCAGGTGTGTCACAGCAAGGACAGAATCAGGTCAGCATGGACGCGCAGACATGCCTTGCATGCAAGTCAAATCGGTGTACAACATGGCCCCCGAGAGGTCACCACACATGTGCCCGATGGCATAAAGGATGAATACCCAACTCCTCGCCTGGTGCGAGAGGAAAGACCCCCCCCTGTCAGTCAGTCAGTCAGTCAGTCAGTCAGGGCCGCTGCAGACAAGCACACCACGCCTCCCAGGAGGGGTTATATTCATTCATCTCTGTCAGAATTCCAGTTTCCCCGGACGACTTGTCGAGCCACACAGTCTGGCAATGAACAACGTTGGAGAGACGAGCGAAGCTGAGGACAGAAATGTGACATGCTGTCGTGCAGTCCCGCCACCGACGGCCTCGGCCGGCAGAGGAGTCAAAAGTTTTGGATTTATCGCCCCGTCGAAGGCGGCGAATCATCAAGGCTTAGACACGGTGGTGCATTCATGGACTGAAATTCATTAAGCTGAAGTCTCAACTGATGGACTTTGCATTCATTGGCTTCAAAATAACAATACCATCTGCCAGGAGCCAAAAGAAGTCATTTGCAGTTTTAGATTATTTATATATTTGCTTTTTTTCTTTCGGTCAGACATGCTACATCTGTCATGTTTCATAGTCTCACACACACAAAACTCTAACATAGGTCCTCTTTTCGAACAAAGGTTAAATCAGAAACTGGGACCAGACTGGTAGGAGTGCAATCGAATGCGTCATGGCAACAGTCAGAAATATCTAGGTTTTTGGTGGGGGGGGGGGGTTTTGTGTAGCAGCAGCTCTCTTGATTTAAAGCCTCTGTGGAGTCACAACCATCATGTAGTCACAGGCGTATCCGGGAGGAAAAAAAAAAAAACATTATGTTTTCAGCTGGCATTGTCAGTCCGGCACAACTGAGGTAGAGTCATGTTTTATTTAAAGAAGAAAAAAAAAAAAAGCATGTTGCCACAGAAATCAGTCCCAGTTCAAAACTCAGGTTGGCAGAAATGCACTGAGGTTTGAGCCAAAAACCGAAGGCAAACAGATGGCTGGGCGACTTGCATCTATGATTGTAGACTGAAAAGGGACCTCAGATGATGATCTTACGGTTGGATGAGCCCATTACAGGATGAGATGCTTATTGAGAAGATCCACTTTTTATTGTGTGACATGCGTAAATAGAGCGATTGTATGCAGAAGGTCGCATCACAGACTTCTTTGGAGATTAACAATCATGAGGGAACCGTTACGAACAGTCATAACAAACAAACTGATCCAGTTGTTAATCGTCCAACTCACAATCATCTAATCATCCGGAGTCTTTTGGCTGATTCACCTGACGGGTTTAACTGCGATCAGATGGAACGTCGAGTCCCTTGAGTCTTGTCTTACCTCGGATTGGTCGGTTTCACATGTCTCCACGATCTGAAGGAGGTCTGAACAAACTGTTGGTTATGTCAGCGAGATTTACGCCCACAGTCGGTCGCAACGTTCCTCCTACAGCGGCTCCAGTTCCTCTCCGTGAGGAGGCATCCATGAGGGGGGGAAACAACAGCACGTAATGCTGCTGTCCCTGCTGATCTCCCCTGTACAGTCTCCTCGCTTTCAGCCTCACAATAAGAAATCCAAAACCATAAAACAATAAAATTAGGGCTTCATCCTTCAGAGCTCTTTTTTTTTATGATCTGAAAATACAAATAATGGAAAAAAAAAACAATCTTCTTGTTTCGTTGAACTGCACCAAAGGCCATTTTAGGACACTTTTGGGTGTAGTTGTGTAGCGATTTGTCTACTCAGCATATAGAAATCAACATCCTCCAAGACCCATATTTTTATCTATAATGTTGTCGTCCTGACTGTCCATACTGTAATTTAAATTTGGTGATTTATTTTTTCAAACAACATCTACTGCATGTCTGTCTGTCTGTCTGTCCGTCTGCTTTGCTGCTCTTCCTGATGTTCCCTCCATTTTCACCTGCTAAGGGATTTTTTTCCTGAAAGTCCAAGTTCATCTTGACTGTACACTATTATTGTTCACTTCAAACGACTACAAGCATTTCTAATGATGACTGTTCTGAAACAAAGAAAGGTTGGATTGTGTTGTTAAATCATTAGCATCGTGTCACCGAGCCGCTAGTCCCAAAAAAAACCAAAAAACAAATGTGACTTCAAGTAACAGATGGTGCCGTAGAACAAGCGACCATACAGAGAGAAGATAATACTTCATTGGATTCAGGTTAAACGCACTTCATAATTACTTGAGATAAAAAAAAGGAATTAAAACGTGGAGAATGTCAGCTGCTTTGAAAATAACTTAATCTCATTTATTGCTAAACATATTCTGACATTTCAAACACTGTTTTGTTTTATTTTTTTTTTACCAAAATACCATGCAGCTTATTTAGGAGTAAACAAATGCATTGTGTTTGCTCATAAAGAGAAAAATGATGAAAAGTAGTCAGAACTTATTGAGGGAAGGTTGAATCTTGATTTAAATAGGATGACATTCTGCCTTTATTCCAGTGAACTTCTTGTGTATATAAGAGTAGCTTGAACTAAAAAAGCCTCCTGGGATAAGAGATGAAATATTTTTAAGTAACTACAACCAAATTCAGTTGCCCAAGATTCAAACTTCCTTGGATTATCATGACTTGGATGATCTTTACAGGAAACTTTACGCTAAAGTGCATTTAAATGGGCTTATGGGTAATGAAAAATGAGATTTATGTATGACAACACTGTTTTAGACATATAACGTTGATGATTATGTGTGTTATGTTGTGTGTGGAAGTGTGTGTCTCCGTCTAATAAACCGTCTCTTTGGTGTTCGCAGATGGAGCCTCCTGCATGGACATGCTCGGACTTTCGTGGCTGGCACTTGTCCTCACAGTGACAGCAGAACTGACGTGAAACCCCTCATCCAAGACACTCTCACTCACTCACACACACACACACACACACACACACACATAGACACAAATACATACACACACATGCACACATGCATAGACATATATTTGCCCTTCTTACACAACATCCACACACACACACACACACACACTTCTTTCCACGAATCCTCCAAGCCTTCTCCAGTCATCAAGAGGCCCTCCATGCGTCAGTCGATCAGGAAACAGTTCCACCACAGGACGGCTCGCCACTGTTTTTGTAACAAAACAATAACCGAGATAATGATATCATAAGAACAACGTGAAGAACATGACAGACACCACCTCCTATATGAGTATAGCCCCGCCCAGTTACACCCTTTTTTCTTTTCTTTTTTCTTTTTTTTTTTTTGTTTCTTGTCCCACGTCTGCCTGTTGATCAATAAAATCAGTTGATTTGAAACAGAAAAGAAAATAAGCATTTGGGATTTTATTTTGATAAGTCAACAAAAAACAAAAAAAAACAAATGTCATTGGCTCTGAATGAGAAGTGGGGGTAAAAAAAAGCGGACCCGGCGTAGGTTGTGCCACCATGTCAAACCACACCTGTTGGTTAACATGTCCCTGGATGCACCTGATTAGCAACAAGCCGATAAAAACCACAGGAAAACAAACACAGATGCTCCAAGAGAACCTTCTTCCTTTCTTTTCTTTTTTTTTTAATTAATATACACATATTCTTTTTTTTTCTTTCTGATGGCTCGGAATGTACCAGAGGATTTAAAAATGCATTGAGAAACTAGAAAAAAAAATCTCCTTTTTGAGTGTATTTTGTGTACATCAGTGTAAATATTGAAAATAATTAAAGAGGTTATATGGGTTATGGTGAGGGACGGTTGCCAGATAGTCGGAGTTTACACTTCTCCACCTTTGTTTGTACTTCATTCAACACTGTTTTCAGAGATAACTCCTGGCTGAAAGGACATACACATTAACAGCCTTTCTGTTTCTCATTTGGGCTTTTTATATCTATATGGCAGATCTCCAAGGACAGAGTTTCAAAAAAAAAAAAAAAAGAAAAAATTATCTAACATATGTCTGCTGTTTTGGGGTTTTGGTGCATGTGACGTTCGAAGATTCTTTCTCCTTTTGGTGTGTTGCAATTGAGAGCACTGCAACTCATTGTCACTGGCCTGTAATCAAGTTATTTACTTGTGACATACTATCTTAAGTGACCTACATTGTGTACAAAAAAAAAAACCAAAAAACAACGTAACTCTTACCCAGACATTTACAGTACTAGTAGGATCATTTTTAGCCGCCATTCCAGGGAGGTGCTCACCTGAGGCAGCGTGTGTAAACAGGGTTGTTGCATTTGTTTCATTTCACCTGTATTAAAATGGAGAGATGATAAAACTTACAAGCCTTGACTTTACTTGCAACACTGTGTTTCAAACATGTTTCAGCAGTAAACGCTGTCTTCCAGTCCTCTCCCGTGCTGGGCGCAGGTGATATTGCACACAATCCTGCATGTCTAGATTGTTGCAGGAATTGTAATTTTTATGATAATCTCACTATAAATGAGAATTCTGAAGGACAGGCAGCGTAGGGCCGCCAGAGACTCATTTTCATGCCTGCTGAATTACATGCCAGCTTCAAAAAACGACTTTGATTCCGATTTCTCTGATTGCACTGACCCCGGCGTGACTCTGAGGAGATCCTGACATTGCTGTTAACCATTTGCGGTTTGTTCTCTCCCACACAATGAAGAATGGCTCAATGCAGAGTAATCCTGCATTTTTTTTGGATTTGACAAGAATTGCAATTTAAGCTATTCTAAGGACACAACATGTATTAAGGGATTAGGGTTTAAAGCAGGTGGGAGGTAAGAGGAGACATTTTTAAAGCTTATCCGTTTGGGATATCGGCTCACCTTGCCGAAGTACAATCCATATTCCTGGATTCAGGAGATGAGCGCCGCATAGCACAAACATTATTATCAGACAGTCGTATGCGCATTCATTTTTTTTTTTTTTTCCCTGCGAGTGAAGCAAAGGGCATACATCTTTGTCCACCGACTGTGTAGCATTACAACTCAGCGATCACTTTCATTTTAATTCAAGAGGCACTTCTGTGCTTTATTTGCTCTTTTTTTTTTTTTTTTTTACGTAGTTCACATTCAGGAGAAACAAACAAGTCCGTCGGCGTTTCTGCACACATTTGAAAAATGTGCCTCCATAAAATCATCATGCCAAGAGAGGAAGTATATTATCACTTTGCATATGTTTGTGCATATCTATGTATTCAAAATATCCGCAAATCAATAGCATGTGTACCTATTTAACTTTTATAAAACTAGTACATCGCTGCGCAAAAGAAAGTTTCCATTGTATTCATGGATGCATTTGGTTTTTTTCCTAATTATAGAGACATGGACGTGAAAGCAGTTTTTGATTGCACCTTACGTCCATTCTGTTTATTTATGAAAAGGTTGATGGGGTTTGAGTCACCCAGGCTTCATCAATTCTCCTTTTGTTTCCCTTACTGACTGCATCCCTCCTCTGCCTGCCATGCTTCACTAATCTGCATATGTTATACAGGCAAAGCCGGCAAACACCTGTTAAAAAGAAAAAAAAAGTGCCTTTTGTGCCTTGTGTTCTTGTTCAGTCGCATGTTGCACACCTATCATGGATGGTACAAGAAGGGGTGAAAGCCCCTCCATACCACAATGCACATGGCTGACGATCATGTTTTTTTCTTTTCCCTCCCCTCACCAGTGTTGTGAATAGTACACCTGAGCTGGGAGCAGTGGCGAGGATAAGAATCTGCCTCTTTGGCCCCTCGGTGAATTATTCAGCAGTCTGTCATGTGTGCAGAATCCGGTTTCCTTTATACCGTCGTCGGGCTCCAGCTATCGGATGACCAAACAGCAGTCATTTCACTGAGGACGCCTGACACACCCTCTTTTATTGCTCTCCACGTGATGCACGGAGCGGTGTTAGAATAAACACTGCTCTGTTGTTGACCACAGCCTTGCTCGAGTGTGTTATCAGCGACACAAACGACAGCCTGACAGCGGCGGCTGAGTGACGTGGCTCCTGTGTGACAGATGCATGTTTGCATTTCAACGCGGTGCATGGAAATGAATGACACTGCCGGGGTTTCTCTATGGTTTCTCTGTGTCCCATAATACCTAGTGACTGCCTGCTATTTTGTTGCTCGACAGGGATTCTTGAGGCTTCTTCTCCTTCAGACAGTAATTTAAGCATCTGCACTGGTACAGAGAAAGACCTTTGATCTGTGGCATGGCTGTGCAAACAGATGTATCCTGGTTATTAAGTATTTGATAAATGTCACCTATCATCACTCTCCACCCGTTATTCAAACCGTGTTTTTCCTCCTGCAGCTCTGGCCGTGTGTTTGAGCAAGTTAAGGAGTGTAATCTATCATCATATTTTTAGGAAAATGTTCTGAAATTGCCATCATAAAGCATGACCTGAAAAATTTCCTGCTCACATAAACACAAAGTTTATGCACTTAAAAAACTTACTGGCTAGAGTTGTTTGATGACTGTTGATAGCAATAGGAAACGCCTGTGCTAGTCAGTCAGCAGACTGCATTCGCAAATATTGATCTATGGGGTATAGGCATCCTCTGTGTACGGCCATTAAATCGGCATCTTTTACGAGCCACAGGTGTTGCATGACCAGTGCTCCGCCTCTACAGAGCCAGGGATGCAAATAGTGCCTCTAAAGGTATCATTTTACACATGATCCTCTGAGCAAAGAGACGCAGTCATAAGATCACAGCAGCTCTTTAACAATGAAAGCCAGACAGCATGCCACCGTCAGCTGAGACGAACTGACAGCAACATTCAATAGGATCAGTCAACCAGTCGTCGCCGCCATCACTGCTACAGCAATGCCCATCGCAGAGCTCCTGGGAGTCCAGTTCGACATGCAGCTGCTGTTGAAGCTGAGTCTGTCCGTGGCCGCGGTGCTGCTGGTTTCTTGGGCCTGCAAGTTCTACAACTCCAGGAATGCAAAGGAGGATCGGGTCTGTGTGGAAGACGACAAAGTGCCGGAGCATGCGACCTGCCAAAACTGCAAGACGACAATACGATGTCAAAGCTCACCGAAGCTAGACAGTGATGATGGGTGCAAGCAACCTAAACCGTCACATGCAGACCCGGCTGGCGATGACCTGACATCTGACAGCACCGAGGAAACACCGGCAGAGACCCGTCCAGGCCAAGCTGAAAAGAATGAGGATGCTTTTAGTGTGTCATATACTGACCGAGATACCAGCTCGAAGAGAGAGATGCTCACTCATCAGGAGCAGGCAAAAGCTGCCACAAGTAATATTTCATTCGGATCTGCTTTGAACCTTCCTCATCCAGCAGAGAGCGGGGTAGCCAGTACGACGGGGCGTCGTTCCCCCTGCTTTCTGCAGAAGCTGGAGGGCAGTGTGGGTGTGGGCAGGGAGTTAAGGCAGGACTTGGAGTGCCAGGGGGCTTACTCGAGCTTCCTCTCCAAGGCAGAGATCAAAGTGGAGGATGCAAACTTGGTGCTAGAAGGAACAGGAGACCATGTTGTGTGTGGAAAGATATACGATTATTATGTCGAATCTTCCTCTCATTCTATTACAGACTCAAATGCTGTGCTGGGTCAGTTAGAGAGGAACTCTGAGTTGCAACCAGCGGAGTTCGGAAACTGTGGTGGCTGTGGTGGCAGCAGCGGCGGTGGCAGCCCCATCGAATCTCCCTCCTCTGTGAGCCCCATCATTATGCGTGATCTGGTTTTGCAGCAAAGCACCGTTGAGGATCCGTCCTCCTTTGGAAGCGTCAAGCTGAGGCACCCCACGAGGCCTGCACTCCTACGCAAGGAGAGCTATCTATCTGCAGCTGAGCAGTCTGAGCTTTCCATCCCCTCTCTGACACCGAAAGCCCCTGCCCATGTGACTCACTCTCTGGACTCAGCCAGCATCGAGTCCATCTCTGTTCACACCATGATCTTAAGCTCTGCAGACAGCAAAGATCATAACGTGATGGAGGGAGCAGATCTAGAGACTGTAGCAAGGGCTCCGTTTTTACACCTTCCGGCAAAAACTCTTGACAGCACAGATTTGGAAAGCCTGAAGAGTAAACTTGATCTGGGTAACTGTTTGGAGGCTCTGTACTTGGCCAAGAAACATGGCCAGACCTCTGTGCAGCAAGCAGCTCTGGGAGTCATGTCAGACAATTATCTCCAGGTGCTCAGGGACCCCAACCTTTATGGGCGGCTAATGGCCGGGGAACGGGAAAAAATCCAGAGGCAGAGAATGAGAGGGAGGAGGTTTGTCATGGCGGCAGATATGGACCCTCAAGACTGGGCGAGAAACACAAGAGGGCAGACAGCAGAGACAGAGCAGAGGGGGACATCCAGTGCAGTGTACTATTATGATGACTACAAAGACGCCTGGCACACACTCTGCCTGATCCCACAGGAGGTCATCTCTAAAGCCTGCGCCATGTGCACAATGGATAACTACTTATTCGTGGCAGTCGGCTGCCAAGGCACGGACAGAGAAATGACACCCTCAAAGCGAGTGTTTTGCTACAATCCTTTGACGTCCATTTGGAAGGAGATCAGTCCGATGAATGAAGCCAGGCCTCGCTGCAAACTGGCAGCTCTTGAGGGCTACATCTACGCCATCGGAGGGGAGTGCCACTCCTCGGTGGAACGCTACGACCCTCGATCGGACAGATGGACGTTCGTGGCTCCGCTGCCTAATGACACGTTTGCCGTCGCCCACAACGTCACGGTGTGCAAAGGAGAGCTCTTCGTTTCTGGGGGAACGCTTAGATGTATGCTGCTGCGCTACAACCCCACAACCAACACCTGGAGGCCGAGTGTGTTACCAGGCAGCAGAGACAAAACAGCAGATATGGTAGCTGTGGGGAGATTTCTGTATCGATTTGACGTTAACCCACTGCTGGGAGTCAGTGTGTACCGTTATCACACGGTGGCTCGACTTTGGTACGAGTGCAGCTCCAGACGACTCCTGCACTGCCCTGCCTTCCAGTGTGTCACGTTGGATGACACGATCTATTGTGTCAGCCGCCAGTTCACCATGAGGTTTGACGCTGATGAGATCTCCCCTGCTTTCGGAGATGAGGATTTGAGTGTCCTCTCTGCGGCGAAGGGCATGCTTTTCCCCTTTGTCCTTTCACTCCCTGATAAGAAGCCTCAGCAGACCAGTGTGTAACGAGGACTCAGTTTTTTCAGTGATGACGATAAGATTAGGTGGTGATGGAGTATCCCTACAAGAGCATGTTTTACATCTAGTTTCTGGCTGACTGAGGGGGGGGGGTTGTTTCCAGGTTTATGCTCAAGCCCACTCAAAATGATATTGCAAAACTGTAACCGCCGTGTTGCCATTTCTCTTGTTTCTAAGATCACATTTCCCCAAAGCCTCTGTTTAAACTACTTTTTTTTGTTTTTGTTTTTGCATTGAATTGTGTAGTGCACAAAGAAATGTGTTTCCTGTGTCTCGGTCTCTGGCAGTAGATGTAAAGTATTAGAGTCTTAATGTTTGCCAAACTACTGTTTGCTTAGATTTACGCAGGACGTGCTGCCATGTAAACTGTTTGCCTCTCTGATTTGCTGCTCCCTCCTGCCGTTAAGTAAGTTTTATAACATTCCAGATGCTTAACCTCTTTAGCTGTATGATAATTCATAAATAAGGCTCCGAGCAAATGAGTTCATTCATCTCCAACATGTTACAGAGATTGGGCAACCAAGTGATGATGTATCATTGCTCCACTGTGGAGAGCACAAATATAACATAGACAGTGGCCTAGATATGACACAATTATCTACAGTTGCTCTTTAAATGTGACAGAATGTAAATGGGCTTTTGCACTGAGTATAAATAGGTGAGCTTCTGAGAGCATTTGTCACTACTTTTGAAACTCTTCAAACACGCAGACATGCAGTTATTTTTATGATTTAAGTCACTCTCCTTTGGTAGCCATTTGTTTTAATGTTGACGTATGAGCACATTCTGTGTTTATTGTACCGGCTGAATCTCTCATTTGTCCTCTGTTGTTTCATAAAGATCGAAGAAACATATGAATTTGTCCTTTTTTTGCACATTAATCAACAACTAATCTTGAGTCAAATGTCTTTTATGGTATTTTTGTGATTGGTAACCACTGATAGTAATAACACAGGAACAATCTCAACACACGCAGTTCATTATTTAAGGGCTGAGCAAATGAATTAACAATTCAAATATGCATGAAAAACTGTACAAATATTTAATCCCTTTACTGTTTGCTTATTTACAATTAAGTCCATCACTACACATACTGTTAAGCTGAGGACTTCAAAGACACACTGTCAGGTCTATGAGAGTGACATGCTGCTATAGCACCATCATGTGGCTCACAGGGTAAATGCACCAGAACTTTGGGTAAGACGTGTTAAGCTCCAGACTTCCCACAACACAGAGGCATCATGTGACACACAGGCATCAGCAGTACAGCAGAGTGACTAAATAGCCAACAGAGGGTGAAACAGAGGGCTTCAGCTGCACTGAAAGGCAGCAGGCGGGCGGGAAAAGAGGGGAGGCAGCCGCAGATGGTTGACCATCAAAACAGAAGCATCTTTCATTCTTCCTAATTAAACACTTTGATTCCCTGCAACTAAACACCTAATGGACTGGGCGTGAGACACGTCCCCTCAGATGTTGCCTTGCATGACACATGGCTTCCTGTTTGCATTAGACCTCAGGTTGGTCCGGCAGCAACACTTTTTTTCTATCTTTTTCTTTATTTTTTTCCCCCACACAAAGTATCTGAGGTTACACTGGCAGCCTATTGTTCATGTCGGGTATTAAATGTACAGAGAGGGGAAGAATTTGCATGTAATTATCCTCTGGAGCGGAAAACATAATATATAGCTCCATCGTCTATTCTTCCTGCACACAAACACACACACATACATATATATATATATATTATGGCAAGCCGTTATAT
>JAQNCA010000014.1:4491603-4502943 GCA_029783725.1 Acanthurus tractus
AAACACACACACATACATATATATATATAATATATATATATATATATATTTATATATACAACTGAAGCAGCTCCGCACACAATAGGCAGTAAAGCTACAGTCTTCCCCACAGCCACATAATGAGAATCGTTTTTTTAAAATCCCTTTGATTCCCAAATGGACTGCTTTGTTAATTTTTTCATGCAGCTGACTTTAAAAAACACACACTCACACACACACACACACACACAAAGCAGCACTTCTTTGATCAAAGCTTCTAAATTAACAAGCAACATGTGAGGCGGTTCAAGAGCCACAGTGTTGTCGCTAAGCCTGTTGTGACTGTGGACGCAGTCCGAGACAAGGATCTGGGATTTGTAGCAGCGAGCGCCGCCTCAGATCCAGGTCCTTGTTGTTGTGATTGGCTGCGTGGAGGTGGCTGGAGAGCGCGCGTGAAGCCCTGGCAAAGCGGCTCTGGCAGAAGGTACTAAGTGGGTGCCTCTGGTACGCCGACCTGTACACAGTCGGTGATTGGAGGTGTGACTGCTGCTTTTCCAAGCACTGCTTTGCGGACTGCAGCAGGCCAAAGTCGGTTGGACGGACTGTAAAGGAACACAGAAGAGAAAGTTGCCATGTAACTGCGGCCATTAATTACACTGGTGACTGATTTGGAGCAACTGAGTATCTTAAATTGCTAGCGAGCACAACTGTTGATGTATTCTGCCAATGCAAACTTTAATGCGCTCGAGTATGTTTGCGGTACACTCAGAGCGCCGTTGCCTGCGCAGTTTAATATATAATCTCCCATGTATAATCTGTACCTTCAGGCGGTAGTGGCATGGCATCTGTGGTCTTAGCAGAAATTGGCTGCGCAGACCTTTCATGCTGCCATGTCAAGCTGTCTGGATGCCATGGTCTCAGACTGGGCAAAGAATGGGTTTGCTTACGCCCGTAGCTCTCTTCATACTGTGTGACCAAGTAATGAGAGGATAGCGGGCCATGGTGGGCAAATAGCATCTTGGATGGAAGCCCCTGGAAGACAACACAGTAAGTCTCGACAGAGCGTAGTTTGCATTGGCCTTCGCCGGATTAAGATTTAGAGGGCACGACCTGTTTCCTTAACAATAATCTTCAAAAGGCTCGCCATGTGACAGCAGCAAATTGCTCTAACTAGCTTTTAAGTGCCCAGTAGGACTGATGATTTTACACATTTTTTTTATTTCACAACTGCTGAGTCCGACCAGTGAAAACTTGTTTTCATAAAGAGTTTTTATCACAAGCCTTTATCTCTGCCATCGATATTATGCAGAAGCGGCCGCGATCAAGAGAAGAAAGCCCTGACTCACAGGGGCTGTGACAGGCATTCAATTGGTGTTAATGCCATGAATGAGCAGTTAAAGGCTGACCTCAGCTCTCAGGGCAGATTTTCTCTCAAAGATGTCTGGCTTCGGGTCCCTGTGGGGCCGGTAGTCTACACGGCTGGTGCTGTTGGCCGCCTTTGGCTCCCGAGTGAACTGTGTCGAACAGAATAAACAGACTTCACAAAGAGGTGTTAGGAGTTGTGAGGGGGTGAGGGGCTGTGTGGGGGGGTCATATGCAAGGACTTAAGCAATGAGCCCCGGCGCAAGGATCAGCAAAGCTTACACTTCGCTATCGATCCGTTGCGTCGTTGTACAGTATTTCTTCAGTCATTTCTCCTCTCAGATCCTGAACCAGCAGCCCATAGCCGAAACCCCTCACGTCAATGCAATTAGTCTCCAGCTCTAGCTGCTCCCACCAGGAGGCTGTGCTGATGTAGCTGAACTGAGGCTAAATAATCACTTTGCTATAGATTTTACTACCAGCTGAGGTGCTACAAAACCTTTGGCAGACCGCCACTGATAAGGCGTTATGTTGTGGATCTGCATTATGAAAAAGACGTAGACAGTCTGTGCTCTCATGTTCAGTGGTGGCTGCACACTTAAATCGGATCATCTCATGTTGATGTTGACATGAAGGTGGAAATAGACAATAAGCGGACAAAACGCCTACCTGAAGTCTCTCTTCCGCCCAGTTGCCTACCAGCACTTTGTTTGCATACTTCTGCTCTATTTTCCAACCGGGTTGAGACCATTTTTCCTGCTCTGTCCCTGTTCGGTTCATGCTTTACCTGGTATCAAACGCAGCCCTGAGCAGTGAAATCTGAAGCCCTGCTAGGACACTAGTTAGCAAGTCAAACAGATAGCGTGTAGGTGGTGTCACCTGGCTTCAAACCGGCAAAAGCAGTGCAGGGGAAACAGAAGAGCTATGTTGCTATGGATACAGCAAACAGTCAGAGTGGAGGCAAGAGGAAGAAAAGTATCCAGGAAGCATCTGTGTTTAAAAGAAATACTGTCCTCCAGGCTGGGGCATGACACTTGCCTTTTAGCAGTACGCTCTTTATCATTAAAATGGTGCCAGAAAAATGTCTCCAGACTTGGTGTCCTCAGGCAGCTTTTCATTTTTGGAATAAAACAGGTTTTTGTTTATAGACTTGTGTGGGTTTTTTTTTTTTTGTCCTCTGTGAAAGCTATACTTTTAATAAAGAGGAAGACTCCACCACTAGAGACCGGTTCTGTTTATTAAAATGTAAAACAAGATGGAGAGCAGAGTAAAGCATATTATTGGATCCTATTTAGGATCTTTACAGTGTTTTCACATAGTCAACAACACTATCCACAACCGGCGCTGCAGAGGGGAAAGTGAGCCAGTCCTGCTTAAAAAAGTTCATCATGCCGTGAAAACCCTCCGTCACATGTTTCCAGGTGACATTAACGTCCAAGTCCAGCAGACGTTTCCTGTAGAGAATACCATCATCCCTCAGGACGTCGTACTCACAGGTGAGGATGAAAGTGGGCGGAGTTTCCCTAACAACAGCGTCGTCTGCCAGTAAAGGTGAGACCTCATGTTCTAAACCATCTTTGATTAAGTGATACACCTCCCCGTCATATTCTGGGGCTGGGGGCTCGGTGAAACCCCGTTCCAAGTACTCAGGAGGTAGTTTGGAAGGGGAGAGCCACTCCTTAAAGCGTGGCTGGAGCTCAGTGGGGACGTGGGTGCCTTCCAAAACGTCTTGGCTCAACGACACGTCCCCATTGAGGTACTGTAGGAAGTAGAACGCCATCCGGCCACGAAACAATATGGGCACAGCATGATTTTGCTGGTACGAGGGCAGGTTGAAATCTGCCATCTGCAGGGCCGGGTAGACGAGGACCTGAGCGCAGGGGGACGGCAGATGTCCGTCCTCTCTCCTCGCCAGCCTTTGGCACAGAGCTGCTGCCAGGTTCGCCCCAGTGCTGTCTCCTCCGACTGCCACTCTGAGAGGATCCACGCTGAACTCTGCCTCGGCCACAGACAGGAAGTGACACATCGCTGCCTCGCAGTCGTCCAGCTGGGCAGGGTACCTGTGCTCAGGGGCTAATCGGTACCTAAGAGGGGTTGAGAGGGAAGACATGGGGGGGCAATATGTTGGATTCTGGCTCATTAGTAGGCAAAATAAGTTTGGGGTATTTACATGCATCATGGAAAAAAAAAGTTCAAATTACCCAACAGAGACCACAGTGGTGTCGGACTGCTTGGCGATGTGCCGACAGACTTCATCAACAGAATCTGTTCAGTATTAGCAGGACATTTCAGTTAGTCAAAGACACGTTGTGATATTTTTTAAAGAGCAACCAAGCAGTCCAGACAGAACATGACGTTATGGTAATTAAATGAAGTCAAACTCAATTAGATACCCTTTAGGGTTTTTTTTCTTTTTTTACATAGTAAAATAATTACTCATTGCACAACTTGAATTCCACAAAAAGTTTTGATGCCGTGTAGAAACATAAATAAAACAGAATGTAAAAAACTGCTAATCCTCTTTGTTATAATCTCTCTTGTAAATATCGGGAAAATGTGTTTTATGTTCTACGTCATTAGCTCCATTGAATGTTATAAACATGTGCTTGTCTTGAATTTAATAGCAGCACCAGGTTTTGAACTAGTTGGGAAACAGAAAACTAGGAAAACTGTGGAATTTTTCTTCTTTGCTAACAGGTGAAAGTATTATGAATGGGTATGAAAGGGGGGCATCCTCGAAAGGCCCAGTTGTTTACAAGCAAGAGGTGAGTTTTAAGACTAGAGGCAACAGAGCCTCTGCAGTGGTTGCATCTAATATCTGGAACAATCCACTTGTTTGTAAAAGAACTGCTCAAACTCTAAAGACTCACTTATTCTCACAGGTGGTTAAACCTGACACCCTGACTTTATTATGCAAGTATTTTTCACTCTTGCTATGTTCTAATCTAAGTTTTATTCATATATGTTACATATTTTATGTCACATTTTTAGCTTGCACAGCACATTGGACAACTGTAAAGCATACAACTGTATATAAGGAAGTAATACATGGCTCAAGAACATTTCATAAAACTGTTGTAAGTAAACACAATTTGCTTTCCAGTGGCTGCAATCTGTTTTTATTCATGTTTCAGGGTTAGGGTTGAGTATTTCTTTCTTTTCTGTACCTATGCTGCCTGTCACCCATCCTCCTCCATGGAAATACACAAGACCTCGTCTCAAGCTGTCACACACGGCGGTGGGTTCATACACTCGTACTGGCACCTCTGCAAACATCAGGTCCTTCACACGCAGGCCTGCAGGAACCGGCTTCAAGTGAGTCAGGAAACAGGCCACAAACCACCTGATAAAGCTGACTTGATGACAAATACCCAGGCGATGCAGGATCCGACCCTGGTAGGAGAGAGAAACCACAGGTTTACACAAAAATCAAATAGTTCTTGATGGGTAAGGTCAAAGCGAAAGTTATTCTCTCAGAAAACCCACATTTACAATGACAACATCAAAGAAGGGGAACACTTGACCTTGCTTTCTGCCACCTTTATTATTAGACTTGATCTCTTATCTGAAATGCCTCTGATCTACACTTTATCAGCTGCTGGAGGACAAAGAAAGGACAGCCATCTTTGACAAAGGCCCAACAGAGCAGAGTTCGTATTTGTTATCTCGCAACAGCAGAGGCAGTTTCCTTTACACTAAGGAATAAGTTAACTTATTTAATATAAAAAAAAAACAATTAAAACAGATGAAATAACATGTTAAAAAAAAAAACAAAATAATAAGTACAAACAGTTCCATAGATGCTGTAGATACTCACCACAATTGCTATGCCGACAAACAAGCCATGAACCATGTGCAGCTTCCCGCTATTTGCAACCCCACGAGGAATCTCTGAATTCATCATCTCAGAGTACAGAAGTCCAATTACCAGAAGGATGAAGGCTGCAACGAGAGCAGCAAAGCCAATTATTAAAATTGCAGTGCCGATGTCCATGGTGTTGCCGGTCTGCACCGCTAAAGGTAAGTCATTAGGAGTAACTGTTTCATGTACCTGCTTTCAGCCGCTTGCCACCCCGCCCACATGCACAATGCATTTTGACCTTGGTTTTACTTAATGATTTGTTTGCCTGCCTGTTGCCCTGGGAAAAAGAAAAAAAATTATATTCTTCCACACAGTGCACAGCTTTGTAGTAAAGTAATTGCACATCTCCAAATAGAAACCAAGTTGTTCAGTACTGAATATTGCACAAACTATTGTTTCTGTTAATAGAGATGTTTTTTTTTTAAATAACCCGTACATTTCCATGGGGCCAACTGGGCTCTTTAAACTTTCACAGATATCTTGTTTTCTCCTGCTTTCTTTCATGCCGATGGTATCAGAGGTGGGGGGGGGGAGGCTTTGCAGCTCACGGCTGCACTCGGCACAGACCGGCATTTTCATTGTGTGGGGTTGAAGAGAAGAAAATGTTCTGAGATGCTCCCCAGTGAAGGCTGACTGAGTAGCTCCCTTATCTGAACTTTCACTGCTGATCTGTAGATGGCAGTGATAGCATGAGTATAAATAAACACAGCCTTCTGAAATATACACTATTTACATTTTTTGCATTCAGCGTGCAGCTTGAACTAATTTTCCTCACACTGTACTGCATATCTACAGACTTTTTATTTTCCTCATGCAAATTGGCTGACTTGAATCTAATTTCCCCCCTTCAGCTGAACATATTTTTTGGTCAAAGCTTCCAATGCAACTTCAGAGTCACATTTTTGTAAATATCAGAAATTTCCAAAAATGAAGACAGCATCTGGAGTCATGTTGTCCTGGACTTTTTTTTTTTTTGCAGCACTGAGAGCCTCTCTGCCTTTCCTAAGTAGCTGAGCCCAGCACAAAGCAGCCATTGTGTGGCTGCTCTTTAAACCCATCCCAGTAGCTGCATTCAGCGATACCCAGTAAAAATCACAGTGCCGGGGCCAAAAATCACAGACTGGAATCTTGTCTGAGGCCCATGAATTCATAGGATTTGTTCAGGAGGTATTCATGCACTTTTCTGTGTGTCACTCTGCCGAGCCTCAGAGACCAGGCTGACCTATTTCCCAAATTGCACTGTCACACACAAAAAGATCTAGTCTGCTTGAAAAATACTGTTGCTTCAACAATTTGAGTTCAAACAACTGATGTGGTTGTGCACATAGGAGACCACTACAAATGTAGGGCAGCTTGTTTGCTATAAAAAAAAGCATCTTCCTACAGTAAGACATGATCATTACCATGATTTTAAATCTGAAAAATCTTGTTTTCATTTCTAGTGTAAGCTTATGATAAAATAAATAACCTACAGTTGACTTTTACATGTTTGTCAGTTTCAAAATATTAGAATATGTTGCTAAGGCGAGCAGAGATAAGTTGTTGGCTCAAAGGCTCATCAGCATCAGCAGAGGTCATTATGTTATTTGAACTCCGGTAACCTAATGTGAAGACAATACTCAAGTACTGTACTTAAGCACAAATTTAAGGTACTATTACTTTAGATTACTTTGGTTTCTTTTAAAAGTTACTTTCATTTCAGCACATTTCAGGATAGTCTTGTACTTTTACTCCATTACATTTCTCAGGTAGTTTAGCTACATGCTACCTTTGAGAGAACAGTACAAGTAAGAAGCCTCTTGTATTAGCTGGAAAATACATCTACAAAGCAGAGAGTTTTTTTCTGAGCTGATTCAATTTGGCCTTTTAAACATACAGGAAACTTACACAACATATATGTGATGAAAAAAAAGTGATGCACTTGCACTATAAAGTAATTAAAATGACCCTGAACCTACAAGTAAAGCATTAAATCATAACATACATATTAGTGCAGCAGTACTTTTACTACAAAACCATCACTTTTGAGTAAAATACCACAAGGGACCACTAATGGGTACTTTTACTTGTGGTACTTTTCCATTTTCAGATAACTTTTACTACGTAAGGTTTAAATTTAGGACATTTACTTGTAGTTAAATGGTTTTACAGTGTAGCACTAATACTCTTATTTGAGTAAAGGCTTTAAATACTCATTTAACCTTTATTTATTTTGGGGGGTGTTGTGGTTACAATTGTAAGGTTTCTCATTTGTGTGCTTGTTCAGAGCTTAGCTGTATCTGTGTTTGTTTGCTTATTTGGCTCATTTAATTAATGGTGGTTGGGGGGGTTGGGGGGGGTGTAAGCTGATCAGTGCTCTCAGTCATTTCTGTGGAGGCCTTGACCAAATAATTCCATTTGATACGCTTATATAAGAAATTATTCGCTTGTTGATGTTTCGTTGACCTGACCAGCGATAGGAACATCAGTGCTTTTTTCTATATAAATTATGCAACGAGGTCAAGCTCGAGTCAGTCCAATTAGAATAAAGCTTAACTTTTCCCGAACAGGGATGGACCCACACGCACACCTGGGGACCACTGCGGGGGCCGCGGACCACATATTGAGAAACCGCCGCTGTAGGCAAACTAAGGGGGTGGGGGAAGAGGCGAGTACGCAACCAGTCAGGGGCAGACGGGCACTGGAGCAAAGAAAAATATTCATCCCCACTTAACATGTCAATCAGGATTAATGCCCTCGCAAAGCTCGCCTGTAGGTTCGTCCAGGTCCTTCTCACTACTGGTGGAAGTACCGGAGCCGGAGCGGAGGCGCTGGTATAAAAGGCAGGACGGGACAGGAACACAACACCAAAAAGCCCAGCGGTTTCAGTAGCGCGCACCGCGCACCACGCAGCGCCGCCTGGACTTTCTTTTTTTTTTTTTTTTTTGTGAAGGGGTCTCTGCGTCTCTACGGCCGGTGGTTGACAGGCGTAATGACTGATCGCTCACACGTTTCCAGTGCGTGATGCATGTCGACTATCATGTCAGAGCTCCTTGAAGTCGCACGCTTGTGCTTTTGAACTGTTTTCCCTGCCAGTGGATTACTCATGCGGCAGTTCCTGAGGCTGCACATGAGACTGCGTGCATGCGGCTGAACTTGCAGGAGCTCACGAAGTCGTTTTGTTGTTGTTGTTTGTTTGTTTGTTTGTTTGTTTGTTTTTTCCTGCTCCGTTGGAGGATTATCAAGTCGTGCACGTAAACTTGCAAACGTAAACATCTGTGCATATATATCGAGACCCTTTTTTCGAGATGGAGTTGAAGAGCGCGTGTCGTATGTGCCTTTTCCCGGTTCAAATGCTCTACTACATAGTGAAAGCGAGTTTGTTTTCACTGTTGCCAAGCAGAAGGAAGGATCTGACCAAGGAGGTGGTGTTGATCACCGGTGGGGGACGAGGCATCGGGCGTCACCTGGCCAAAGAGTTTGCCAAGCAGGGGGCGAGAAAGGTAATTTCATTTGCAACTTGTTGCACCCATTTCTTACTTCCAAAGCGAACTATTAAAGGTATTTTTTTTTTTTGCACTCAGTTTATTTTGGCCAGGCCGTGTGTTTGGTTTGTGTCAGGACCAGCGGTAATAGTTGGGGCCAGCCAGAACTCCCTCCACACCTCCCGTCCTCCAGCACCGGTAGCCCGGTCAGTCCTGAACACGCTGCCCCGTGTGTATTGTCCTTCCACTGTTCTGTGAAAGCTGGGATCATAACCTCTTAAGTAGCCCAGTTGGTCCAGTGAGACTGGGAAACATTGCCCTCAATTTTGGTTCAAGTATTGCACAACAGGCTGGGTCAACCAGAGGGCAGATCTGGGCTGCTTTTATGGCTGATTGATGTGATTAAGAGCAGTGCTGCGCTGACATTCACTCTGCCAGAGTCTGCGGTGTTTCCAATGTGACTGACACGTCCAGAAAGTGCATTATCCAAAGAATTGGACCAGGATAAAGGAATTAACTCCATGTTTGTGTGTGTGTGTGAGAGATGGAGTTAAAAAAAATAACAACAAGAACAATATTAACAACAATAATGATAACAATAATAATGTATTTATTTGACAAAAAGCCTTTTTAAGGTACTGATATGACACATGACGTCCTTACATATACAGCTTCAAAGCCATAAATACCATAGGAGTCTTGCCATTTCCCTGTTATTGTTCCTGGCCATTTTTGAGCGGCCTTTGCGGTGTTGTAACATCTGCCAACATATCACAGCACAACAAAAGGCTCCATATTGCTTTAATAAAAGCCAGATTAGGTTTTGTTTTTTCGAGCCGAGCATGAGGACACGAGATGCCTTTTTATGGAGTGTATGCAAAACTAAATGAGCCCAACAAAAGCAGCTTGAGAGGAACAGATTACATTATCTTGGATTAGTCAAATGCCAAGGTGGCAATTCTGACATGTAATGGAGGGGGGTGGGGGGGGGGGGTGTTGCGAAATGTTAATTGCTACTGTTGTAACTGAAGGCTGAAGTTATGATTCATCAATGTTTGTGCTAGCTGGCTTTTAAGGTCAACTTTGCATGTGGATGTCCATGTTTTCATTGCTGGATTTTTTAAGTTAAAGGGAACTAAAAGTTGCCTGATGAGTTGGAATGAGTCAAACTTGCAAAATCTTCAGGCTGCAAGTTAGATTTCTTATGGAAATCGGTTTAAAAGTAGCTTATCCAATTGAACCCATGTCAGAAACCCACCCTACCCACCAGAAACCATGCACCCCACCACCCCCTCCCCACCCTCTCCATCCCTCACCCCCCGCCCCCCCTAACAAGGAGCCGTCACTCAGGCCTGAAATGCACCGGTGGCTGCATGAGCACGGTTCGTCACTGCTGCAGGTCAGGCGGCTGCGTTCCCATCATCATCATCATCATCATCATCATCATTTCCTGGCCACACTTTGTCGACCAATCCAGCGGGGCGAACATTACACAGCTGAGCGCCTGATGAGCCGCCTGTGTCCCTTTAGCAGTAATGTGTTAATACACAGCAGCTCTATTTTTGATCACCTCAGATGGGAGTCGTCATTACACGGTGAAAGTAAATGACGGCAATTTCCCCTTCGGCAGAAAGCAGTGAGCGGCCCTGAAAGCTGCGGGTTGTAATTACCCGTACATGTGTGACATGGGCTCATCTCAGATGCTTTTTTTTCACAATCTTAGTTGCTTGAAAACATTTCCAAGAGCTCAATGAAACACTAACTGCCTCCCTTTCGTCTTTCAATGACGTCTCCTTCGGGAGCGAGCAAGAAGAAACCGGTGGGTTTTTTAAAAAGCTTCACTTTGCAGCTGCACAACAAAGGATGTCACCATGGTTTTCAGCACCCCATTGTTGGGTATTATCAAGGTGTGAAGGCTTTGAAAACAACACCTGTGGTAATGTGTATGACAATTACTCCCTGTCTAAAGAAATGCTAAAAGGGAAATGGGACGGTGATTATGAATAGAGCTAACCTCTACGAACTCCCGCTCACCCTGGTTTAAGCCCCTTTGTGATTGGCAGCCGGAATTTCCTTTTCCCTCTCTCCTCGGTTTTGGTGTTTTCACGGTGTGAGGAAGACTAACTACATCGCTGATGAAAGAATCCGGCGAGATGGAGAGCCTGGGACTCAGGAGGGGAGCCAGGTCTCCTTGTGTGCTGTGTAGGAGGAGGGTTGGGGGGGGGGCGGGGGCGGGGGCGGCGTTGCAGAATGAAGCACCGAAACAATAAACCCGAGCAAAAGTATTTTCAAAAAAAGAAAACAGCATCCAAGTTCAGAGCGCTGCGAGAGGTCTGTCAGAACAATCCCGGTAAATAGTTGACAGCTTTGAACAGCGAGTTTCTTCAAAGCTCCTTTCAAAGTGTGTGTGTGTGTGTGTGTGTGTGTGTGTGTGTGTGTGTGTGTGTGTGTGTGTGTGTTTTCCCGGTACCATGACAAACACTTGAGAAGAAAGTGCTTGCAGAAAACATTGATTTTCATGTGGTTGTTAACATAACATAAAGGGGGATCACTTCAAGGGAGATCAACCAAACCGCTGCACTGACAACAGGTTTGAGTGTGTGTGTGTGTGTGTGTGTGTGTGTGTGTGTGTGTGTGTGTGTGTGTGTGTGTTGTGCTGGAGGCGGGAAGCAC
>JAQNCA010000014.1:4559612-4570866 GCA_029783725.1 Acanthurus tractus
CATTAAGGATATATCCCTGATCAGCTGTGTTTATGGGGATTGGCAAAGACGTTACAGCTTTATTAACACTGTGATTGTTTGATAACACTTTATTAATCATTTATAAGCAGCAGTCCATAACTGTAATAACTGCACCCCACACTGTTCTGTGGATGTAAGGAGGAGCGTTTCAAAGCACTTTTTAAATCAAAAAATTATAAATTATTGAATGCTCAAAATGTTTCATATTCGTTCTCTATAATAAAGTGCATTATGTCTACATTGTGCTCCTAAATGCTAAATAGAGAGTTTAACAAGTTATAGTTTGTTTTTTCAAAATCTGTTTTATAAAATATGGACTGTTCAGAACAATAATAAAACTTGCAAAATATAGTTATTAAAAAAGTCTTAATTTGTCTTATTATGTAAGAAATGCCCACCAGTCTCACTCACTTGACCCAGTCGTCTCCCAACAATAGCTGCTGTCAGCCCTCACCGTTAAAGACAGATCCGTCCCAATTTGTTGCCTGTAACTGTTGGTCATTGTTGTTTTCTTTCTGTCTGTACTCAACCATTATATCTCCTCATTACTCTGTCTGATGCGTTTGCTGTTCTGACTTCTTTCTTTTGGCTTACAGCGGCCTCACAGACCTGAAGACTGTTTTATTACACCTGACCTGCTTCTGAGTCTGTTTTTAGATACCAGGTTTATGATCCAGTGTTGCAACGCTATTGGATGAAATGTCCTCGGAATATATTGCAATTCTGGCATGCAAAGGTGTTTGCAACGTTGCTTTGAACTGTATAACAGTGTAGATCAGTGGTTCTGTAGAAGCAGAATCCTGAATGAAAAGGGGACGTTGCAGTATATGCAGCTGTGTCATTTGGTCCCGTTGCCATTGTAGATTTTGCTCAGTGACTAATGCTTGAACTGACATTAGTCATTCAGTCGTAGTAGAGGTTGTTTTTTTTATTGTTGTATTTTTACCTCACAGCTGCATGGATGTGGGCAGAGGAAGAGCTTTTCTTGGAAAAAAAGGTGCATTAAACAAGACAACACATGCCTCCAGCTGATTATTTGCTAAGCAGCTCAGATGAAATGGACTCAGAGATACTTAAAATGGAGATGGTTCACGCTGAAATGCAACCAGAGCGCTGCCACTGGTGGATATAATGGCCACTCTTGCAGCTGAGGGCATTCACGCAGATGTCCGACTCCAAAATGCGATCCTAAAAGGATCCTGACAGCAATTTGTCAGTGTAAAAAGCCCCGAGAGTCTGTTAATGTGGGGTGAGTAAACCTTTTAGTCTGATGGCCAGTTTGTCATCCACACATATCAGGGCTGCTTTCGCAAACACTTAAGTTTAGCTGTCGTAAATTCCACTTCCACAGATTCTCATTATGTGATATTCCGGGCCAGATTAACCACAAGTACAACGGGGCAGTTTCATAGCAACATTATTCCCAAAAAAAGGTCCTAAAAAATCCTCTCAGAAAATGCCCTTATAAGCTCTGACTGTAACAGAAAATCCTGTTTATAAACCTACCTGACATAACTATCCACTGCAGCTCTTAGTGTTGTGCTACATTTATTATACGAGTGTATGAACAGCTTTGACATCGACTTAGTTAGCCGGATATTCTACAAGTTAAATCCAACCTAACTAACGTAGTCCTAGTTTCAAACTTTGTTTAATTTGCCCAACCAATCGTTATCCTTTTCAGGTGATACGTTCCAACAAACTGATTCATGGTAAACGGAAATTTAGGTGACTTGACCGATGTCCACAGTTCAGACAAGCACACGACAACCCATATAAATAATATCTGTTTACATCTGGCAATACAACTGAATCCAGATGTGATATCTGGATAAAGAAAACCACGTGTTAACGTGAGGTGTGCATGGATGCAGGGCTCAGTGGACCGCAGGTGGTCAGGCTTGCTGTGTGATCGAATCTCTGCCAAATGTAAATGCAATCCGCTCAGCATGACCACATTCTGGAGAGAGAGAGAGAGAAAAAAGTCCACTCAGCTCAAGTTGAAAGGTCACGTAACTCTGTGTCTAAATGCAAAGAGCCATGAAGCCAGATAATGTATCAAGATAACATGTGAAACACCGGGGGACCTGAAGGTCACCTGCAATGAAGAGGCTGGTTGTGCATTTTAGAGTCCAGTTGCCTCGTTTTGCTGCTTTCTCTTAGCTCTTCTGTTTATATTGTTACCATTGGCCTCTTTTGGTCATTCAAATTCTGCCAAAATAAAAAATGGCACCAAGACAACCTGCATTGTGTTTGGAGATGTGTCTATGATGTGTTTTGCAGTAGAAGGGTGAGAGTTTTTAGGTTTGTATCTTCAAGATAACACAATTTTCTGCGCGGTCTTGCAGCAAGGCATATTGGGTAACCATGCCGAGCGGGTCATGATGAATCTGTCCAAAACGTTTGTATTTCATTAGTTAAACGAGAGCATTACAGTTGTGGTGATCAGCATATTTTACAATTGCGTGTGAAAGCTTTTCAGTAGTCTTTTTTTTATTTTTTTATTTTATTTTCGGGCTTTACTGGAGGACTGAGCCCGCCGTACATGGGCCGCCGGCGCTACCAACCGAGCTAAACGGCGGCCCGCTTTTCAATAGTTTTATGAGAGCTTTTTGGATGTGTGATGTAGCATCAGATTTATCTGTTGTTTTTGTGATTGAGTTTGTTTAAAAGCATTTCACTAGTTTTTTTTGTGGTTTTTATTACAGTCAGTGAATGTTTTCACATGTGTATGAGAGCGAAAGTCCATGTATAAGCATGATAATACTGGATAATGTCCCTAACAGCCCCTCATGAGTAGCCCATCCACTGATTTCACCAGAGCTGGGTTTTTTTATCCACTTTTTTAAAAATATTGAGGCTCCAAATTGTCCAGAGTTGGAAAAACAAACAAAAAAACCCCTCTTTTTTTCTTTTCAGTTTGTTCTCAACTAACCTTGAAAGCCTAAGGAAAACTATTTGATATCAAGTGTCCACAGGAGGAACGGACGGAGTATTGCTTTCTCCACAGCTGCTTGCACAAATTGATTTTCTAGTCTTTGCAGCAATGGCACGTAACTGCGCCGTTGTAAGCAGAGTAAATGTAACATGAGGTGGGAACAAGTCAGTACTTGAGGATTAAGTGACCTCGCCGGCTGAGACGTAGCATCAATCCAAGTTGAGCTGATGATGTGTCCTCAGGTTGTCATCTGGGTCAGAGTACAAACAGGGGAGCAAGACTCTGCTGCATGATTTATTCCTTTAGCCTGCAAAACACGGTTTATTTTGTAATCAGTTAAAAAAAAAAAAAAAAAGGCAATTAAATTCAAGGAAAATCTCAAAAATGAAGTTTCAAAAGTGAACAATCTTTGCCACAAAGAAGCCGAATGGGTTTAATACCTGGACAGTGTGTTGAAGTGACATTAAAAACATCAGGATTTCATTGAGCATTTTGGAGAAATTGCATTTAACTGGGTTGAAATATACTTCTGTTGAATGTTTCATCCATTGTTTTGGTGGCCTGGTGGTCTGAAACATGTGCAGAGTGACCACAACATCCTCCATACTGGTTCCAGTGATGGAACTCGTCAAACCCACTGACAGTATATTACAGAGTGGACAAGGCCATCGGGTTGTGAAGTCCCATTTTAAAGCCTCGGTTTTATGGCCAGTGTCTTTTTATGTCAGGGCCAGAATTTAATATAATTGGACAAGAGGCAGCAGCCAAAGAGAGATAACAAGGCTATTAACAACTGCGTGACATGTAGCAAACAGCTACCAGCTGTGAAGCAGGCGGTAAAAAAACATATAGTGCAACAAGACTGTGCAGATTTTCACATGAGATTCTGCATCATTAATGGCAGGTGACTTATGTGCATCAGTGTAAAAAAGTTGTGCCTGTAGACAAACATCACTGTGCACACATATGCATCATTTCACTTCAGTTTCATTCATTTCAGTGGTGGTGACCATCGCAGTTCAATCCCAGTCCTCTCGCAGCTAAAATTAACCAACTGTCCAACTGCAGCTACATATGGAGGCAAATTAATCCCACACCAGATAGAGATTAGATGAGAAGTCCTGTGTGAGCGGTTGTAAAAGAGAGAAAGAGCACAGCGGTTGCTGGAGGAAACACGTGGAAGGATTAGTTTAGGTTCACAAGGCAGGGTTTTAGAAAACTCATCTTCACGGGATTTGATGAGTGAGATGTTCGTTTTTAATTACGCAACACATATGGATGAACAGCATTTAGCACTTCATCAGCAGTGAACATAACCTGGATTATCTTTCCCATTGCATATCCTCAAAGAAGATATTCACCGGCATCTCATATATTCGGGTTATGAGTGAATACACTTCCATCTCAGTGCTTATTGTTATTTAATATCTGTCCCCTTCCCACCTGCGGTCTCAGCTCATAGTAAGAATGGAAGTAGTGTAAGCAGAATGAAATGCAAACAAAATGAAAAGAGGAGAGAGAAAAAAAAACGACCCTGCAGGTTATTTTTTGTGTGTCACAACCATTATAAGTCAACAGTGGTGCTCCCAGCGCGCCGAGTAAATGCGGATCCTCAGTAGGAGGGCCTTCCCCGTGGATTAGCCAGTGTGAGAGCAGAGGAGCTAAGCACTCTCCCGCTGCAATTAAAGAACAGCCCATCAATAAGTGATGAATGTCAAACACAGCGTGATGTTTGGCCTGGTAAGCAGACTGGTATCCCATGCAGATTCATGGTCACAGCGGGGCAGGAAACAAGGGGATGGCATGGTGGAAACAGACCGAGGAGACAAGAGGATGGCAGGAGAACCCCCGCCACAAATGTCACTTCGTCCTTTTCAACACTTCTCAAAGCGTGGCGGTGGACATTCAAGATGCAGAGGCAGCTGTCATCTCTTAAGCCGGGCGCTGACATTTGGGATTCTGGGCTGCTTGCCCTGCACCGACACAGGAAGTGGGATGGAGGACGAGGTGGCGGGGAGAGGGGGGGGTGGTTGTTCTTTATCAGCCAAGGGCGCAGCGGAGAGAGTATGGTTCAGGACGATGCGGCCGCTTCGTTACAGTAGCACCAGACGGTGTTTACTGTAACTCAACGCAGTGTTTTCAACTTCAGGGTCGGACTTGAACCGCTGTAACCTTCCCATGAGTGAAAGTGAAGGGCAGAACACCTGAAAGAATCTGACAAATTACCACCTAACGTTTCACATCCTTAGATGGCATGTGGCAGCGTGTCAACCACATTACTGCTTCACCGCTCTGTTTACAATCGTGCTATTTGCACAAGTCAACAATATTGGTATCACTGCTGCATGACTAACCGGCCTTCTCTCGGCTGTGGGAAGGGCTCCTCTCTCTTTTTTTTTTTTTTTTTTTTGCCAATTTTACCAGCTGGAGGTGAGTGAGAGTGAGTCAGAGTTATTATTGTTGGGAGTGTAGTCAAAGCCCACAATGGTCCACACTCACCGAGCACAGCGTTGACTTCCTGCACAGTCCGACAACAAAAACACTGTGTTCACTTAGATTACACAGTCGCTGTGCAGGCCGACATGCAGCCTTTAATATCAGCTTTTCAAGGTTACATGAGCCTGCAGCCACATGGACAGAGATGTGGGAGTATCTCAGTTTACCGTTGATGCATTTTCCATGACCCTACTTCTTTGGCAAATGAAATCGTTTTCAAAAGATTATTCTGGAGAATAATCCAAAATGCAATTCAAAGAAGCTTAGATATCGGAGCAGTCATTTTAAAGACACAGCGATTTGCGGCTGTAACATTTTTTTCTTTGTATGAGTTTGAGTCTATGTACAACAAAAAAGACAGTGTTTTTTTTGCAGAATTTTTAATCGGATCGCAGTATTAGAAAGTATTAGAAACATAAAACACGCACAGGATGCATTTGAAACTAATATTTTGCTTACAGATTTCAATCACTGGAAGTTTTGTTGTACTGCGGTGAAGACGAACTTCTCATCAGTGAGTTTGACTTTGAATGTTCTGATTAGAGGAGAAAAAGGACGGTTGTGCATAAAACTAAACATGCATTAAGAAGGTGGACATGTTGAAGCTGCAGATTCATTAAATGAACGTATGCAAAACTCACCATCTGGTTCATCTTGTCACTTCCCACTTTGAAGTTGATGCATCATGGGGTGTTTGCTGCACATGACCGTTGGATAAACTCTGACATTACTGCTCCATGATGTCTCCGTAATATTTTAAACATAAGAGTGGCATGATCTCATTCCCCTTTAGGAATGGAATTAGACTTCAGTCCCAAAGCCACCGTAAAGTAAATGAGTGACATCCATTAGCGCCACATGCTAAGTGGTTTCCTTATCTAGAGAGAAGAGATTATCTATAGAAACGGACACCCTTCTATAACATAGTAAAACACAGCCTCTGGGTATTAAATGCATAAACAATAGTTAAAGTCTGTTTAACATCTACAGTGTTTTCATTTATGTAATTTATCTTATTCAACCTTTTTTAATCAGGGAAGTCCCATGACAATTAAGGATCTCCCTTCAATCGGAGACCTAACCGAGAGAGTCAGTATCATGAATAAGAATGGATGGTACCAGACAAAAAGCACAAAACAAGACAAAGTGCAACTAAACAAGCCCAGGGAACTCATTCAAAAGAAAGAAATGACTAGGAATCAGTTGCATTACTGGGTAAATGGGAAAGAAATAAGTCCTTCGAGGAGTCATTCACACGCGGCTGCAGCAGCAGAGCGGCCGCAGGTACAAAAACAAGTCTCCCTTTCACTTGACATCAAGCCTGATATCTTTCTGTGTTTGTCCCAAAAGTCCAGAGCACAAAACATCTACATCCACCGTGTGATGTGTTCAGGATGTTTCCAGAGGCTGCCAGCTATACGCTTCAGGGCCATTAAAAAAACATCAGGAAACAGGGTCAATGGTCATACATAAAACGCATCAGCACAGCACTGTAAACTATTAAAGCTATGAAATATGTATTTTACAGTCCTACAGCCACTAAAACAAATCTATATTTCATGGCACGACAGATCCCACAAACAAAAAAAAGGAAATGCAAGTCATTCAGAACTTTTCCGTTTCACAGGAACTGACAACGATTTTTATCTGGATGGCGAAAAAGAACAACAAATCCTTTAGTTTAAATGACCGCAATTCATTTTGAACTCATATGCTGTTGATTTAGCATTGAATTATAGATCCATTTAGTTTAAAAGAGAATTTTTTTGGGCAATGCAACACATGTTTTTGCTGATAGAAATGTGCTTTTTTTTTTACCGATCGGCTGTAACACACAAACAAACTGGACTGTGCAAAAATCAAGACAGGAGCCTTAATGTTGCAGTCTTGGTTACCTGAAAGGGCCAACGTTTACAAGAAGCTCTGAGCTTCAGGTCACTGCAGTAACAGAGTAGGTATAAACATGTAATACATCTTTGAACCATGTAATACACTTTTGCTTGTACCCCTTATAAGCAATGACACGGGGACTCATGCAGTTTTCTTTGGTTGGACATTGGTGCTCCATTTCACTTTGGCCTTTTGGATTTTATGTCACTTGAACTCATTCGGCAAAGGACTCTCTTGCATGTGTTAATGTGTGCATATTAGTGCATGCATGCACATTTTTGGATCTCAAACACATGCTTAACCATGGACCTGCGATGATTATATGATGTGTATTTGGTGCAACAACAGTCCTTCAATTAAATTGCATTATTGAGTGATTTGTTGAACTATTTTATGCAGAATAAGCTTCGCCCAATGTTTATTTTATATATCGATATCATATTGATGATTAATTTATGCTCAGATTATTTAAAATGGTCTTTGTGGATGTTTTATGAGGGAGAAATTACACGAACACATTGGGTAAGCCTAAATTATATGTACAGGAAACCCTGTTTAGAGTATAAAACAAATAAAAGCATGTTTTGCTGCAGACCCCTTCCAGCGCCTTTGATGACCTCTGTGGGATCTCAGCCCGCACCTTGAGAACCAGCTGTTTCAGCGTGTGCCTCTGGCTCCGTTCACAGGGATGTTATGAAATGGCTGTGTGTTATTTAAGCTGTCACTTGGCCATTGTTGCCTCGGCCACTGCGTCCCCGTCAGCTGTCCGTGTTTTCTGTGCGTCAGGGGGGGGAACAGAGCCATGACTGAAGCCTCACAAACTGAATCAAAGCTCTGTGCACTGGATTGAAAGACAGCTGTAAACACCCTCCAGCAATAACACTGAGGGATGATGTGCATACATGGGCAGGCGCGTAGAAAACCACACTCACACACACACACACACACACACACACACACACCAGGCCACCGTCAGCCATCAGTGTGCTTTATTCACGTACAGTCTGAACCTCAGAGTATGAGATTATGCCTGTCTTTACATGGTTATATAAATGTCACTTGGATTATTCATCGACAGTTCAAGCCTTATAAATCTTTGGTCCATTTTTTTTATTATTTTATTTTATTTTGTGAGGCAGGAATACGTTATTAATTAAGCTGTTTATTGAAAAATCTTTGGAAATGTAATTGAACCGAACCCTGGCAGGGCACATTATGCCCTATAACTCTCCATTAAAAAAGCCTTCATTGCCTCATTCTTGGCCGGCCGGTTGTTTTAGCGTAAGGCCAGCGCTGGCTGCAAAAAAAAAAAAAAAAAAAAAAATCAAAATAGTGTGAACATAAACCGTATAAACCTCGGAGCCACATCCTCCTGCCCCGAGGATGAGCTCTGATTAACCGTGGCCTCCTAACTGTGTCATCTCCCAGCATGAGAAAACGCCAGTGAGAAAGAGAGTAAACAAGGCCAAGAGAGCAGAAATAAAAATGCGAATAAATAAATAAATAAAAAACAAAAGACCGGGAATGAGAAAGAGAGATTGAAACCTTAAAATGTGGCTGTAGTTTCGCAGAATAAAACCACAGAGGCACAAATTTGTCACAACTTCCCCCTCGCCTTTTTTTTCCACTCACGTTGTTTGCCACTTGACGCGGAGTGTGCTCTGTCAACCCGGCGCTCTCCCCTGACTTGTCAACCGCCAACACACACCTCCCCGGCCTCGCCAACTGCCAGGGCAAATGAGATGGTCGGTTGATCTCGTGGAGGGTTTGTATTACCCTCATGCGAGCGAGCAAGGAGCTTCACTGCTCTCTCTCAGCTGAGCTATTGAGGGAAGTGTTTATGTGGCGATCAGGGTTTAACTATGCCCTCCGATGCCTGAATTTGTGTAATTCTCTCGTCACCAGATTTAGCTGCCATCTGTATGGTGTCAGCAGCTCTGCCCGGACACTTTCTGCCATGTCTTTAACAGCAGCAGCAGCCCGGCGAGCTCGTCCCATGGGCTTTATTTTTGGAAGTATGTTGCAATCATTATTGATTCCAACATTTTTAAACATTTTTATACTTAAATACACGAGTTTTAACCCAACTGTGTGTGTGTAGTCAAGGAGAAACCATGCTTTGAGCTCCCTGTGGCTGCACTTGGCACAGCAGTGCTTCGAGCTAAACGCTAACACAACCATGCAAACATGCTTAGAAACTCTGTAAACATCCTCATGTTCAGCAGTTGAAGTGTCAGCTATGTTTGTGTGTGCTAGCATGCTAACATATGCTAAGCAGCACCAAACATGAAGTGCAGCTGCAGGCCATTAAAAATGTAATTAATATGGCAGAAATTTATTCATAAATCAACATAAAATAGATTGAAATCTTGACCTTATGATGCTGCTAAAAGGGACATTTCACCCTGAGGGGGACAGAAATGTCTGCATCAAATTGAATAAAAAATTCATTCACTGGTTATTGAGATGTTCCACTCTGAATCATGAACATCAGCCAAACGGTGGCACAAGAGGAAAAAGTCTGGAAATCTTCAGAATCATTAAGTTTAGGTCTTCAAGATTTTGAACACATCTATTTTAATGTTTTATTATCTCACTACTCTTTTGTCCCACAGAAAATACAAATGTCTGAAGCACAAGAGTCAAAGTGGCCTCAATGTGTACAGTTTTTAATGTGATTTTAAGTATATTTCACATTATTCTCGTTCTCTGACAGTGATGTGATTGTTGACAAATGCAGACATTAAATCTCAAATTACCTTTACAAAGCCATTAAAATGAAGCAAAATCATTTGTCAGTTTAGTTTTTGGTTTATATGGAAAACTTCATTAAAACATTAAAGCAAAACAGTAAATACTGTTGTTTTTTATAAAAAAGTGACATATTTTACCTTTCGAGTGCATTTTTATGCTGCAGAGACAATAACAAAGGGAGTGAGCATGAATCTTCATCCCACTGAAAATGATGTTTGGTACAATGTGATCAAAGCTCGGCTTGGTAACCCTCCGCCCACACACACTTTCCTCAGACTCATCTAATCTCATTTATCGCCGGTGCAATCCCTTTCATTTCGGGACGCAAAGATGAGTGACCAAGCTTCAGTGTCACATGATCGTCCGTCACTCGCTGTCTTTGTCTCTCTACGCACACATACACACACATGCAAACACACACAAACACACACAATAGATCTGCAGAGGAGCAGAAATCAAGGACAGCCTCTTACACCCGACGGCCCTCAGGCTGTGTGGAACGGTGCTAGTGGAAAGGGCAATGTGACTGGCTTTTTCTGAGCGAAGTCTCTGCCTTTGCCCTCGGTCTGGCTGCTGTGTGCATGTTAGAGACAAAAAAAAAAAAAAGAAATGTAAGTGCTGCTCATGATGGCAGACAACAATACAGGAGGCACAGATGGACCCATGATTAAGAGAACATCTGTTTCCCACGCAGATCTCTGACTAAAAACAAGACTAACGCACTTTGCTGCAAGACTGCGGCCTTCCAACCTCCTGTGACAGCGGCCATATTATTATTACGATTATTATTATATGTAATAATAATTTGTTATAATTTGCTGATTATATATAATGATATTCATAACAAATTGCACAATTTTGACCCTGATTATTAAAACACGACCAGCACAATAATAATAATAATAATGATAAGAAGAAGAAGAAGAAGAAGAAGAAGAAGAAAAAGAAGATTTTTTTAAATTCAAACTAAACATTTCAAAACAAAATTACAAAATGCCTCACATGGTTAAACAGGGATTAAAATGTTCAGGACCGCAATGAGGAAGATCAAATCAGACATGCGCGTATCAACCCAGGGGACAGGGGTTCACAAACACACACACACACACACAACCACACACACCCACAACCACACACACACACCCACCCATGTTT
>JAQNCA010000014.1:4588337-4608084 GCA_029783725.1 Acanthurus tractus
GCAAGATGTCTTTCTTCTTTCCTCAGATTCAGTATTTATATTTTACAAGAGATTTAATAAAATGTTTTATAATATAGTAATTCTAAATATATGAAACTAAGGTAGTTTTAAACACTAAATTTAATGAATTATAGTAGAGTCCAAAATCTAGATGAAAGCTTGTCACCAGCTCTCAGCCCACTGAGATCAGCAGAGCCGGTTAGCTTTAGCAGCAGTTCAGCTATTGGTTTGAGTTAACCTTTTAGCTGATTTACGTGAATATTTCAATAATTTCACAAAGATGTCAGTTTCTCAAAATTCACGTTTATGTATAAAAACTACGGGGAAAAAAACGTCTGGTTTCGTTGAGTTTTAGATTGAAAAACTAGCTACACATTGCCTCCTCACCTGCTAGCTTTAGCAAACAGGCCTTCAACCCTCCGACTTCTGCAGTTTGGTTCCTCTGTTGTAAAAGTGCCGCAGAGGATTCTGGTTTACAGATCGCCAGACAGAGTGAAGTTAACCTTACAAAGAGCTTTCAGCTCTACTTAGGAGATACTGCAAATTTAAAAAGCTAAACCCTTAATAAAATATTTATATGACATAAGAGCCTACTTTTATTCTAAAACTGCCGAGAGGATCCGATCCTGAGGTACTAAAAGTAATATGACAAAATATGCAGTTGTTGTATTTTGCCTGTTACAATGATAATGTTACATTTAATTCACTTTTTCAATCCAACAATGAAAAAATCCGTCTGAAAAAATCATTACAATCTTAAAATCATCTAAAATTCCATTAATTATTCAATTATGAAATCTATTTTTTAATACTGCACATCAGCAGCCTCTATATTTTTTTATCATGTTTTGATAACAAATTTTTCACACATAAAAAAAAAACAGTTCAGATCTACAGTCAGAGAGCACGAAATTAAACTAAAGAACAAAGTTATAAATCTACAAATAATTTGAAAAAAAAAACACTAGTCAATGTTTTATAACAGATCTTATTTTTTATTGAGGAGAGTCAAGTTGGGCTTTCCATTTTTAGAAAATAAACCAATGACAATATTACAAATAATGAAATTGTTACATCATTCACAGGGTTACAGTCAATATACATTTATACAGAAATACAGGATCTCCCACATCAGTCACAGTGGTCTGAACCGGCACTGGTCTATAATGTGGGCTTTAGAGGACCGGGGAACACGCAGAGATCCCCCTCGCCTGCACTGTAACAGCCAGACTGGTAGAGGGTGGGTGGGGGGTTTTAAGAGGCAGGGAGAGGGGGGGGGCAACAGAAGGAAACACAGGGTCATACAGAGGAACACAGGTGGCAGAGTGCCGCAGTGGTACGAAACGTTTCGTCCGACAGAGGGAAGAAAGACGCAGCAGCAGCCAGTGTTTGTCCATCAGCAGCACTGCTGAAGTGTCCCGAACACCGAAGCTCCGCCTGCTCCAACATTCACAGACTATCTGCACCTGAAAACGTCAATCCAAACAAGCTACATTTGGCCACCACAGCAGTAGAGGGCGCTCTGGTGCTTCATGCTGCATCCATTAAAAAAAAAAAAAAAAAAAAAAAACAGGAGCCATTTTCTGTCTTCCACAACAGGAGGCAGACCTCTCACTCCGAACATACTGGAGTTTGGGCGGCGTTCAAACGCAGCCCAGTGGGTATAGCCTGGCACGGCTCGTGTTTATGCACACTATCATGTAACAGTAACACTGAGACTTAACGGTTTTCCTCCGTCCTTCAAAAATTGGCACACAGTGAGGCAGGACTGAGCGGTTTTCGCCTTCACAGATGTAAAAGGAGAAAGTACAGTATGTTTTTGGTGAAAAAAAAAAAACGCTGCAGCGGGCAAACGTTGTGTGAAACCATCACGAGAGTCACAACCACGCTGCGTCGACTTCGATTTCCAAAAGGGAAAACTGTAAAAGGTTTTTTATTTGTTTTTTAACAAGAGAGAAGCTGGAGTCTGCATGTGCAGATGGCATATTTTTGGTGCTGGGAAACTTCACAATAAAAACTACATCTGAAAAAGTTCAATCATGTGTATTGTTTTTGGAAGGTGAACATCAGAAAATGACTGCTTTTGAAAGTTAAATAAAAAAGGACACAAATTCCTTTCTTTGTATGAAAATCTTGACTTGAGATACAGTGAATTTAAGTATCCCAGTGATGCAATATTCAGATAAACCCAAAGCACTTCTGTACTGTGAAAACTGTTCGGGATACGAATTAATTAATATTAATTAATCAATCATGAGGGAACCACATTTTAATTTCACCATACAACCTGCTGCATAATGACCACTAACCTTCCTTGTATCCTTGTATCCTTGCATCCTTGTATAATGGACAATAATTTTACTTGAATGAACCGTTCAGTTATTCGAGACAGGTAATAAAAGAATAATCCCCACATATAACTTCTTTTGGAAATATGCGATCCATAAAAAATGCAGCAGATGAATTAGTAACTTGGTTTCTATACATTTTTCAATAGTCTAGAATTTTCACAGCTTGAGCTTTGTTGTAAGAAAGCAGCCCGTCTGGCTGCCGAAAAGGAAGTCAGACTCACTCGAAACACTTGACATAAGTGCGTCAATTTCTTCTCCCATTATCATCACTCAGCTTGAACTGCAACAATACGTCTCTTTTTTTGTGCCATCGAAATCATAAGATGCATAAATACTTCATGCAGTGCTTTCAAACACTCCACATTCAATCAAAAGGTTTTTCTTAAACTCCTTCAGACGAAAATGAAACACAACAGACTAACCCTTCAGAAGGAGTTCAGCCGAAAGCGTTCTCTCTGTGGCGAGAAAATACTGACTGTATGCAACATAAAGTCAACTTCAGCACTATTAGTATTTTTGCCCACTATGATTAAGGTAGTTCCTTCAAGCAAAGTTCAAGGATAATTGCTTGATTAATAACTCAAAGTCTTGGCAGCGTCCGTGGACAAGCGTCTGAACGAGCTTTAATGGCTCGGGAGCAGAGACTCACCAGCCTTGTGAATACTTTAGATTAATTTCTTGAACAACTTTAAGCGTTTTTCCTGACGCCGGAATATTTGAGAAGACGTTGCAGCCTTACAACATAAAACTGATGAGCTGTTAAGTATTGAGAAAATGGAAAAGGAAGACGGTCTAAAGCTCCGTTAAAAAAGCAAACTGCATGTTGGCATCAGTGGCATTTAGGTCACAGCATCACTTCTCAGTCGCCTCTCAGCAGTGACTAACAGCTTATGATTCTCCTCCTCCAGTTTCATACGTTATAAAAGCTTCCAGGGAAATATTCATTCTGATGTGTTGCACTGCAGATGAAAATAACCAAGGAGAGGATTATAGAGCAGAAAAAGAATAAAAAAATCCCCCCTCTTAAATTCTCTGGACAGCCAGGGATGATGAAAGGTAAGACGGCACGAGTGCAGTAACTGAGGTTTCTCACTCTCTTTAAACGGGGCTTTGGTGCTAAAGCTGTCTGCAGTGACACCACAAAAAAAACTCAGGTCAAGACCGGGGATTTTGGTACAAGTGAACATGGCAGCTTTGTCCAGCCTGTAGGGACCTTTTTTTTTTTTCTTCCTTTTTTTAAAATTTTTTCTTTTTTCACACAGTCAAGAGACATGCAGCATCCGGACGAGACAAGACACAAGTGCCCCACTGATGAGCGTCAGTTTCGCCTGCTGCTGCTGCTGCTGCTGCTGCTGCTGTTGTTGGTGCTTTTAAAGTCGCCGAGACGAAACCAGACAACTGCTCAAAGCCGACTGCGTGGAGATCAGTGGGAGCGGCAGACAGGTGGCTGACAGGCATGTGTGTGATCAAGGGGAGAGAGAGGGAATCAGTGCCTGGACAGAGCGGCTGTGATCAGGGTGCGGCCGCCCCGCTGTGACCGGACGCATCTCACCGATGGCTCACAGCTGGACCTACATGTCTGGCTGTCAGGTCTCCATGCGGAGCCCAGTGGGAGCTCTGCGCCGCTGATATCATGTAATGGCTGTGTACATAAGACCGACACCCCGACTCAGCCTCTCCGGGGAATCATTGCATTGCTACGAACTCCCGTCTTTCCCCTCGCGACCCTTACGCCAGGTTACAGATGACCACACAAACATTGATTGACGGCTCTGTACTCATGAGACGGTGTTGTTCACAGGAAAACCATACAATAAACGGATATACTGTCTATAAAACAAAACCAAAAAAACCTGTTTATCTACATGTTTTTGTGCACCAACATGATTCATGTTTCAAAAACAAAATTCCTAAGCATTAATGGAAGATCCAGAGTGTTTTTGTTGGAGTCAAACAGTCGACTCAGTGCAGAAAAAAAAAAAAGAAAAGTGATAATAATAACAAGTCAATAATATCCATACAGAAATTGCAAAAATATAACCCATTGCATTTTTGTTTTCAATTCAACAAACGCCTGATTGTAAAGTCTATTCATGTCTCTGTGTGTAAAATAACCATGTGTGGTATCAAAACTGTAATACTTTAAACATAAACATGTCTTTTCAAAAGGAAAACTGGAAGCAAGAGAAGAAACACTGAATATAATGCAGCCACATTATAATCTGTAAAGTGTGTCAAATCCAAGCTCTTACCAAACAGAGTTCTAGTAATTGCAGCAAATCAAAGCACTGTGAAATTAACCACTCACTCAGCATGCTATCAAACACGAGACCCAACGGGAGCCTTTGCTTCTTTGTGCATGTGGTTTGCACGTGCAACATGTGCACACATGCACGTTCGCAAATGAACAACGTGAAAGGAGGATGCTATAACAGGATTTAATGTATGTAAACAGTAGAACCTGTTTTCTTTTTGTGTGAAATCTACAGTTTGTGGGAAGCTGGTTTGCTTTTTTCTTTTTTTTATTAATTTCTTTTTTCCACAAATTCTTTTTTTTTTTTTTTTTTTTCACAGAGTGAGGAAGAAACCGGTAATAACAACAAACTAAAATCCTTCCTGTGGTCAGTTCTTCAAACTGTTTTCTGAGACATCGCGTTGTGGCAGGTCAAGTGCTTCTGATATGTACAGTACAGGATCATGATTGGATTGCAAAATAAAAAAAAAAAGGGAAGAGTTCTATTTGGCAAACTGTGATTATTTTGCTGTGAAAGCAAAAAAAAAATAAAATAAAAAAAATAAAATCAAACTCGTCGTTTTGTCTACAGTGAGAGGAAGCATGGTGAGACGGAATCTTCATCACAAAATTTCACACAATATAGAAAATTACTTGCAATGAGAAAAAAAATAATGTTTTTTTTTTCTTTTTCTTGAGTGTCGATTTCGCTGTGTGAATTGCCAGTCTGAACGAATGTGTTTTTTTGACATCAGTCTATGCCAAAAGTTGTCCATTTCATGGTTGTTTTTTTAACTTTATTTTTCTCTCCTGAGGAAACAGCTGGGAGTGCACGTCGGGTCCCTCTGGCTCCTTTGCAGTTTGCCTTTCAGAGGCCACGGAGGACTTTGTGTTTCCTCAAGATGTCCCAAAATTAAAAACAGCAAAAGACAATATCCACACCTTGTTGAGGACGTCCTTCCTCGTCTCCTTGAATCTTCCTCGTTTTCTTTTTTTTTTTTTTGTGCCCTTTTAAAGGGTAGCTTTCCTACTCAGTTCTTCTAGTGTACAACCTTATATCATCTATAAATTTAGATAAACTCCTTGCCTTTTTCTCAGTTCGTCTTTTTTTTTCCTTAAAAAATTCTTTACAAAATTATCAGAACAAACAAACCAAAAATAAAGAAAAAAAAAAAAGAAAAAAAAAAAAAAGAAAAACTCAACAACAAATGAAAATTGGTGGAAGATTGAAAAATGTGTTGCTGGTCACGTCTAACCTCCCGTGTTTTCTAGCTCCAAAGGTGGGTCGGCTGTGGGCCCTCCGATGCCTTCATCACACGGACTTTTGATTCCACGCCTCTCCACAGCTGATCCCAAGGATGGAGGGAGAGTCAGGGTGAAGGGTGAAAGGAGGAGGAGAGAGGGAAGTGGAGAGGGGAACTGGGGATGAATGGTAGTCCGGCGGGAAGACCAGACACACTGTAACGCGAAAAAACATCCACTACACCCTCCACACCCAGAGCCCTGCATCCCAACCGCCTTCTTCCCCCCCCCTCTGCTCCGCTCGGGAGGGTCAAACCTCCACCGACTGGATCTGGTTCATCTGTGCCCGCATCATCTGGACGCTGTTCAGGATCTTCTTTTGATGGCCTGCTAACGTCACACCAACCCTCAGGATATCTCTGCGAGGACAGACAAAAGCAGATGTCAGGCTTATGTTACCGCGGACTATAAACAGCCCTCAAAGATCTCTCTTTTCTATTTATCTGGGGTTTTTTAAAAATATCAAAAAACATTGCATATGGAGGCATGACAACGAGGCTAGCAGAAACAGCTGAAAAAAAGAAACAGTGATGACTGAAAAGTGAGATGACGGTAAATTAACAGGCATGAGACACTGTCATTTTGCAGAGAAACAGCTGTGTGTTCATCCATCTTTGAGGCCGGAGAGCTTATATAATCACAGGGAAATGTTTGAACAACAGTTTAGCGGATTCTTCTGTGACTAAGTTTCAAACAAATGCTATGATCACAACTTCACAACATCTCCATGACTGTGTTATGTAAAAATGTTGAAATAAACAGAAGGTCTTTCCCCTCTGTATCAATAAATTGACATCGGCTTCGAGCATGTTTATTTGCTCACTCTTGCTTATCGACGACACGAAGAAATTCCTCTCTTCTGCTTCTGAATCTCAACGGCAATCACGCATATTGGATTACACAGAGCCATCTGTTTTGCTCAAAGAACTGAAGTTCAACCTCTTTCATCTCTGGCGTGTGATACTGCTTGTGTTCATGATTTTTATCCTTTTCTCTACAGGTGGCATTCTTAACTTTACAATTTCTTTTTTTGTTCGGGTGATTTTTTTTTTTTGTTTAACCAACCCCAAGTTATGCTGTTTGCTCTCGATTCTTAAACTGCGGTCAAAGGGAGGCTCGAGAAACACGTGGCAAAGCATAAAGGGCACAGTTATGGCTTCCAGCTACGGTGCCCACTGTTCAGCTGTATTACGATCTGCTAATTAAATGCAGTGCAGCTTGTGTTTTATATAACGGACCAGAGGCAGAGTCTTGAGTTCATTCAGGTTTTTGTTTTTTTTAAGTGATACACGAAACTCGGCAAAACTCCCTCATGAGACTGATTCACTGGTGCTTATCAGGCCCAGAACAGCAGGAATCATCAGCACTTACTCCATGGTCATCTGGGACACCACATCAAATGTAGTAAAGTCAGCGCTGGCAAAATTGTCTTTATACTGGCCCATCTTAATGGCATCCAGCCACTCGTCCACAGTGCTGAAGCTGGAGAAGTCTGGGATGCTGCGGTCCAGGAGAGGGAGATGAACACTGAGGGGGACACAAGCAGGAGGAGCCGTTGGGAATAATGGTAATAAAAAGTGGCAGCGCTAACATCGTAGTCAGTCCAGACCACCTGCGTATGATTCAAACATGAATTATTACATTACAGTTTCAAAAGGCTAGACATAACTTAAAGAATCCCACTGGCCTTATCCGTGAACCAGTATTTTCCATACTGATTCCTCTTAAAGTGTATTTTCCAAATGAAGTGATAGGCTTCAGGGAGCCAATATATATCCACTCACTGTCTGTGGAAAATCTGGCCCTCGGTCCTGCAGCCCACACCACAAATGAAAGTACAGACAGGGATAATGGAAATCAGCAAACCCTGGCTCTCAGAGGAAACTAACACCCAGAGCAGAAACACTTCAAAATGTTTTGTTTTGAAAAACTGTTTCGCCCAAAGCGTTCGGGGGGAAGGATTTGATCTATCAAACCAAAAGGCTTTAATTTACATAACCGCCCGGCGCCCGGAGAAACAAGAGACAGTGTTCGTAAAAAAAAAAAAAAAAAAGAGAGAGCCGTGCCATGCATGGTTCTGTAGGAGGAGAGCAAATTTCCTGTTAGAAGGAGAAAAACGCCTTTACATCGAGGGACAACCATATTCATAACATTGGTTTACATGTTGTCCACATCAATGTGAAATGATGCTAAAAAAGCAAAGGCCTGCGTTGTGGGCTGACTACAGAGACGAGATAAAACACACATGCAGAAACGGCACACAGCTAATACTTTTAGCACGGGTCTGAAACCATATGTTATGACAATGAGTATTGCTGGCAGACGATGCAAACGAAAGCAAATCACATAAAACAAATTGAAGGCAACGGCCCTTGCGCCGCTCACCCTGAAGATAACGGGGTCATGGCCTTCAGCGTGTTGGGATTGCGGATCATCTTGTCGAGGTTGTTGACGATCTGACTGAACTTGGGCCGGTTGTTGCGGTCCTTCTGCCAGCAGTCCAACATGAGCTGGTGCAGCGCGCTGGGACAGTCCATGGGTGGGGGCAGCCGGTAATCCTGCTCAATTGCATTGATGACCTGCAGGGGGAGACACAGATCTCTAAGGGTTGCTATGAGGCTCTACAATAAAGGAGATTGATTGATGGAGAGGAGACAGTGTACAATCCAGTGGTGGAGGAAGTCGTCAGATCCTTTTCAAAATTCTAATAAAGTAAAAGTGCAAAGGAATTGTGCATCAAAAGTGTCCAAAGTAAAAGCACTTATTATGTTGAAAATGTCATTTGTGACTGATATAATTAAATGTTTCATTACTGGATCATAAGTGGTGATGCAGCGATGCGTCAACAGCGAGTGGCTGAAAGATTTAGGTGGAGGTAGTTTTAACTAGGTCGCTCCAAATGGTCAGGAAAGAGGTCACTAGTATTAACACAACAGGACAGAAGATAAAACTAAGTTCTACATTAATTTGGATTCTCACAAAATGTTGTTTTTTTGTGAATTCTTGAACACTTGTTTTAGTCAAACGAAACCAAGTGAGAAGTTACAGGGTAAATTATTTTTGGTGGAAACCAGAAAGATAGAAAACCACTCATTTACTCTTTATCAACATTATAATGTTATCTTAGTTTTAATGTAAAATATTCACCCAGAAAAGTCAATACATAACTAAAGCTGGCAGATAAATGTAATGAAAAATAACATACTACTTTAGTGTAAAATACCATAATATGCAACATACCTAAGTACAACTACTTGGAATTTGTACTCAGGTACATTTATGTAATTAGTTATTTTTTTACAATAAACTCTCTGGCTGATAACATCCTCTGAGGTGATATGAGCTCTTCTGTGCCACCAAAGTATTGAGGTTATGATTATACAACTACGTTATCTATTTAGCACCCTTAATTTAAACTACATTCACAATAATTCTGTCTGACATAAAGTAAATATTGGCATGCATGTTGCTTCTCTGTTGAACAAGAGCATCTGTGCCTCTCACCATGTGGTGGAAACAACTGCTGTAATCATTACAGACTGTGACAGCCGAGTTAAACAAACCGATAAACTGTACCTGTTACTTGTTTACATTAAACATAAATACAATACAATAAATTTACAAGATGTTTTTATTTGTGTACAAACCAGCATGTTAGTTTTTTGTTTGAGTAATTTGTTTCAGCTTCACATTTCCGTCAGAGGTGACTTCACCTCTGGCCTTCGCAGAGTATTTAATGCTCTCTGTCTCTGTAAAGCCACATTAAAGCTCCGTCCGACTTGGCCGGTGATGTTGCTGGTTGCGGGGGCACGCAGAGGTGGTGCACAGTTCAACAGAGTGAGACAACCTGGAGGACACTTGTGACGAGGACGCACAATCCTCAGCTCATTACTAGAGCCATTAAAGGAGCTCCATTCAAACTCAGATTAATCTCATTCATGAGACCTCCAAACGAGCACCCCGATGGAGCAGAAACACTATCTGGAGCTGCTAATAAGATAACTGTTGAGGTCCTCAGTCCCTCTTAGCACATTAGTGTTCTCACTTTCAATTTGAAACTATTTTCATTATCTCTCTCCCCATAATTTGCTCTCTCCTCGGCTACCCAGAGGGAGATAAGAAATGGAGGCTCCAGTCAAGAGCAGAAATTGTCCACTGAGCACTGCCGTGCATTTCAAATGATCTGATTATGTCTCTGTGGCGAGAGTGGGGGGATTTTCATATAAAACCCATGAGTGAAAGTTGCTGTTTAGCTAAGGGAAAGCAGATACAATGAAATTTTTATCTCAAAGGAGTTCGGGGCTGTAATGAAACTCATGAAGAAAAAGTATGTGCAGTGAAGTTTTGGTTTAAAAAAATGTAGCAGGAGAAAATTTGACTACGGACTCGACAGCAATTTAAAAAAAAAAACAAACCGGCTACTGGCGAGTTAAATACGTACATCTTGATTGGTCATGTCCCAGTAAGGCCTCTCCCCGTAGGACATGACTTCCCACATGACGATCCCGTAGCTCCACACATCACTAGCAGAGGTGAACTTCCTGTACTGGATAGCTTCGGGTGCAGTCCATCGGATAGGAATCTTCCCTCCCTGCGAACACAAAGGGCAGCAACCTCAGTGAGGTAAGCGAAACCGAAACCTGACCGTCACAGTGTCCTGGCTCCGGAGAGAGACACTGTTCATGTTAACAATGGTGACAGTAATCCTAACTGGGAGGTGGATATAATAAAACCCCTGGGAGTGAAGTGTGGTACATGAAATACTGGAGAAGGAGGAAGGGAAGAACAGGTGAAGCGGTGATGTTTGTCTCGGTAGGAAGGGTGTAGGAGTGCACTGTAATACACTACAGGACATGAATGGGATTCTCAGACAAATTCTCAGCGGAAAAATATCATTTATTGAACTTATTTGACTGTTTGACCCCCCCCCATTTAGTGAAGAGGAGGAAGCAAAGACTTAGCTGTGTCTTACCAGAGCACTAGTGTAGGTGGGGTCTGATGTATCATCCTCCAGGAAGCGCGAGAGACCGAAGTCCGACACTTTGCACACAAGGTTGCTGTTGACCAGGATGTTTCGGGCAGCCAGGTCACGGTGCACGTAGTTCATGTCAGCCAGGTATTTCATGCCCGAGGCGATGCCACGCAGCATGCCGACGAGCTGGATCACAGTAAACTGCCCATCGTTTTGCTGTGAAGCAGACACATTTTATGATGATACCTTCCTCTTACATGGAAGCGGTTCATAAAAAACGAGGCGCCAGCAGAAATTCTGGGTCGCTTGGCAATATTTGTACACAGTCATGCCAGCAGGATGAATTTCAATGTTCCAATTTCAGTCCAAGATTCAAAAGGGGAACTTGCTCGTGTGCTGCATCATTGTTGGGGCTGAATAGAAATGCTGAAAGCGACACAGACTGAGCCATTTTTGCTGGGAATTGTATAATTTTGTACAAACAAAAAAATCTGCCATCGGACTTAAAAAGATGCAATAATCACATTTAATGGTCTAAAAACGGGTAATGATTCCACAATGCACACTGCCCCCATTTAACTGAATTATTTTGACATGTCTGCTTGTAACTCGACCCATATGTGGCTGAAGGAGAAAAGTTACTCTGCAGTATTAGTTTCTCTGAAGAGGCCCTGCAGGACACTAACAGTGAGGTTTGGGCTGGGCTCGGGGCTGGGCTCAGGGCTAAGCTGGGTCTGGCTGGCTGTCTACAGCTGTTCCCCTCCACAGTTTCGGTGAAGGGCTTTGCCCCATGCATGAGGAGCGTCTGGAGCAGTCGTGCAGCTGTGCCTCCAACTGCGCACACCTGCACTCTCCCGCCACCCACCACGACGCCCGGAGAACAGAGGATTTCCAGAGAACGGAGCATGGGAGCTCGGGGGACGGGTGTGGACAGACGGAAAAGGCAATGAGAGGGAATTGGAAGGGCAGGCGAGCAGAGCCCTGAGCACAGCCGTATTAACAGTCTGCATGACCGCTCCACTAGCCTATTTCTCTTTCAAACACTTTGCTGCTCATTAGCAGAGCCGATGCTTCTCCTCACATCAAGCTGCTCTACCTAGTGTACCGCAGCAATTAAGCAGAATGCATTATTCATGAAACCTTTCTCACAAATACACATCGCCACCTAATCTGCGTGCTGTGTTTGCATATAATTTAATTGGAAAGATTCCTCCAAAGTCTTCAGGGTCAGGTTAGCAAGAAGAAATAACCAGGAATATGAAGCACTGTCCGAATAAAAGGTTCAGTGTGATTTAAGTTATATAAAAATAATTTAGCACATTATTATAGATGCTTAGGGATACCAGTTAAGCTTTAATTAATTTATTCTCACAGTTCTTTGTCTCTCCAGCCGGCACCTTTCTGCAGGAGGCAGCAGGGGAGACAGCACAGGCTGCAGTGAATACTGTAAACACCCACCAATCACCTCGGAGGAGACGCAGACCTGTGTTCACAGACTTCGACACTGTCAGCTATTATTGTCATAAACTGTCACTGCGAGGTGCCGCAGAGCTTCCCTGTTGTTGTGAATGCAATGCGCTGTCAAATATGTTTAGCAAACATCTACATATACGCCGACACTCTTCACCGTGAGATCAAATTCCAAAAAGAGCTGATGCTTTGTGTCTCAGAGGTCGGAGGCAGTATGCAAATACAGACTGTGAACCCAGTCTGAACAGTGTGCTGACAGGAGCCTGCATGACTTCTTCTCTGGGATGAGTTTTGATGTAGGCTTGCAGTCGAGGGATTAAACTGACTGTCAGGGTGGGTATTAAACTGTGGATATCATTTAAAGAGGTAGAGACTGTTTTCGGGCAATTCAATAATGCTGCTTCAATGAAGTTTAAAAAAATGCAACTCTTTAAATTACAGTAATTTACATGAAAGTAAAAGGTTTTTACAGACACAACTAAATACAGTGCGCATCTGAATACACAACAGAATACTTTTTTTTTTTTTGCACAATGCTGTTGTGGTGTGATGCAAAATGCAGTATAACATGTTTTTTTTTACTTCAGTGAAAGCAGCAGCTTAAGTCGATATATAATGTTGCTCTCTCATATTGCATAAACAGCCATACTCTGAGTCATATTAAACAGAGAGTCCCTATTGCGTCATTTGAACTAAAAATAAATCTTTTTTGGCGCAGACCAAACATCTCAAGTTCTCATAAATCAGAGGCCCTTCACTGCTCGTTTAAAGATTTAAAAAGCAGCAATTAGGGCAAATAAAATCATACAAAAAAATCATATTAGAAAAAAATTGTTTTTATTTCACTAACATCCCAAGACGGATGGTGAGGGGCTGTGTGACATCTCATCCAATACCCAGCTTCATTTTTAAACATCTGACATCTCATTTTAAGTCTTATCTTGCAAAGTATTTGAATTATTTATGCAGGTTGTAAATGGGGAAGCGTGGCCGGTTCTCGAACATATCTTTAATATCTTCCTCTGCTCAGAATATTATAATTAAAAAATTTCCATGAACTGGTGAGCACCGCATATTTCTTGCATGGGTGTTGGGGAAAAACAAGTGTGTGACTCCCGTACGCATCCATATGCATCCATACGCTGTGCTGCATAATCAGCAGTGGACTCTGTGTGCAGTGAATGCAAAGTAAAAATAAGGGAAACATCAAAGGGAAACTAAAGTCCTGGAGGTAACCAGCAGGCCCCGTTAGTTTATGGTTCATAGTAAAGACAGAGCAATTTCGGAGTGGAAATACATTAAAGAAAATATGAATTATATATGGAGAAATATTGAATAAATCAATAAGAGGAAAACCAATATTCTTTAAGTGTTAATACTTAAGTATTATTGCACAGAACAGAGAACTTTTCTAAGAACTTGTATGTGACACTGTTTTAACTACATGTGAGAAACTTTGTAAAGATTGTTATTTTAATGTTAACTTTGGTGACTGTGATTGTTTAAAACATATCAAACTAATTACGTTATAAAGTGCTTTTATGTGCACGAAGAACATCTGCATATGCACATTTGTGTACATGAGTCCTTATTCAACAGGCACCTGAATAATTATAGTTTTAGCTCTACTAGAAATAACTGATTAATCACTTTCATATAAAAACCACAAGAGTCTAAGTTCTAAATAGCAAGAGCAGTAACGTCAATTATAAACTGATGTTATTAACATTGTCTTAACAATGTGCATCAGGTGAAAGTTTTAACTAACAACAGTTGGTTTCACTGGCTATTAGAAAACAAAGTGTCTTGGCTGTAATTGATCAAAATTATTAAATGAGTTTGCAAGACATCAGCCAAAATCTTGGCTGCTGTCTGATTAGTAAAATGCTCTTTGCACGGTGCGGAGGTTTGCCCCTCATCACTTTCTGACAGGTAGCCTGGAAGTTGTTGACTACAGCAGACACTGACGGATGACGTTTCCCAGAAACTCTCATTAAACTTAAATCATAATATAATTTAAGGCTTATCGCGATAAAAAAACTCTGAATCGAGAAGACCTGTGGGTTTCAAAGTCGTTAAGCATCTTGACCTGTGAAGATAACACCAACGTCAGCTTAAGCAGCCACGGTGCAGATCTTCCAACAGGAGCAGTGAGAGTAGTCGGTCTAATATCAGTCACTGTCAAGTTTTATTTACCAACAGTGTGTCACTTTTATTATACAGCAGAACATGTTAATTGTATCATTAACTTTAATGCCATTTTTGAACCCGGTTTACATTTCGATATTACTGATGTTAAACGACTTGTGTAATATGAGCTGAGTTGGTTGGTTTTCCTGTTAGAAACTGGTCCAGTTTACTTTACAGTTACATTTTTCTGGCTGTCTGGATTCAAACAAATGTTAATGTTTTTAATTATCATATCTGGTTTGATACCCTCTAAACCACAAAAAAACAGGCTTGGCTGCTTACTCTGAGGAAGGAGTCCAGAGATCCGTTCTCCATGAACTCTGTGATGATCATCACAGGGCTGCTCTTGGTGACCACGCCCTCCAGGTGAATGACGTTGGGATGGTCGAACTGGCCCATGATGCTGGCCTCGCTGAGGAAGTCCCGCCTTTGCTTTTCAGTGTAGCCGGACTTCAGAGTCTTTATGGCCACAAACATCTCCCTTTTGCCTGGCAGCTTTAAGTTACCGCTGCACACTTCTCCGAACTCTCCTGTGAAGAGGTTGCATGGGGGAAAAAAAAAAGGTTTTCTTAAGCTCACAGCGAGATGCATAAGTAAAAATAAGCGGTTTATATGTATATATATATATATTTACTTATACTTAGAAATCAACCAACACTAAGCTGTTTTACATTGTCGTATTCCATCCACGTTTCAGTCAGATTTTTCCATTACCTGCACCAATGACCTGTTCAATCTTCACACAGGATATATCAATCTCCTTGGCAAACTCCCTCACAGCTTCGTTGGGGTCCTCATATGTGAACGGATCAATATAAATCTTCATTCCTGGAGTCACTTGGAAAAAAGGAAAGAGCCTCTATAATATTTGATTGCTGCGGTCACAAGCACAGTCCTGCAGGCTTCACAGTCAAATGCTTTCAGACACATTAACAATCAATTCACTTTGCATTCACACAATCCCGGGCAAGTGTTTGATTTCTCGTGTGACATTCAGGTGGTGAAGGTCAAAAGATGGAGGTGGTGTGGTTGGAAAAGCTGTTATGACTCGTGCTTCATGGCTACTGTGTACAGCTATTCAGCCGGCAATCAAATTGTACCTCCAGCCTTCTTAGCTGTGATAAGGCAAGTTAATAAATATATATATATTATATATCATCTCCTATGAGTCATAGTGCCATTAACACCCAGGAGAGAAACCTGGGCCCTATATCAGGATCGCTCAGCTCCACTCCAAGAAATAAATTGGCTCTCCTAAGCCCTGATGCCAGGTAAATTGGCTTAAGGTGGCCTTTAAGTGTTCAGGGACTTAAGTGTCCCGAGTTTTAAATCCGATTATTCGGCTCTCACCTCCACATCAGGCCTGAGGCTATCTGAATGGATACTGAACTTATGCCTGGGCTGCTGCAAAACTAGAAGAGCATGCACACCACCTTAAAAACCTGGCACACCACGCTGAAGAAACGTGCCGCAGAGATGAACAGATGGAGAGGATCTGACCAGGAAAAACCCCCCATTACTAAAACCCTATAATCTCTTCCCAAGCTGAAGCTGTGTTCAACAGACCACCCCACTATGATCGCAAAGACCACCAAAAAACAGGGGCAGAAGCCTGAGCTGTGAGTGGCGTGAGAGGACAGGATGCACACAGGAAACATTGGCTTCTAATGTTACTAGCTGTGAAATACCTTCGTCTTGATCTGGCACGCTCTCACTGAATGACAAACTGGACCTCTTTGCACAGCACAATCGGATTACACAGAGAAAGCTATTACCTTAGAGAGGAATTAACATGAAAACTGCTGAAGCAGGGTGGTAATTACTAGACCAAATAAACAAATTAGGACAGGGTCATAAACGAAAGAAGGAAAAAGATCTGCATTTTTCCCAATCATCGCAGGAGAAGGATGGATTAGCTTTAATATCTTAGACGGAGCCACGGCGAAATTACTTCTCAGCTCTTTCCAACCCGGTTTATTTCTGCATAATTGTAATTTAAGCTCTGTGCTACCAATCTGTGTGAAGAAAGAAAAATCATTGAGAAATGACTTTCATTCACCGAATCTTTAGACTTTTTTAACAATGGCACATGACTCATGTGGTACTTGCATGCTAATGACGTTAACGTGAGTGATAACTGACCCATTTTCCCCACAATGGATTTAGTTAACTGTGACATGGGAGGATGCACAGAACACACGCCTGAACATTGGTATTGATGTGTTTAAATCCAGCCTCTGAGTGAGCAGAATCAAACCACAGGGAGGATTACTCGTAAGTAGGGGACGGGCAAATGAAGCGGTGCTGTGCTGGGCCGTAGCCAAGGACACCAGCATGCAAGGTGGTAGCCATGGAGACAGGTGTGTGAGGCAGTGGAGGGCTGAATGATAGCCATGGAGATGACTGTGTGAGACGGTAGTCATGGAGACAGGTGTGCATGGTGCTAAGGGAGGAAGCGGCGGTGAACGCGGGCGGGCGAGCGGGCGGAGCGGAGCGGGGTGCTGGTTTACTCACTGTGGCCGCTGGTGTAGTGCTGCAGCTTGTCTGTGTATTCTGAATCAGCCCTGTCGAAGCCACGCCTCCTGGGGGAAAGACAAAGAACTCTAGCTCTGGTTCAAAGAGAGGGAGCAGGGAGGGGCAGAAGCACAGATCAAACACCCCCAGGTGTACCTACACTAAAGATTCACCGAGTAAGATCACATGGGGAGCCGGGCCCTTTGTAGATGGAGAGGCAGTTGATTTTTTTTTTTTTTGCTACATTCAAAAACATAGTCAGACATATTGTAACACTTCACAAACCATTAGAGTGTTTTTACTGTATGTCTTTGATTTAATGCCTTTGGTTTCAAAACTCTCAATCACACAGTCTTTCATTTTGTTCTGGTGATGTTCCAGAATAATCCCACAATGCAGCTCATTGTCTTCGGGCCGTCATAATCGTCACATGGCGATTTACGACTGCATGTGAAACAGTCGGTCTACCACCCAAAAATACAAAAATAAAAATAAAAAAACAGTTTTAATATGAGCGGCCTCAGTGGGAACTGCGAATCTAACCTTGGCAGTGTTACAAACATTCGATACCCATCGAGCAGCGGCACCTACAGAACATAAATGTTAGCAGTGTTGACTTTTATATAATATTTCTGCTGCTGAAAGACTGGAATTTATTAAGAATTAATATATTTGAACCCAGATGGTTTTATCTCCCCGGCTCACATCTACATTGTTAATCAGAATCAGAATAAGCTTCCCCCTGCCAAGTTTGTGCACACACATACAAGAGAGCTGACGCTGTTATTTCTGCTCCCTGTGAACTTAAACACAGTCCAAAGAACAATTTTCAGAACATGAGTAGAAACAGACATCCAACAAGAACTCTGCACATGGATAATCATAAACATTTAACCATTATGTGCATTTAAAATATAATGTATATATACAAGCCAAACAATCTGTCTATGTACAACAATGAAAGCAAGGAGGCTTCCTGCAATCTTACTGGAAAAAAATAAAAAGCACAACAGCTAAAAACAAGACATGTCTGCTTTGTGAGGCCTGTGAGGATGATTTACTGGCGAGGCTCTTTTAAAAGAACTGGGACAGGACTGACTCACCGGTTACAGACGATGATGATGACGACCACAGCGATGAGGAAGACCAAGCCAGCAGCTGCCGAGCCAATGATGAGCGGTAGCTTCTCCTGAATACTGGTGTTATATTCCTCTATAAAAAGAAGAAACACATACATAAACATGGTGCTGTGCACACACACACACACACACACACACTCCCATGCAGAGTCACAAGCTGAAACATATGGGTAAGCATCTGAGCCACTGCATATGGAGGGAGCAATGGGTGACAGACAGACATACGGCTGGGTGAACCAATGAGCATCTTGGCATCTTGACTAGCTGCATGGACCATTTTCCAAAGTATGCTGAATGCGCTCAGATGCCGCGGATATGGACAAATCATCTGGCAGAAAGCGTGTGAAGTGAGCAGAGAGAGCATGTTTGGGTGAGACCCAGACTGATCAGGCGGCCAAGAGCAGAAATCCAGCTACTGAATGGGCACACAGAGGCAGAGCCAGACCCTTCCCTCCAGTTTGCAAATGACACACGACTTCACTATTTTAGCCAGATATACAAGTTGGTCAGTTCCCCGCTGTGATCTGCAAAGTATAATGGCGGAAGCTGTACTGCAACACTCACACTTACCTTGTATGCATAAGCATTGAACGAAGTTTGAATAATTGGTAATAATAAGCCTTTATTGTAACATGTAACATGTAATGTTGAGCTTTTGAGAGAACATTTTTATGGTGTATCTCTACAGCTGTGCGACTTCAATCTAACTAAAATCGTCACTGAATATTGATATAATTGTACTTTTTTTGCAATGACCAGTATAAAATGTGCTATGTGTGTAACATTCTAGCACCGGCTACAGTTCATTTCCTCACTTTAACTCTCATGATGTTTAAAAAAAAAAATGTGGTCAAATCTGCTTCAAATCGTTTCACCCAATCTTAAATGATGGGTCACAATTTAAAGTGCAGAGTTTATAATGTACATGTCCTATATGCTCTAGCGGTCAGGATTCCTGGTTTTCACCCAGGCGGGCCGGGTTCATCTCCCAGTATGGGAACAGTTTCTTTCAGTCGACACTCATTACACTCTTGAATTTCTATAGCATGACTGAAACTAGACATCAAGCCTGTACGTACAGTACTAACCTGACCTATTTATAATCAGTGTACTTTAATTAGTGCTAAAATGTTGCGTATAGCATCTAAAAATGAAAAAAAATATTGTGTCAGGAACCATTATTTTTACATGGATGGCCCTCTGCTGAGGTTTTCTGGCTCATATTATATTCCTTTATTAGAGATGACCAGCAGCTCTATAGCTTGCCCTGACAGTTGGTCGGTCCACAAACTGTGCCCCCTCCTCTTTGGCAGCCACAGTTATCATCCTAGGAGGCTGAAATTTGGCAAGGAGGTCAAGTGTGCGTGTGTGAAGTTGTGTGCTTGTGTTTCTGCCAATTGGCTAATAGGGGCCAAGACAATGGGAGTGGCCTATTGCAAAAAAAAAAAAAAAAAAAAAAAGGCGAAAAAAGTCCAAATGGATTAACAGACGTTAAAAATGTTTTTTGGGGAGGTTGGTTTAAAGCCAAGGGACAGTTGATTAAATGTTGATGACACTTGGCAAAAAGCGAATTTGG
>JAQNCA010000014.1:4608184-4624801 GCA_029783725.1 Acanthurus tractus
ACACACACACACACACACAACTACACTGATATACACGTACACAAATACACACACACCAATTTGCCACACTCCCCTGTCATAACTCATAAACCAGTTGTTATCAACACTTGTGGGACGCATCGTTTGACTTAGCAGAGTTTCTCTTTGATTTGTGATTTCTGCCCTGCCCTTACACTTCAACCACCGAACCAGCAGCTATGCATCCTGCCTTGTTGGTTCATCTGTTCACTGGTCCACACAGCTGTGTGTGAATGCATGAACGCATGGATGCTTGCAGAAACATGGCTATAGCTATTGCAATTTCCCTATTTTTATTATTTATAACCTGAAATACAGCAGGCATGAATTTATCAGATGCCACTGTCAAAGTTATTCTAAAAGAAATTAAAAGTTCTGTATTTATTTTGAATATTGAATATTGAATATGATTTTATAAATAAACTATTTATAGTCCAAACTCACTTTGTCCCACTTTTTGACCGTCTGAGAGCGGCTCATTTTCACTTTTGCCTTTGCTTTCTAAACTGCTACCATGACAAAACTGGAGTGTTTACTTAAAATAGTTGAAGTCAGTGCCCTTTTCCTTTTGCAGTCACAAACAACTTTCTGGGTACATGGGGACACAGACTGCAACTGAAAATCCCTTTGAACTCATCAACCTTTCTTTTTTAAAAACAAATGTCTTTTTTTGCTAAAAACTCGAAACAATGAGCCCTTCATATCGTCTTTTACTCAATATTTACAGTTATGAGTCAGTTTTGATATATCTTTAGCACTGGGATCTGCGCATGGGGCAGCATCAAGGATGTTTGTATGGGAGTTCAGGCTAATGATGGCCCTGGGCACTGCAGGCTGAAGGAAATGAGATGTTCAGGGAGGGGAAAACCCAAGCCTTGGCTCAAACGTTAACCTACATGACTGATGTTTACTGAATCTTCCTTCTTTTCCCAGTCGTGTCATTGGACAAAGATAAGATAACTTCGACCTCATCCTTGATTTAAAGGCTTATGGTGACAAAATGCAAGAAGATATCTCTGATAAAAGAGCGTGTCTTTGAGGGAAAAGCATTTGTTTACCAAACAAAAGAACAAAATTCCTGAAGGCTTATATACAAATAATGACATAATTATAATTATGTGTGTGTGTGGGATGTTCCTAATACTGAAAAAGAATAAGAATATAATTTCAAGCCACACTCATCTGGACCTGGAAGTATTTGAGCTGTTTACATCACATGTAAACATCACATCGCATCACATCACATGTCTCCCTTTCATTCCAGCAGCTGTCTGCCTCCATACTGTACTGCATGGTGTGTTGATGGGCCACGCATGAGAGGCGCTAACAGCTCTGCGTGCTTTGGTGAACGCTGGCTGATTTCTCACCCTCAGTCATGGTCTGGAAGTACAGTTTGCCACTGTAACGTCCAAACCCAGCCACGGTGCGCGCCCGGACCTGGAACACGTAGATGCTTCCTGGCTTGAGGCCACGGATGACCACTGTGTTGGTCTGGCTCCTGATGGTGGTAGAGTTATATTCTGATTGGTCCTTGGAGAAGAAAAACAGCATGTTAAATTTATGCACATTAGTAATTACAGTCCAATTGCAAAGGCTAACAATTATGAAACGCAATAAATTATATGCTAGGTTAAGATGTAGGACACAGAAGGAACAAATGACACAACAGAATCAGTCAGCGCCGCGCTGAGTTTAAGTGTAGTCTTTTTAAGAACTAGAAATGATCTCAAATAAGAGTTTTTCATTTATACACCACTTTAAGGAGACTATTATTGATGGGATTAATTATACTACCCAACAGTTTTTCTATTTAATTGTTTTAAATCTCTTGTTACTATGCACACAATGCACCAAACAGCATTTATGGATTAAACAGTTTCCCCTTAAATTCTGCACTTTCACCAGAACACTGAAAGCAGAGACGGTGCAGAAATGTGATTCTCATCCCTACATTTATTTTACAAGACAGTGACTGCAATGGAACAAGTCACAATAATTTGCTAGCGCAAAAATCATAATGTTTGACAAAGCAGCAAGACTGAAAGAGGCAGCTGCAGTTAAGAAGGTAGATTTGGTGGCAGTTTCAGGTCACGCAGCTTCTCTGAGCCGTGCCGTCTGATGATCAGAGTTGTGTTTCACTGCCATACTCCTCCTCTCCAGAATGCTGACAGGTCTGAGAGCGGAGACTCTTTTAGCTGCTCCCTTCAACCCACCGCTCAACGCACACTTCTGAGCCACAGCAGGGGCCGGGACAATTGTTTTGACAGCTCTCTCCAGCAGTGTCAGAGAAGGGAATTATACTCAAAAGTGGAACGGCTCAGCATGTAGACCAAAGCTCCACAAATGCTGTGTATATGTGCCTGTGTGCACGTGCACTATTTGTATGCATTTTAGTGATCACTGTGCTTGAATCAACGCACGTTTGTGACTGCCAGTGTTCTTCTGAGAAAGTATGCTGATTCAGTGGAGCTTACCCCTTGAATACTATTTTTATAGCAGCCAGTGCACCATTGTTTCAACCACAAGTCTATGCGCATCAATCCCCAGTGGCTGTACCGCAGGGCTGAGCGCGGTTTTCATTCCCAGTGACTGACCGTGATTATAATTGGAAGAGAATAAGCAGAAGTTCTAAGCAATGTTCAGAAGCTCTGTCTACGTGCCCCCTAGGAAGTGCAGTTATGCAAACGAGCGGGAGGAGATATTCTGAATTTAAATGCACAACTAAACAAAAGAGTCAGTTTACCATTAGTGTTTAATTTATTTGGTCGAATGGGGAGAAAAAAATTACGAAATTCATGTTTTTATGGATAAGCAAAGAATGTGTTGGTGCCTCACTGATACCTTTTCATAATACTGCAGCTCGTAGTCCAGGATGACTCCATTGGGCTGGTCAGGCTGGGACCAGGACAAGGTGATGCTGTCCACAGTACGACTGACCTGGTGCATTATGGAAACTGTAGACGGAGCTGTGGTGAGGAAAAAGACAGTGTGTTAGGGATGATGCAAATCAATCAGCTACCAATTTCACAGTCATGCACAGAGAATTTTACAGCATCTTTAATCTCACCGCCAAACACCAGGTTCTGCAAAGGTGTAATACGTAATGTCATAAAATCTATGTAATGTACTGCAGTCTCCTTTTAGAGAGTCGCACAGCGAGACATGCATCGCAGGTTGGCAAGTTACAACACCGGCTAAACCACATAAGCAGCCTCTTGGGACTTTCCAGTATCAACTGTGATATTCATGTGATTAATTTGCGCTTGTCACACTGCTGATAACAGACCACCGTCTCCAAATAAATCATTTTAAAATCACAGGACCACCGTGTATCACATCAAATAAACCCAATTTGTCAGCCACATAAACTAAACAAACATCACAATGCTGCTACACAACATCCTTTTTGTCCTCCACGTTCTATTTTTTTATTTAGTTGCAGTTGTTTACGGGTATTTCTTTGTTGATGAGAGCTTTAAGGACCATAGCAGTGGTTTTTCCATGCTACAAAATGCATGTGTTTTAAATCACTGCCATCAATTTTTCCAGTGTCTTTTCTTTAGATTACTCTCTTACAATGGAGGCACACATTGGTTTCCTGTGTGTGCTTTTCAGAAGGAGAGTGGAAATTCAGAAATTTGTAAACGTGCTTTATACCAGCGCAAACATGTACTTCATCAGACTCATTTAGAAGTTTGCCTTCTAGATGGAACTTCACACACTTATCAGTGAGATACTTCTTGGCAGCTGATTAAATCATTTGAAGTATGCACCATCCCTAAATACTCCAGCAGCTCTTGACAGCTTCTGTAGTACCACTCACTTAAAATGCAACTTTCCCAAAAAATGAGGTAAGAGACTGTTGACTGTGATAGATAACATCTCTGACACAGTTTTGAGTCTCTGCTGGCTGATTTTCAAAGCAAACTTAGATGAACAGAAACCAACAGCTTTTGCAAATAAGGAAGATCAACCTTGAAATAAATGATTAGCATTAAAAAGCTGTCAGCTTGAACAGAACAGAAGCCTGCAAATATGGTAGATATGGTTTACAATATAAAATAAGTTTTTGTTTATCATGTTCATCGTCTTCCGTCAATAAGCATGACAAATTTTTTTGGTTTTGGACTTTTTGATGAAAACACAAGCAGCAGTAGTGATTTTCTTTATGTTAGGCATGCATTTTCCTGAGATCTAAAAATGTATTTTTCAAGTCTTTCTCGCATTGCTGATGGTTTCCCTTCTCTTTCTTTTGTTTTTTTGCACTGAAATGGTTTGAATGAACCCGTCCTACCTCTTGATTTCATTCACGTTTTAAAACAAACTCAATGTCAATTTTCTGTAGTTGACTAAATGACTTGTAGCATCATGGGTGGCCTACTGTAGCCTTACACAGCCCACTGACCTAAAACTTTGTACATTCTTTTGAGCACAAACCATAAGGTCAGGGAGGCGTGATCACCTCATGTCCTCCAACAACCATTAAGATTAGTTCAGGGTGCCGTGGGTCAGTGTAAAGCTAAGAGAAGCTCAAGATAAAAAGCTCTGTCTGGGGAGCCTGGCAAGGCCTGGAGGCCTCTATGTCTGAGGCTCTCTGCAAGTGTGAAAGGGTAGGGTGGGTTGGGGAGTCAGAGGGAGGGGTGCCGGGTAAGATTTATGGACACCAAGCCCCACGCTCATCCCCTTCAGGCCCGTGCTGCACACACACGCAGCCCTTCGCCAACAGCACAGTGGCTCCCTTGAGTCCAGGCAATAAAGAGAGAAGTCTCTCTACCAGCACACGTTCTTTATGGAAAATCCACTGACTGGGAAACTGCAACTGACACGCCTCTATAATGTAAGGCCCCAAATGTGCAGGTGTGTGGTTTTTAATTCTGCACATGATTTATACTGTTACCGCTAATGTAAAGAAATGCTTACTGTAGCGTCAAGCGCACGTCTTTGCAAATGATGTCCTGAATCGGGGGGGCGGGAGGGGGGGATTATAGTGTGTAGGTGACCACAGTGAGTCAGAGCCAATGATAAAAAGTCCCTTTTATAACCTTCCTCATTCTCATCAGCTAATCAGCCCTGCCTCACATGCCCCCTGACCCAAAGAGAAACATCCATCTGAGGCAACAAATTACGATGTCTCGTATAAACTGTGGTAGTCAAGGAACTGAGTACGTCCTCAAGTGCTGCGGCCAGCAGATAATAAATGGCTGTTCTGTATTTCATCTCCGCAAAAGCACTTAACACCGTGATGGCCTGTGACTCTGCAGCGTACATGCATCATGCCCCTTTTCCTGGAGCCGGAGGTACAATCACGTATACAGTATCCAGTCAGGACACCGGTCTCAGGAATCTTCTCCATCTCACTGTACTCACTAGTTTGTTTGCAGTCACAAGACGACAGCCTAATAAGGCAAACAGTTACTCTAAGGGGGAACTCACGAGTATCCCATTACGGATGTACATATATTCAAGACTGCCACATGGCCTTTTCCTGCATAGCATTTCCATTAAACACACGGCGCAGCCATGCCTAGTAACCTGATACAGGGCCAGAGAAACAAAGGCAGCTCATGTATTCATGTACAAAGGATGGAAGCATGCCAACATGAAAAGCTGTTGAAGGAGAACACTGTGGTTTTCTTCTGCTAAAGGACAACTTCCAGACAGCGGGGTGGCAGTCGCCATGTCTGAGCTCAAGAAACTAAGATTAAATTAAAGGAAGACGTGACTTTTAGTGCAGCCCTGTAAAAAAACACGAAGCATCGAAAACTTTCGGCTTGTGGAGAAACTAGCAATCCAGCTGTGTTGTGTATCTCAAGTCGATTGAGCGTGCACATCTCGAGCTAAGCTGACATTCCACCAAATGACTGAGGAATGCAGTGGAATGCCAAGTCGACGTTTCATTGCACTAAGGCCTACAGCAATGATCCACATATGAAAACCATTTTCATACATCTAATTTATGTACTGCAAATCTACAAGTCTCTATTGTGCTCCAAATCTTAAAGTGTAACTAGGATTTTTTTTTTTCCTCCAGCTAAATCTATAATTTAAAGGGCTGAGTAAATACTTGGTTTTCATTGTGTCAACACCATTCACCCAGTTATGCCACTAAATACATGTTTCAGTTGTTTCAAGCCATTTTCTTTGTTGTCGCAGTAATTATTTTTAAATCATGCGGATTGCACGCCATTAAAGACAATTAGAAATTAAAAACAAAGATGTAAGAAAGTTTCCCAGTAATTTATGTACTGGAAGCCAACTCATCACAAACTATGTCAAGTCAGATTAATATCTTCAAAGTGGGTAAGCTCGACTTTCGCTGAATGCTTTATTTATAGGTTTTCTCAATGAATGCTCCATTCATGTTCTTAAAACTAATGAAGCGGTTATAATGACAAAGACAGGGATTGTAAGTTCGTATAATTAAATTAGTTGGCTGAATTGGAAAGATAAATGGCCTTGATGAATATGTCTCTAACAGGAGTTTCCCATATGCCACAGAGGAGTGAGGGAGCTGACAGAGGAGGAACAGCCATGACGGGAGCCAGCGCTGGTCACAGCAGATAAACTATACTATTCTCTAGAACTTTCTCACGTCCAAACCAAAGCTTGAAATACATGCACTGATGATTATTAATGTGACATAGATGTGTTTATTTTTCCCTGTTGGTCAGACAGGACTTCTCAACACAGGACCGTTTGTTTATTATCAGTTCAATTACGAACCGACCGGTGGTAGATTTCTTTCATATCAAATATATCAGCGACTGCAATGAGCTTGAAGATAGTCAGAGTAACAATAAAGAGTGAATCTGCTGCAGCACGGGACCATTTGAACTCTCAAGGTTGTATTTTGCATTGCTTAATTGTGAAAAGATGGGAGGCCCCAGCTGTCGTCACAGACTTAGGTTTCAGACCCCACATCATTACTCAGCCTGGGATCTGATTTGAAAAGACGGTGCTTTGGAGTCTTTTCTAGCATGACGCTCTGGCCTTGGCCCAGCGACGCGGAATATAAAGGCTCTGTTTTTGCCCGACATCTTTAAGAGATGTTTTAATGTTATGTTTGAACACCTAGTGACTCTCCTAATCATTTAAAGATGGAGTTTATGGGATATTTCCACTCATTTGAATCCAAGCCGATTTAATGGGGCATGCTTATGCTAACACACACACTCAGAAGTAAGGCTTTCATCCATCCCATTAATTTATGTCCCTGTTATCTTTTATTTTACTACTCATTTGGTGGGCTTTTCCTCTCTCTGACCATTCCCTTGTTTAGGAAAGGTGTATTTGCTCTGTTAACCCTCATTATTAAGAGCTGCTCTGTACATGATGAGCATCTTCATTAAAGCAAAGCTGGTGAGGTGAAACCGTTGTAGGTAGATGGCAGCTGAGGGAGCTCAATCATAAGTGCCCAAGTTCATTACATCCTAAATGAATAGACTACCAGGATTTGAGGGGTCTTTAGGAGCCCCAGGACCTAAAGACCCCCGGATAAACGGTTACCATTATTCATGCATGAGGAGACAGGAGAGGAAAAATCATGGCTGTCAAAATAGTGGCTAGTGGACTTATAGCAACAGACAACCAGACGGCCGCCATGATTGATACTTTTTGCTTTGGTTGTGTGTCAGCCCCTACAGACAAGTATAGAGAAAAAAGGAAAAAAAGCTGCAACATTTGCTGGCACATGAATCACATGCTTCTGAGAAAGTATATGTTTAAGGCCTTTTATCTGCGTCTTTCTAACATCCTAATGTGTCCACAACCATGTGGCTCTGATATGATTAGACGTTCTGGTGCAGAGAGCAACGCTATGATTTGGGGAAAAATGGGGGAGGTAGCGAGAACAGGTCAGGGCTCGTAAATCTCTTTTCCTTTTCATTGTAAAAATCAGTTTCCCCACAGTGCACTCTTTCCCAAAGGGCCCAAACCACCTGGTCCTCTACCAGGCAGCCTCCCAAACAGGCTGCCACTGCTCCACTCTGTCCGACGGCCGTCCATTTATGAGCGGCGCATCGAGCCGTCTTAAAGAGAGAGGCCCATATTTGCATGTACTTTCAGCATGCTGGCAGCTTGCCCTGTTTCCCCAGCTGCAAAGGATTGTGGGTTTTACATCTATAAAGATTTTCCAGTGCAGTAAAGCAACAAAAGTGAGATTTCAGTTCATCAAGCTTTAAACCATCTGCACTAGAAAAGATTGAGGACTATAATACGCTCATATACACACTATAAGCTAATTCTAAAATAGGCTCTTCAGGGAACTGAAGAGTTTTCAGATACTTGAAGAGGTTAGGGTTTAAATCTATGCCTTGCTGGTAAATCTGGTGACCAAAAAGATGAGATTGGTAACAATGCTGCAGAGGAAATGAGATGCAATTCTTCTGCAGGAAATGAGCTAGACATTGTACATAAAAAAGAGAGGTTCCTCAGAAACACTGTGATGGTGAGTGCCGCTGAAAACAACCCTCAGTATCTGAGCCACTTTAAGCTTTTTAAAGAACTTTAAATGGTTCTTGTAGTTCTTTACTGCTCTCGTTAACAGTTAATGATATCAGGACTGCCATAAAAAAACAAATGGCCTGTCGGTGGCTTAAGTGATGTTCAACATGTGTAACATCCTCAAATTTGGTGGATGGGCTCAAAGCAGCCGAAGCATTTTATTGATTAATTTGATGCTTGCCTCCATCTTGATTAAAGCTGTAAAAACACCAGGACAATATTGAAAGTAAGACTGACACAGACAATTTCTGCTATGTTGTATTTTAAAAATATATTAAAATCTTGTCACTCAACCAAACCAAAACAAAAAAGATTATTTAACATATTAACAGGTCTCAAAAGCTGCTAAAAAATCTTTTGATAAAATTCAAAAAAAGCATCTAATGTTATTAAAAATTCATTTCTAAAGAACCCCAACCTGACTAAAAAAAGCCATTTTCGAGATACACAGATCTAATGTTGTCCTCCAGTTTCTCAGGCTGGATTTAAGCCGAACAGACACAACGCCTGAGCTGTCCGCCACAGGGATGTGGAATGAGGGCTTTGATTCATGCAGCTTTGGGGAAACTGGACTCTGTTTAATCAGCAAGCTGCTTTTCTGCATTTAAACAACTTCCAAACTGGCATCTGTTAGGAGAAAAACTTCACAAACCACAGAATGCATGTCAATATTCTGCAACGGTGGAAAGGAGAGTGTGGGCTGCAGGCTTCTTCTGCTCTGATTGGATCAGTGGTTCACACAAATATTTTGTTTTTATCGAGTTAATAGCTCTGTTGGTATAGCAGAAAAAACTAAATGCTGACATTAGCAGAACAGAGCAGCATGGCTGTTTTAAAGAGGTGCTGTGAGGATAGCTGAAGTTTAGCCCATGTTAAACACAAGAGTAGCTTGAAAAGAAAATCTGTAAAAGTACATCTGAAATCTTCCAGCAGCACGAGTTTTTACCAGTTGCTCCAAAATCGAGACCTCCTGAGAATGTGCAACTACATGCTCATTGTTTGAATATCACATTAAGCAATGTTCTAATTAAATTTTATATAAATCCACCAGAAAATCATATCAAGGAGGCAGCCAGTGCCACCACTTCCTACTGCTGCAGCTCCAAAGTTACATTTTTGCGACCTAAACAGGACATGGAAATTACATATAGCACATCTGTCCCATCTGTCTGTTTTGTTTCAATGCACAGAAATGACTTTTGGCTTAATGTTCAAGTCATGCTTATGTACACAGTACGAACGGCACACAATGGCAAGGATTAAAGAAGATCATCTCCGCTTATAAAGTTCCTGACCCCAATTCACACATAAAACCTTTGAGAGGATGACGGTGGATGTAGATCACATGATCGGTTTGATCTATGTTAGTGAAACGAGGCTACATTAAAAAAATGAGAGACACTGGTGACATTTGAGGAGGAGCAGAGGGGAAGCAGCCTGTCATGACCAAACCAGAAACTCCAGACAGCCGCAAGACAGTTGGTCCGACAATGACAACTCTGTTTTCGTCCCCCTTAAATAAAATACTTAGTCAATACGTCACCGCAGGAACTCTAGAGCATGTCTGGCAAAAGGAAGGGAGAGAAAGAAAACTCCAGAGAGACGGGGGTGCCTTTGTGTTTTTTCACAGATCCATTTTCTTAATTGATGAAGTTAACTATAAAGTTTATATAAAAATTAATAAATTTAAAAACACAGAGCTAAATGGGTCGCGACCCCTTTTTGCTTCATCCCCCGTTTATTTATTATCGTTTTTAAATTCCCAACATCATCATGCTCTGTGTATAAAAAGTAAATAAATGTCTGCATTAAAGTATGGTCAATTATTCAAGCATTTCAGTATACTGCTAATGCACTTGACAATATTTAATTGTATATTCATATTACGTTCTTTTTACAGCCCAGTGGGCAAAAAGACTGTGGCCTTTTAACCTAGATTTACATGCATGCAATGTGCATACTCTATTTCTCTCCTCCCGTGCAGGCTTAAACCTGTAGATAAAAACCCTGAAGGGAAAGATTCACATAATGCAACCAAAAAAAACCACATGGCTGTTGAATGATTTATGAACATGATCAACTAGTTAACTAATTTTCGACCATCCATGATCTAATTCCATTCTGGGGGAGTCATAATCAAATTTCTTGCGCATGCACAGGTTATTTAGTTATCTGATGAACCTCACTTATCTAAATACCCTGCAGGCTGCCTACCACACACTTCACTGCTGAGGTAATCTCTCTCTCTCTGCTAAAGTGCTCGTCTAAATCTGTCTTTTTTAAACAGGTTGCTCTGTATCAACAGTAGTATGAATGTGGTATACGTGTAGCTTGCTGGCTGACTACCAGAGCAGGCTTGTCTCAAGGCTCCGTCAGTGCCGAGGCTCCAGGTGCACGCTGAGGCCTCCTGTCTGTCTGCCTGGCTGACCTACACTAGCACCCACCATATGTGCCGTTCTTAACACCTTCTGTCACTGTCACACTGCACGCCATGTATACTGGTGGTCCCTGTCTGACTTTCTGTCTCTCAGCCTCTTTATCTTTCAGCCTGCATCTCTATGTTACTCTCATTTATTTATTTTATAGAGCTGAAATTTGCAGATAATGTAGCAGCCTGAATTGCCTTTCTACTGTTGCTTTAAAAGTGTCTATATGTTTTCTCAGTTTAATAATAATCTATCCTTTGCCGACATTATTTTTGACATCTTTTACAAAGATGGCTTTGACTTGCTTAAGTGAGTTTCATGGTCTATTATGTACACAAACTATTTACACACAAGGATATAAAAGAGTAAAAATGCATTGTACCATTCACAAGACTTATCCAGCTGTTTGTAATTAAGTACAAGAATTGCTTTTGCGCTTTAACGAGCTTTATTCTAATTATGTTATGACTGCATGAGATAAATGCAGATAATCTGAAAGCCAAGCCATTGCCATGACTGTGCTATTGGACCACACAGAATCTGTACTTTCTGGACTGGTGACACTGTCCTAAAATCAACAGTGTAGTAGGCACACTTGGCTGGCTGGTTTACTGACACATTCTGGCAGTCTCACATGGCTCCGCACCAGTGCTTTTCACACCACAGCCCAGTGGAGCAGCAGAGTCCCTGGTAGCCTGGTTACAGTGAACCTGGGCAATTTGGACAATGATTAAGCCATAAATCTTCCTCGACCATATGAAAGGCTGCAGCCGATTACACCCCCCACCCTCTGAATAATGCGGTTCACTTCCACAATCAGCCAGTTCACCTGATAAGAAACCAATTCAGTCCCTCTGCTTCTTGATAGCATTAGCAGCAGATGCTGCAGCTCACCTTGAGTTAATGAAATGCCTAAACAAATATGTCCTCTGGAATCTAATATACCCAACCACTATTATAGAACGTAATACGGCATACACACCGGGTGTGCAGAGATCTGTTGTGCAATGCTGGATTCTCTCACAGAATACTGACATTTTGCATTCAGAAAGCTGGTAATCTCTCTCCTGTGCACTGAAATGATGATACAGCAGCTTTACACTAAGCTAGCAAATAAATGGCACTTATACTGTGAGATAGCAATTATCTGTGTCTTCATCGTTCAAAGCAATGGTCTTATCCGTACGGAGTAAGTGTCCATTTGTTTTTTTGTTATTTTATCTATAAAATAACTTAAATAGACTAAAATAGACTCTAATGCTTTCCGACTCGCAACAATTTCCACTCATGCCATCTGAAATCGGGACCATGCTGTCTGAACACTATTGACTAAAGACAGGCTTTGATGTGCTGACTTGGACCCAGGTGCACCAGCTCTTTGTCAGTTTAAATTTAGCCCAATTCCAACGTACATGTTGAGTGGTATTTTACTCATGGCTGGAGTGAATTAAAACAGGTTACACCACACAAACTAGTTCTAATATTAGGAAACATGGCCTGAGGGCATGATTTAAAAGCAGCCAAGAAAAAAATAAACGGCATCAACAGTCATTTTGTCTGTAAAAGCCTCCACTGTTGACCTTAAAACAAGTAAAGCCTGCAAAGTGAGACTGGCTCATTCATTGCCAATACAAGTTTTTGCAGAATATTTGCGACAGGAATGATGCTGCTTTGTGGCAAATATTTTTTCAAACTTAACAACTGCATTAAGCAAATAAACCAGTGCAATAATAAAACTATATTTGACTTCTTCCTCTGTGGTGTTACCATACGTGTGAGACTGGTCTTTTGTCACCGCTCTCTCACCTGTCAAACCCAGTTAAATCACTGTAACACCCAGACACACTATGGTTTTCACCCTCGGTCCCTGACAGAAAGCATCAGATTTACAGCTCTGTCTTACTCCCTCTGCTCAATGTCATGCAAAAAAACAACATTTTATAGACAGAACAAAGCCAATATAGACAGCTTACTTATGACTCATTATTGTATATAAAATTAAAAAAAGCTTGGAGGCACTTCAAGGCTTCTGCGTATTCAACACAATACAAGTTTTGGGGAATTAGTCATATGCTTATAAAACAGGCTCAAATGCCATTCAGCACGGCATCTCCTTTTGTGTGGCATTACAGTGTGTAATCAAGCGCCGCACTTTCCAGGGCAATCACGTCCTTTATCGCAGAGGAACTGTCGCCAACCACCTACAGAGTGGGAGGATAAGCCCTGTGGGTAATAGAGTGTGGTGGGTGCTTGATTGGGTATGGTGAGCGAGAAGTTTTGCTCACATGTCACACTGCGCTCTCCTCCCCTGCCCCCACCCGTCACACCACCAAGGCATAGCTGAGAACGGCAGCCATCGACACAAGAAGAAGCGAGACACACACTTTCAGGCCACTTACTTCCCATTTGCTTATTTATTTGTTGCTTTGGTGGGATGATCCAGTGTGTGGCCCAACGCAAGCTTACTTAAGGACTGACTGACACAAATATATTTCAATAATACAAATATATTTTTTGTTTTTCTATGTGTAACATTCTCATTCTCAGTGTAAGAAAGAGGCACAGAACTGCCTGAGGTAATTAGGGATGACATGATGTTTATGTAACCTCCAAGCCTCACAAACCAGATGCAATTATGCGCTCCTGGTCCCTGTGACCCCAGCCCTGTTGCAAAGCACCGCAAAACTGCAATCCCATGTCCCAGGGGTGAGCCTGGTTTTGCAGGGTGAGGGAAGAAGGTGGGAGAGTGGAGTGGGGGAATGCAGGAGTTGAGTTCTTTTCACAGCTCACTCTGACGGGAGCTCTCGCTGCCTAATCCAAAGTGACGGCCACTTCAGTGGAGAGGGCGCGGAGCCCCCCAATTTCCGCCAGAACCCCACGGCAGGGGAAGCAGAGAAGCCAAGGGCTAGGGTGGCAGACTTATTGTGGCCCAGCGCAAAAGAGTGGGGCAGGGGCCTCATTACAACGCTTAACTGCACTCACAGGCCCTCATTAACCCACCACACCAGTGACTCAAATCAAAACAGACAATAAAAAGAGGTCGCCGTTTGAATAAAGGCCTCCATTTTTCGTGTGACTAAGAGTTGCAGTATTGTAACAGAGTCCTTTATGGAGCTTCAACACAAACAGAATTCCGTAAACATCTCTGCTATGACGGACCATTTACGAGTGGAAATCTCCTCTCAAATGTGTTTATCCGACTTGTATACCCTTCCTTTTTGACTGCTTCTATGGAAGCTTCTGGACCTCTGGGAATTCCAGAAGAAAGTAATGAGGGAGTAAAAGTGTAGTTAAACAAAACCCAATACGTCCGCTGCAATAAAAGCACGGCAACACAGAGCTTTAGGTAGCTCAGTCGTAGAGGACTGACCTCGGTGCAGACATATGGATGATGAGAGATGACAGCCACTTACGTATGCTGCTAATGGGATGCAATGCCAGCACAAAGATAAAGCCCAGCCTGTATCCCACCGCTCATCAGTGCTTGGGGGAGTAAAGCTTGGCACGCCAAATGATGCGTTTCATAAAGACAATTAAAGAGCAAATCAATGCTGCTGCCTCTGTGAAATAATTAGAGATGCGGCCAACTTCAACCACAAACCACACAGTGGAAAGCATGCTAAGCTCCAGTGCCGGCAGAGGAGAGATTGAAGGAGATTTTGAGGTATATTTCTGGAAGATCCTACAGATTGTAAAGGTAGCTCAGTCACCAAGCTGTTTTTCATTAAGCCTCAGAACATTCGGGAAAGAATTTTACTGACATTTACAAGGTAGCTCATACAGAGTGTGTATATAGCTGTACACTGAGCTTACTATATACTGTACATATACTGTGTTTTTTTAAGGTAGTAGTAAACCAAAAAAAAAAAAAAAAAAATCTAGGTCAACTGAAAGTCTGTCTACTCTTCCACCGATCAATCAGTCACTGGGGGAGAAAAATCTGCATTTCATCTCTTGTTTAACAAAAAAAAGTGCTCCGCTTTGCTTTGGCTCTGATGCAGCTGTCTCTCTCTTACACAAGATGATCAATCCTGAACTTATCTAGACATCACCCAAAGGAGCTGATTGTCAGAATGCAAGCGTCTGAATCAGTCAGTCCGGACATCAAATGGACTTTTACCCTGTCATCTCTTTAGCACAACGAGCATGTAACATCCAGCTGAGCCCATGTGTGAATTGAGCAGGTCATTAATTTACAGCGAGTGGGCATGTTGATGCCACCCCCCCACCACACATTAAACCAGACAGAGATTTTTCAGTAGGTGAGAATGAGTCTGTAATGCACACTCTCCTTCTGTGTGCTACATGTATGACAGGACGGCTCATGGTCAGATCTGCACCTGATTCTCTGCACTTAGTCCAGAGCTCATATGAGAAACCATCTCCTATCTGTTGTCACCCCTCTGTAGTGTCATTCAATGCCCCGCCTACAGCAATTTCTGACTGGTTACATGTAACATGAGTGTAAGCCTGCAGGCTACTGTGCAATTAAAGGGACACCTGCGCAGACTGGAGCTGCCCTGTAGAGGTAGCGCAGCTGATTTATTAGGAAATATTCCTCTTATCAAAAGTAAAGCTAGCAATCGTCTGACCAATGACAATTTAGTCAGACAAGAGTGCACCAACTAACCAATCAACCCATCGACCGGTAGAAGTCGGCCCGTCTGTTTTTACTTTTTTTAATGTAACACTACAATCAAGTGGGTGAATCAAAAAATAGCTGTAATCACTGAACAGTAGCTGAAGTGCAGAGACGGCAGCTAGCCTGCTCTCAGCTTCACAGTCTGAAAAACATGATGATGAGGTCACAGCGTAAAGACCAGCAGGCCATCACATTCTGTCTGTCGCATCATCAACGGCACTCTCCTCCCCATTTTAGAGCTCTTAATCTGCATACATCACCATTCAGAGAGGAAGGACATTTACTTAGTGGAGTTCTATGCACTGTGCATTATGTGCTTGTAGGAGAATGAGTGTGATGAAGAGGTACTGTACAGAGAAAAAGGGACAAAGGAGCAGCACATAAAGAGGATACAGAGAGGAGAAAGAGAAGAGAAGGGAAGGGAAGGGAAGAGAAGAGAAGAGGAAACCACATGGGGAATATAAAGTGTAGAAAAGACAGATGGGCCCACTTACCAGCCTGGTTAGTGGTAATGTTGACTGAGGCGTACTGAGGGGAGTAGGGGCTCTGATCTGACACCCCGTTGACAGCCTGCACCTCAAACGTGTACTGTGTGTGGGCCAACAGGTCACTAATGTAGACCCGGGATTCTGTCAGGCCCAGCTGACGGGGCACAAACTGAACATTGTCCCCACAGCGGGTGCAGCCTCCCCGACCTCCGCCGCAGCTCTTGCAGATGATGTTGAAGACCACGTCCTCTCGGCCCCCCGAATCTCGAGGAGCCATCCACTCCAGCATCACAGAGGTTTCATTCACGCTGGAGATAACAGACTGAGGAGCTGAGGGGACGGCTGCAAAACACGAGAAAGATTCTGCAGTTAACAGCTATTCTCGGAAGCTGTTTGATTGAACTGTGGTGTCAACTGGTTCAAATTAGGAATGCGTACTTCAGCATTCAAATATGTCATATTGTAAAAAAAAAACTCAAAACAAGTGAAACTCTTAGTATAAAGTATAAGGAAGGAAGAGGAAGATTTGGGACAGAACTGT
>JAQNCA010000014.1:4638737-4672069 GCA_029783725.1 Acanthurus tractus
CCATGATAAATTACCGCATGCATTAAAATTTTGTGTTTTTTAATGCTTCTACCTTTTACTGTATTTCACAAAAAAAATACAAAACTTAAAAGGCACAAGTTGCAGTGTTAATATCTCTCTGAGGATGTTTAAAGTATAGTAATATATACAATAAATTAGCGGTGGAGATAATAAAGTGGCAGTAGCTCGATAATCAAAGAAGTTACCTAATTATCCCATACAATGCTAATTCAAGGCAAAATGACAGTGTGAGTGTGATGCAGGTAAAAATCCTCTGCATTCATTGTCCAAGTTTTGTACCTTGTACTTAACAGCAGAGCTCTGGATCTGTTGGATCTTAATCAAGCATGTACTTGAGGTTTTTTCTGCTGTTGTGCTTGCATAGGATTTCTTATCATTGCTTTCTCTAAGGGCCACTTTCTGCTTGGAAACTCTCCCTCATGCTCTACCACTGCTGGCAGTCTACACTTTCAATAACTGGAATTTGAGTAGAAGAGGAAAGAAGGGTTTTGTTTTCTGTATTTTTTGGATTTTTCTTTTTTCTCACCAGACCTACAAAAAGATCAACTTGAGTCCTCAAACAATGATGCAAATTTATTCCACAATTAAATTAATAACTTCATGTGGTGAACTGACTTGACAGTCTTAATTGCTTGTTTTATCACACCCTTGCTTTTGGCTTTGTGGTTTTAACCAGAGAAGATTTAAAGCTTTTGTTTTATTAACAGGATTGTTTGGAAACTGCTCCTCATCTAAGTTGCTATTTCAAATCTAAACAGATGAGGTTTTAGATCCATTTCTGATAGAGTCTCCGAACGAGGCCTACATATCAATCATTCTCAGAAAAATTCACTTGAAGGACTGAATTTATGAGTCACACATGTCACACACTTAATGTATATAACCTTGATGCAAACCAACTAGCCTGAAGGCATAGTTTTTCCCTTGGCACAGTTCGGCACATTCCAGTTCTGCATATCTGACATATCCATACAGGCCAACACATATCATTTTTGACGTTAATGCTGAAGTGCTGAAAAGGTCATCGTAAAAATTGACTGGCTGAGTAGATACCTCTGACCTCTGGGAATAGTTACTGTACTTACTCATTAGCTGACAGGCATGTGAATCATCAAAACAATATGTTTGTGCTCACTGTAGACCAGCAATTTACAGAAAAGGGAGGGCAAACAGGAACTTTTCAAAGCACATGACTGCAAACTGGGGCTGGGAGCATAGAATGTATTCTTAAATGCACCACAACAAAGATGTGAAAGATTCTGCTTAGATTCATAAACAGATTTTCTTTTTTATTCCTAGTTAATAACTTGAAGCTGACAGAACCACAAAAGCAGAACTGCACAGTGAAGGCTGGTGGGTTTTTTTGATGTTTAGATAATAACATCTCCAAGAGAAATGTCACCTCAAGCATGTTGTGAATACTTTCTAAGCCGTCACTCGAAGACAATAACAGAGCAAAGGTACATTCAGAGGTGCAGACATCACTGGCTAACCAACAAAGGCTCCAGCATAAAACATCTGAAGAAAGTGAGGAAAATAACTCTATGCTCGACCTGTTTCACCTAAAAACCCCTCTACCCATGATTTACCACCGTATATTGAAATAAACCATAACTGGTACATTAAGATGCTTCTATAATTGTTTTAATAAAAGCATTGAAGCCCTAGATATTAGTATCTAATTGTGAGATGCCTAGAGATTCCTGCTTAAAACACATAAATCAGATTTGGGTTTTGTAGTCATGATGGTCCCCAAATGTAAGCGAAGGTATTACAGAATTTGAGGCAGCTTGGAATGAGTGAGGGCCTGCAAAAGGGAGACTGGCAGATTAGTCTTGGGTTCCTGGAGGCAGTAGGATAATCCCAGAGAGGCTAGTGGGGGTCATGTCAGTTGCACTCAGACTAAAATCCCCATCTGTAGCAGACCTGGATGGAATGTGATGTGCACAAAATCTTAACAAGAGTTTGAACCTGACTTTAAATCCAGACTGGTGAGAATTTTCAAGAAAAAGCCAGGCATAAGTATATGCAAGCATTTGTGAAACATGTATCTTGATAGTTTGAGTTCCCTGAATCTTGAACATCTCCTGCTTCAAACAAATGGGGTAAAAATAAGTAAAAAATTATTTCAGCAGGTCTGGCACAGACAATGAGGAAAGAGGAGGGGCACGGCCACAGTTAGTTTTGCTTCACTGCATGGATGTTTGATGAGGAAATGAGAAGGGCAACCATCCAAGACTTTCGATTTGTGGACCTCTGCCAACTCTCTTAACCAGACACATAAGCAATTGATTAAAGAATGAGGAAAGTCTACTTGCAGTCCAGCAAGGTGATTTTTATGGGTTCTTTTCCTTAGACTGCATCACCAGCTTTGATAAGTGTAGCAGACTTTAAATGTCTGATCGTCTGGCATGATTAGAATCTGCCCCACCCCTCCTTTATATTGACTGTCAATATGGTATCTTGATGCTTGATAAACATCAACACAGCCAACTTACTGTTTCAGTGTTATTTGAACAAGTATTTGATTAGAGGCAATAAAAAAGTCAAGTACAGACAGAGATGTTTCTCTGGGATGCACCCTTTGGTTGCCAAGCTCTTCTGGATAGAATACCTATCAAGACTATGTCCTGCAGGGCACCACCAGGGGCCTCCTAAGAGGTCAAATACCTTCTTATCAGCACACTAACAGGTTCTGGCTTGACAAGCTCAATTAGCCAGCGCTTAGTGCAGTGTATGAGGAGACCACGCTCTCAGCACGGGGCCCATATCAACAGAACCAGGGAGATGACAGACAAGGCGAGCCCACAAAGGCCTGATTGTGGCAGTGCCTGGAAGGTCAATGAATGGGTAAAGAGGGAGGAAGGACTTATGTTCTCAGGGGTTTTGTGACGTGGCCGATAACAATCTCCCGGTTGAATGACAATGCCACTGTAGAAAGTCTTCTGGATAAATTACCTCCATTGAGGTCAAAATCCCTAAATGAGCCTAACAGGAAGGAGTGCGGATAAATTAGTTTTACAAAAAGGATTGTTAGCAAACTGAGGATTTGCTGTATCTGACATATTGTTTCCTTTTGCATACTCCAGCATTAACTGACAAGATGAGACAGCTTGAAGCACGCCTTTAACGTGACAGCTGTATTTTCAGGCAGGGCAAAAGATAAATAGTTAGGTGTTAGGGCACGTCACCTGACTGTTTTGAGACAACATTAACAGTACTCCTGGATCTCAGCTTCCCTCGTTCGTGCTTCGAATAACACAACAGCCATCTTATTGATGCCCATCATTCTTGCAACTCTATACTGACAGATAATGAAGCACATTAGAGTCATGATTTCAATCATAGCCAGTCACTTCGTAATGGGAAGCTTGCCTGCTGGCATGGTGTAGACACAGATGGAATTTAAGCCATCTTTGCCAAGCTGTCATTGGCCCTTTTCCCCATTGCTACACTTTAATAGCAGTGAGGTACAACACTGTGAATGATCCGAACTTAATCATGCTGCTTGCAGGACCAGTTAATTTTTGTAATCTCAGAACTTCGCACCGTGTTGAGATGAAATGTCACCTGAGAGCCTTGAGTCCATACGCAAAATTTAAAGCTTTAATATGCACTTGTATGGGGGTTCCTGCATAGAACATGTGCACGTGATAAATATGCACTTATGTTCGCAAGAGGATCATGGATGCATGATGGTTTTCTGGCCTGTGCAGCAGATACGTTATGTCTTGCTTTGCTCAGAACATGTGGCTGTGTCTTCTTTCTCCTGTAGCCTCCAGACAAAGAGTGCAAAAGAAAAAAAGACTACTTAACTACAAGCAATCTGTTGAAATAGGTCATTATGGTGGAGGCATGCTGTGAATGCACCACGTCCCCAAATCAATACGTGAATTGCTATATTTAGTAAGAAGGTCGCAAGGAGGAGTTATCAAGGCTGTACAAGGAATGAGCGACATCAACGAATCAGCTTTGTGCTTGACTGGGGCCTGCTTATTTTAGATGCAGATGGCTCCAAAATGTCTTCTCTGTGGAGAGTTGAGATATCCCACATGGCGTCTGAAAATGTCACATTCTGTTCAGTGTCAATGTCATAACATTACCCTTCAAGGTGCCACATTGAGAAGATGTAATCTAAAATATCCGTTGTGAGAGGCACTGTTATTCTAACTGATTCAATGATCCGGTTAAAAAAGAGTGACACAGTGGAGAATACATTTTCCTGTCTTATGTTCAGACAGGCAGTCACTACACCATGCAATAATTCTGAAAATTGTTAAAATGTTAATACCTGAGCAGTGTGCATTAAAAAGCTACGCAAGTTTAAAAAAACTAAAAATATAGTTGGATTGATTTTTCCCAATTTTTTTTAGACAAATAACTATATCCTCTGTTTTTTTATATTTTAAAAAAAATCTAAAACTGTTTTTATGCACTGAAAAATAAAATTCACAATTTTAGGTGACACATGCCTCTGAGCATATTCACTGTGATGGGAGAAGAATGTACTTCTTTGCCAAATGCCTTACATCATGTAATGTGGTTAATAGAGACATAGCTTAGGTCTACATTGCCTACATAATCTACATAGCTTCAACCAAGCTACTTCTTCTAAGTTTTCTGTCTTGTTTTAAGTCTATCCATATCCCTGTGAGTTGACAAGGCCTGTCTTTTTGTTTTAGCCAAAATCTTTAACATCGTGCAAGGTGGAAAAAAGCTATGACAAGCAGGGAACAAAATCAAAACAGTCTCATTAATAACTGTGACTAATGTATTCCAGACAGTCCTTTAAGCTTGTTATTTCACAGAGGAGAAATGCCCGTACAGGAGGGGAGGCGGCGGAGGCCCCCGTTGTGTGTGAAGACGGTGCCACACTGAGTTGGTTCGCGGGGTGGAACGCAAACACCACGCACATGAAAATGCACTGATCTCTCCTCCACCTAAACTGCCAAAATAACTCTGTAGAGACCACACAGCCTCAAGATGACCACAATAAACCAGAACACTGGTCCCAGCACGAATTGAGCATTTCCCAGGCATCAATGTGCTGCGAGGCCAATCCAGGCTTTGTAGTAAACACAGGCGGGTGGTTAATGCCCTGTGCGGGGGAGTTTTGTATGTGATTTTTTGACTGTTTCACTGTTTTACTCCCTGTCTTTTTTAAGTCAGTCTCTCTTTGGGTAATTTACATTTAGTCAACTGTTTCTGCTGTGTAGCAAACACGTTTTTAAATAGAAAATCAAACACTGACCTACAGCATACTTAAAGAATTTTAACATCAATATTTGAAACCCATGACTTAGAGATAATGGATCTTCAACCACCTGTTCCTGCCTTGCAGTAAGTACAATACGAGACACTGAACATAACTTTATTACCATAAAAGACTCTGTTGTCAAGGATAGAGCTTTTTACTAGCGATGGATATTCTAATCTATTCTTTGAGTAGAAAAAAGTGTATGAACAGAAAAAGCCACATTTTTACTGAGGACAGATTCAATTTTACATCGTTTAGTATCCAGAAAAAAACAACAACAGGGAACGCGCTACCCTTAAAAGAAGCTTCGCAAGTGAAAAGCCAACCAGTCATTTATGAAAATATTTAGTGCCATAGAATTGATAAGTATGAAATTCAAGTAGTGTCAGCGAGAGTGCACAAAAAAACAAAGGGTGGATTTATTAAATTTCTCCTTGGAACTAAACTAATTAGAGAAAGAAAACAATTAATTTAATGACACTATTTCCTATTTTTCCCATTTTCTAGTTCAAGCCAATATTGAGAATTATCTTAAAACATACTTGGTTTGTGCCGGCTTTAATTAGTCAGAGGACAGAATCAAACAACTCTGAAGGGGATGCAAGGTGAATTGCAACCATCATTGATCAATATGCAGTCTCACTGGCTAGACGACAAACTTTACTTAAATTCCCTGACTATATTCCGCAGTCACATCAATATGACTGCAATATTTGTTTATTTATAATCAGGCAGTTTGCCTAATTAGCAGAGCTGTTGGTGAGCTGTAAAAGGTCTAAAATGTGCAGAAAATAGAAATACAAAATAATATCCAACATATAAGGATGATATGTGCAGGCAAAGGAATATTAAACAATTATAAGACAAAACATATACTTGTCTCTTGTGATGTTACACCGTTAACATCACAAGAGACAAGGTGGTAGACACAGCTCAACCCTCATGTGCAGGAAGAGGCTGTTATTTTTTCACACAAGGCAAAACAGAGCAACCTTCTTATTAGCTTCTTGTTTACAGTCTCACCTCCTCATTCTCCATATAAATTCAGTATAAACAGGGACTCCCTCAAGGCTTTACAGTATAAACTGTGGGAAAATAACACTAAGAAGGAAAAGACCAAGAGGTTGAAGAAAAAAACAGGGGGGGGGAGAGGAACATTGTAAGATTATTCTCACACAGAAACCACTGGTAGACCCTATAATGTGCTGGTAGGAATATTCTTATGGACTAGATAAGGATTATCCTGCGGATTGTTCACCGGCTTTCATATTCCAATGTGCGGTTAAAAAAAGAAAACTGTATCCTTTAGATGAACCCAATTCTTTACAGGAGTCGTAAGAATGAGAAAAAGCCTGTCACAGCGTACCTTTCAGTCGAAGGCTTGGGAATTCCACAGCGGAGTGGAACAGCTCATTATTTTGAGTAATTTATTTGCTTAGCAGCTGCCCAAGGGAAAGTAAAAGTTTTAACATCCAGAAAATTCTGTAAGTAGTCCATTTACAAAGCAGAGCTGTCCCCCGAAGCAACAGAACACCACCCCCCTCAACCAGGCTACAACAATTAAACGAGGCCACTGCAGCCAAGATTGTTTTCCTGCCCAGCATCAAGCATGCTCATCCTGCACAATTACCGTCTTAATTGAGAACTGTGATAAACAAGCTAAAGTGGGGTGTGAGTTTATATAATACTGCATTATGCAGCAGTATTAAGACAGTTTTGTGTGATGGTAAATAGAAAAGAAGATTCTTGGGAAAAAAAAAAACATGGAATATGGAGCACGTATATATTTTTTGACATCCACAAGTATTTTTTGTATTTTTTGACATCCACAAAAAAACAGTGTCACTTTCTGTCTTTGGTCTGTAATAGCATGATCTTAAAGATAAGGCTAGAGGCATGACAAGGCAGAGCATAGTCAGTCTGTTGGTGAATTGGTTGCTTCATCCTTTTGGTCCATAGAAAGGTAATACAAATTGCTGCATTTGAAGCAGTTTGCTGGTGTTACTCTGTCAGCACTTTCACTTCATACAGTGAATAACAAGCATTATGTGCTTGTATTTTTGTGTTTGATTATTTGTATGTACTTTTCACCTGGATCCTCTCAGAAGTCCAGAACACACAGACGGTAAACTGGCAAAAAAAACAAAATAAAATCTTGCAGTAGTGGCTTTTGACAGGAGGGAGCTTAACTTTACACTGAAGGGGCTTTGGAGGCATGTGTTCAATTTCAAACTCAAACACCACTCGGAAACCTCCTAGAGAGGATGATGACAGAAGCCCTTGCTATGCCAGTCCAACTTTTGAGCTGACACTAGCCAGTGGCTTTTTAAACCTTTCCGAATTAAATCCCAAAGGAAAATAAATCTCAATATAAACTGCTTGATATGGTTGTTGATTTTGCTCAAACGCTGCAGAGGCCCTGGTGGGTAGATAAAGCTTGTGTGGACACACTCACCTCATAGGGATTCACTGAGGTTAACAGAGATGCTGTCCTTGAATCCAAGGATACTTTTGGTTTGTTGGTTTTTCTTATTTGGTTTCAGGAACTGGAATTAGCTCAGGGTTTTTTTGTTTTTCCTTGAGAACAGCAGGGTGTACTTTCTGAATGTAAAACACTTTGATTGCCAAGTAATCAAATTCACAGGGATTTATCTTTTATGGCGCAGCAAGAGAGATGTGTCAACAGGTCATAGATTTACAGTGTATGTTGACTCATGGTACAAAGGAAAGTGAACCATGCAGTGACTAGCTGATAATCCAATACATGTACATGTAAGTCAAAGAATTCAAATTTACATCTCTTAGCTGTGGATCCACTTCATATTTAAGTACATGCAGAATGCAGTGTGACATTCTCATAGAATATCTGTAGTCAGAGTATGTACACAAAAAAGTCTTATTTAAGAACTTGTTTTAAGCTGGCTTAATTTTTGTCTGACAGCTACACTCTTAAATTTGTATAATGTGTTTTGAAAGAAGCTGTATCATTTAATCTTGTCAGAGCAGAGTAAGTAATCCCACAGTTGAAGTCAAAACATCAGTATCACAAAAATACTAGACGTAGGAAGTTTATGGCATTAATATTCTCTGCCTCCGATGTCTCTCTTTCAGGCTGCTCAGGGGAGATGTTTTTTAGTAGTTATTAGTGCAGTGTGTTGATGGGCAATGAGGCATGTAGCACAGATAAGGGAATAAGTAAAAGAGAAAGAAAAACAAGCTTTTCATGTGCCCTTGCTAATATTTCTCTTTCCTTGTATTTTTATTCTAACCTATCTCTACCCTCCCACCTATCTGCCTCACTCATGCAGCCATTTAATCTTTAATCACCTGAAGTTTAACAGGAGAGAGATCTTTGTTGGTGGGTGATGTTACTTATTTTAGAATCCATTATACTCGTGGAGAATCTTTCCCAGAGGAGATGAAATGCCTATTTTCCTTTTTTTACTGTACCAGTTCTAAGTCAAAGAGCAGTCATATAATATTACATTAAGTGCTGCCTCTCAAGTTCTTCTCAAAGGAGCACAACAAAAACAACACGACAAATACCTGATTTGTTTTATAACTGACGAATGTAATTTATACTCAGTGTTACGGGGCACATATTCAGGTGAGTAAATGCCACAATAGCAGGCACATTTATGTGTGGAATACCGTATGCTGTGATTCTGTGAAGTTGTATGAGATTGAATGACAGTGTGAAGCAGAATATAGACTCAAGCCTTTCAGCTTCTTAGTGAACACCCAAGGGGTTAACTGTGTGTGAACAACTGTGCTCATCTCTTGGATACAACGGCCGCAGAATACACGTGGCACATCCCACCAATGTCAGGAATGGATAAGCTTTCTCTCCGCTCTCACTTTTAGAATAAGCCTAATGTAGGTCAACGGCACACAACACAAGACACCACAATTTTCTCGCGATGTTGACCGAGTTCTAATACATCATTGGAAAACAAGGTCACTGATACTCGAGAGGGATTCCTGTCTTTAACTGTAAGCCCGATTGTTTCTCATCTTTTATCCAGACAGATGCTTGATCCATCAGTCTCCTTTACCCAAGAGAGTGACTCGAATCCTCGAACAGAACACGAGCCGAGGACATCTGAGAGAGCACACAGGGATGTTTTGACAAAGCCTCGGCCTTGTCCCTGATGAGAAAAGAGAGACACGTATGGAAGAATCTCTCTATATTGCACGGCTCTCATTTCCTCAGTGTCAGTACAGCTTGTCAAAAGCAAATTTATCATGGACAAAATCATAAGGTCTCAGGGTTGTCACCCAGCTTTGCTCTCATGGAGAAACGCCGGCAACTGTCTGTGCTGATCTGGCCGTCTGGTATTTTGGGGCTCAGGGTAAGACAGGGGTAGGTGTTACAAGCAAGAACCAGACCTGCAGGAAGCCCCTACAGTCGACAAGTGACCAGTAATACCGAAAAAAAAAAAGAGGGACTGGGATTACGAGAGGTCGTACTGTCTGAATTTGAGATTCAATAGATGGTGTGGGATAATGAGGAGTGTGACAGAGGGGCATATGGAGCAGAGCCCGACATGTGCAAAAAACATGTGGAAAACGTTTGCAGGCTTAACAGGCCACGATCTTCGAGTTCAGAGAGATCGCAAGATCGCAGGTCACATTATCACATCCGCAAATGATGGATGCGCTGTGAAACTGAGAATGATAAAGTGTACGTGTGCGGGTATACAAGGTTACTGAGTGTGCACATGATTGTAAACTGCAGTGCTTAGGTGTCTGTGCCTTGTAATGTGATCTGTCTACTCTCCGTATTGTAAGGTATACTAGAAGGGCTATACGTGTTTAATACAGTTTTTTTCTCATTACAATATTCCAGTCTGTTCAATAGAGGCTCCCCTGCTCATTTCGTTCCTTTGTTTGCTTTTCTCTTCTCTTCGACTGTATGAATATTTTTGAGGGCACAGAGCAAACCACAGGTTGTGCTAAACTTTCTCGTCGTCTGTCATATTGATGGGCAGGGTTGTAAAACCTGTCATTATCTAAACTTTCTCATTTAAATTCTGATTTAGAATCTATTTAATAGCATTTAAGTTACAAAACAGCAACTCTAAACTCATATAATTTAATAAACAACACAAACAGATTGTGCGTTTATAGTGAATGGAGAAAAGAGATGAACAGAGACACTGACTGTGCGGTCATTTTACATGTCAACGACACCACACAAAGCAGATGAATGGGGATTTTTTTTACCGCAGTGAGAGCGGAAGGCACTAAAGTATGCCAATGTAGACTCACCAAACTACATTTATTAGTTATTTTTCAAAATACATATAAACCACTCTTTACATCAGCATTAATTTATCCACCGTACAACACTTCTTTAAAAAGATGGATGTCACCTTGAGAGCCAGTTCGCCTGTAACTGATATTATTTCCTTCTTTCCAAACATAAGTGAAGAAAACCAGAAGCAAATGCCAGATGTTGAGTTTTCATTAAAATAGTATTATAACTGTTTTGCTAACTGCGTGCCAAAAAAAGCAAGATTTTACTTGCAAGGCTGCTATTTAAACAGAATCTGGTGCAGTGCTCACTTTACATAAAACACACCAAGGCTACATGACATCTGCAACACAGCATCGCAACATCACCCTGCTCAGCTAAAAACACAAAAACACAATATCTGTCTATGGGTTAGTGTGTCGTTCTCTACTGAGCCTGTTTGTAACCGTTAACAACTACTCCTGACAACATTATATTCAGTTCACCTGTCTCTCTGCTGCTCTTGTGTGTGTGTGTGTGTGTCTGTCCAACTGGACAGGGGTTCTTCCACAGGTGGTATCTGACAGCATTGTATGTGAACTGCTTAACCATAGCTGCGCATCACCCTCAGTGTTTTTATCTGTCAAAATGATGGACGGCCTTCAGATTTTTTTTGTCATTGTTAAGAAAATTCCTTCAACGATGGTAAATAATTGGTTACCATGACCGCGGGAACAAACAGAGAAAAAGAAAACTGGCGGACAGAGGAAAACAAAGCACCTGGCCATGCTGAAATCCCATCACAGGGAGGAAAAAGCGAATAAAGGCTTCTGAATGTTCCCCGGGGCCTCTGCAGACAGAATGACATGTCTTAGAGCTTGCCAGTTCACCTCCTGCTGTTACAACATCCTGCACTGTATACAGACCAAAGAGTCTACCCCTATCAAATACACATCACACGTGTGTTATTGGCTCTAATTTATAATGTCAGTCATGGAAATTAAGTGATACTGCAGATGATGCAGAAATTAAGTCATGTCGTCTATGACGCCTTTTAACAGATGAATACTGCGGTGCTACACAGCTGTTCAGACCCTAATTTGTATTCCTTATGTTAAAGCTGCCGGCTGCTACCAGCAACCAAAACAGCCATCACAGGAGAATAAGTGTGGCTTTTACTTTAACATAATATTGTGTGAATGCCTATTGTGTAGGCAGACTGTTGACATTTTGGTCTCCCCCTCTCTCTTTTTCTTATTTCCCCCCACTCCTCTCTTCCTCTCTCTCTCTCTTCCTCTCTCTCTGCTCCTGCAGCCCAATGCGAACCTTTGTTTCATCTTTGTTTGCACAATGCACAATGCAGCAAAGGCCTTGGGGGGGTGTGTTTGTTTTGTTTTGCTTTGTGTCTTGTTTTAACGCAGAGGACAGTCAACCAGTCATCAGCGTGGCTGCTCCCCACGTGCGCTGTTAGTCAATTAGAGCTGCCATTAAAGACAGAGGCACCCAGGGAAATAAAGGCAGCGGTGTGGATTTGTCTGTGCTACGCTGATTTCCACCCTTAAACCCTCTCCAGACGAAAAGGCTGCAATAATTGGGATTCTGACAGTGGGTTAGGGGGACTCATTTCCTGCCTTCGCCTCCTCCCCTCCTCTTTTCCATGCAATCATGTCTATCCAATCATGTCTGCCCGGCACCTACCTTTGCACTCGATCCCCCTAACTCTCTTTATCTAAAACCACATTTGGCTGACGAATTACTGAAGCTTTTCCTCCTTAATCTAATTGCTCTGCAAGAACCTCACATCCAAGCAGCTACTACCCACCACTGATACAGACCTCAACCAAGAGACTGACATTAAAAGAGACACTAGTGCTGTTCCATATTCCCTGCACTGTGACCTAAAAATGCTCATTCTACATGTGACTCACTGACTCGCTCTTAAGCTTGTTGTGCATGTTCAGTAGAATTTGCCCTGTCTGTTCTACAAAATCTCGGAATAATCTTGAAACAGTGTCACTTCCTGTGAGTGCGGAGGCATGAAGCTAATTTTCTTCAACATCAAAATCCTTCCTTCACATCATTATTTCTGCTGCACATAAGTGAAAGAGTGCACCAAATATGTAACAGTCCCATTTTTCTCTGTCACATTGTGTGACAGCAAATCTGTTTGCTTTGCTCTGTTTGTCTTGTGTTTTAATTCAAAAGTACAGTTACATTTTAAAATATATATAACCAAAACATGAATCGAGTTGTTAGTATCGCTGTGACAGAATGTCTTCATCCAAATCTTCACAAGTCTATAACATGAGCCACGCTCCAACAGTTGAGACCCTTGAAATCACAATGGGTTATACGATCAGATTACAGTAAAGAACACACTTGGGCATTGTTAAGGAAGTTTGCAATTCAAAACATGAACACGGAGTAAACAGCGGGGGCAAACAGGACCCCGTGTCTCTGTGGTGCACCATCTCCTCACAAGAAGGATTTCTCTTTTTGTGGCTGTCTCTGCTGAAAAAGCCCTGGTGTGGTTTCTTCACCACCAGCACTTCTTAAAGAGGAAACTTAATCTCACTTGTAAGATGAGCACAGAGAAAAAAAAAGGCCTCGGCAATTTGATGTAAGCTCCTCTTTCTATTGTCAATATTTTGACAGACTTCATGACAGCGTAATTATTTGCCGGGATCCCCGCCAAGGATTTAATTGTTACATGCGTAATTACACGTTTAGTTGCAGCGATGTTGGAACAAAGCATTGGTTGTGTTATTAATATTACAGTACAAATAGTCTCTTTCATCTTGATTGCTTTACGCTGTCTCTATGGCTCCATAATCCAGCGATGAAAGAGGATATCTCAGAAACCCTCTCAGGGCACCCCTCACAAATCAATTCATTACCCCGTAATATTGGCAGGCAAAGGCGCATCTTTCATAGATCAATTCATTATCCAACTTCTGGAGGTTGAGAGGCGGTGACTGACCACAGTTCCAAGTACTGATATCAGCTTTCAGAGTTTGGGTAGATGACTCGAAAGCAGACTAGCTGATGGCAGCCTTCCATCGAATATGGCTTCTGAACAGTCTGGGGAAGGACAGAATAGGATTCTTTCTGACTGTAATAGTTCCTCTTTTTTCTTGTTAAAATACACATTTCTCAGTTGTTTGCTCTAAGGCTCATAACTATTGAATGGAGCCATAAAAATCCATCTCTGCACATGGCGTTCTGCTGCATTCCACAGCTGCACTACCAGATAATGCATTCTTTTCATAAAGCTTTAATATTCAGTAACTCCATCAAGTGATCAGGGAAAAGTGAATGACAAAGAGAATAGTCAAATCTGTCTGCGTACAAGTTTGTGTGCCTCTGTCGGGGTCGTTTTGGTTTGTCAACAAGCCCTGCAGTGCATATCTGTAACTTTCACCACTGCATTGTGGGTGATAAGAAGGAGCATTCAGCCAGTGGAGCTTGTATTTGGTGGACCTTGGATGAAAAAGCCAGCCTGCAGCAGGTAAGGCAGTCAGAAACGGAAGGTATAATGAATTTTTCAGTCGTAAGGTCTCATGCCCAACGGTGCATGGATATAACTGAATAACATGCTGTCCCTGTACAACTGACAGCATTTACTTGTATAATCCCGTTTAGCACAAAAAAGACACCATGACTGAGGACACCCCTGAGATGTTGCAATCCACCACATGCAGTGAATTACATGTGGGTCAAAAAACAAGCAGATTTGTGTAATTATGTGAGGATGTGGATTCAGAGTAACTTGCAACAGCAAAGCAGCTATCTTCACATGCCTTTTAGTGGCCTGTATTCCTTAAGGAGGAGGTGGTGCCTGTCCTCATTAGTAGTCATTGAGCGGGGCCTGGCAGTGTTTGTGAGGCAGCACCCATCACATTTCCCCTCCCAGCACACAGACACTGGGGGATGTGTTGTAATTACAGGCGCGCATATGAGAGGCAGCAACACACCGATCTGAAACGCAGGTGGGTGGTTTGTTGTGCTGGGCTGGAGCAGCACGGCTCCAGTCTGCAGGCTACACGCTGTCGTGCTGTTTCCAGTGATCAAGATCTCTAAGCACGTTGTCCAAATACCACCTGCCAGAGTGAGGATAGGACATGGCACAGGTAAACGTTGGGTACACTGATGCTTTGAAAAGCCAAATCGATTTGCCTGTGAGGGATTCCAATTGATGAGAAAATGCTGGCAATTTTTGAAAAATATCCTCTTTGTCCTCGTGGATGGAAGGAGGCATTCTACCAACAAAAGGTCAGCACACGAATTTTACGGATTGCAAAGTGTTGTTCATATTTTCTTTGAATTTCCATGAAGCATGAGTTAAATATGCACAAAAAGTGCTTATGTTATTCTAAAAATAAAAAATACACATCTCCTTAAGTGTAAGAAACACATGGAACTCTGGTATCAAATTTACAGCAGGAAAGTGCATTAATGCAGTTTGTACACGGAGACAAACATTCTTTGTGTAAGATTTCTATTGTGCTGCACGGCCCACAGGCAGGAAAGTAATAAATAATTTGTTCTTTGACAAGCTGTTGAGATTTCTGACCAAAGACCTGTCATGAACAACTCCCATCCTTTCATGGCTGCTCAGAAGAAAGAAGAAAACTTAACAGGTTCTGATGTCTCAACTTCAAAAGGCAGCAGTATATTTTAGATCAAACCCCGACAGGAATTATCAAGTGTATGAATATTCAAAGGTGTATTTCTATTGGGAGATAACAAGCAAGGTGTGATGGTCTTTTTTATGTAAATATTTTGATGGCTTCAATTGAACAATCTATCCATAGAATATATACCTTATTACTTATTTATGACTATACACCAACAGTGTATGGGGATGCACGATAACCATCAGTGCTGATGAGTTAAATGAGTCCATGTGTGGTCATATAAGGAATTGTTTATTATTGTTTTATTTAAGAAATTATAGTTAATAAATAGAGTCGATCATACAGAGACTAATTGCTTTCATGACTTCATGCAAAATAAGAAGCTCAACTGTTCCCAACTCTTTTTCCCTTTCTTTTACTAAAACAGTCTTTTAAACACCTTTTGTCATTGTGTTTTACATTAAAAGGTCTGCTTTGATTATTTTGATATTCTGATTTAATTCTGTAAATATATGTAAGCTTGGCAGAAACGTTACACAAAATATATATCGCCGGTAATACATTTTTAATCAGTTTAAACTCTTAATGGCAATTAATGAATTAATGATTTATAATCAAGATCCCCAGTCTGAGCTATGAAATATTAAATCATCCATCTTTGCTCACTACATCTTAGCCGTTTTTAGCCTCAGGTGTGCGTGGACTACAGGCTATGAATTTTTTTTAAAACACAAAAATGTGAAATATTTGGTTACATTATCAGATTGGCCATGTGATGCCAGTATTTATGGGATAGGTATTATCTAAAAATAAAAACTTCCATACTGTTTATCCGTACTAGCTTACATTATCATATGAACTAATGGATCTCTGGAACAGCTCAGAGTGAGTGCACTACCAGACATAAACACAGTATGTACAGTACGATTTGATGTTTGGATTACTATGTTATGATGGAATAGCAGCTGATCCGTCAGGCTTAGCGGGTTTAATGAAAACATTACAAGTGCATAACCTACCTCGACAAACAGTCCCATTCTCCACAGCCTCGTTCCCAGCCTTGCACATGCAGCGCCCGATGGGTACCATCCATTCTCCGTCTCCGTTGCAGTACAACTTAATGGGCACATCCACCTCCTCTGCGTTGGGGATGCAGACACCTCTTGCAGCCACCAGGGAGGTGCTCTCTGCTCCTGAGAGTGTCTCCTGGAACAGCGCCCCGTTAGTGATGATACGAGGGCATTTGCGGTAAAAGACACGAACGGCGATGAGTGACATACAGCCGCCATAGTCCTGGAACGCCAGGTAGAAGCCATTTCGTGACACAGGGCCGAAGCTTCTGACCTCAGTGTTGATCTTCATCACTCTGCCCCCTAGGTCCACCTGAGAGAAGCTCTCGTCTGCTGCAATGGTGTCAACTTTGATCCAGGGGTTCTCCATCCAAGCTGGTGAGGTTCTGGTGGCTGTGTCGGCATCGGATTCATAGTAATAGAGGTTAAATGTCTCTTTACAGGAGCCTGGCACATTGGGGATGCTACTGCAGTCCCTCACAGAAAACTTCATCTCCACATGGATTCGCTGAGCTCCACGACGCCTGATGTACTTTGTTCGTACCCAATTGTTCTGATTGTTGTCGAAAACATTGCAGACCTGGTACGTCCGGATGGTGTTCATGTTTTCATCATAACCGCTCACCTCCTCCCACTGTTGGCCAAGAACAGACAAAAATACATTAATATCAGAATACAAACTGTTTTGGAGGGGAAAAAACTAAAAACAATAGGAATTTGAAGTAAAACCAGTAAAACCTGACCTGATTAATTCAATTAAGAGCAACTCAGCTGTAAAACACAAAATCTTCTGTATTTTCCGAATAATATAAACTGCCAGAAAGCCCTGCTGATAGCTATTTTGCAGCCATAATGTTTTTTTTGTCATGCAAGTCTAAAGAAACAAATGAGAACCAGCTTTTCCATCATGTTTTCACATTTCTTAATGTAAAATGGGTGCGTTAGCAGGGCTACTTGCAGGTTGCTTATTAACACCCTTTACTCTAATTTGTTGTGTAGTAAAGTCTTTTACGTAAAATTAATTGTTAGAGGATCAACTTATTTTTGTGAGAAACAACACATTAGGGTTCACTATTAAGAGCTTATGTGTCAAATGACTCAAGAAACCCAGAAAGAACAGCTGCTCTGAGATTACTTTAGGACTTGTTTTATGAATTGTGTGGGAGGTGTCACCTGGCTCTCTGTACCATGACATTCTCAGACAGGTTAATCAAACAAAGGAAGGATGGCATTATGATTCTGTCATTTACTGTAAATCGTACTCGAGCTGTAGCATCAAATCTGTTTCAATTTGTTTTTTGTTAAAAGTGTGTAGCTACTATTAATGGTTCGGCCAATTGAGTGTGTTTTTTAAGATCATACTCACTTTACAATAGGTAACAATATGATATAATGATATTGAATTATATGCTAAAAAAAGGTAAAATTTAATGTTTATCACTCTATTCCTTTCAGTAAGGAAACCACTCACACCCTGTATTGCTTTAAGAGAAACTGGAGACGTAACATTCATCCTGCTTATGTGATCGGGTGTCCTACTTTTTTATTGTGTCTTGATAGGACACATTCATAGCGCATACTTTAATGTGTTATTGACATTACAGTGAACGCTACAGTCACTTAGTCAAGCACTGAGGAAACATGACATGAATATCAAAGTCACACTGAACCAGCATTATCATACTACACAGGTAATCATATATATGTAATATATGTATATATGTAATATATATATGTAAATTTTAATCCAATGTTTTCTTTGTACTCTGTCTTACTTCAAAGTCCAGATATTTTCACAGCAATTTGGGCGATTGCTGTACTGTACAGACTCCAGATGCAACCTTAGTGGCGTTCTTGCCTCTTGGCCACAGATCAAACCAGCTTTAAACACCATGCGCTCTTACCACCAAGCAGGTCATGACCTTGACCTCGGCATCTCAGCAAAGGAAAATCCCTGTTCTCAACCCCCAAGAGCCACTCTGCATCAGCTGCACCCTCTACTGCTTCCACCCTCGACCTCCCCCCTTCACTCTTCACTTCACAGCTGATATAATTTCTCAAATTAGTGCCCACTTAGTGGGGATTTTGACAGATTTTGACGGGTTGGGAGAAGAAAGTCACCCCTCTTGTTGAATACCGACGCTCTATCAAACACTCTCTTACTAATTAGAACAGCTTTAGTTCTTAATTCTCATGTCCTAATTAATCACTGCTAGTGTGATGCTGGCTTGACCCAAACCCAAAGCCGACCAAAGCACAGGCCAACCAAAACAGAAAAGACTGATGTGCAGCCAAAGAATACAATAATGAGAATTCAGCTTCATAAAAAAGAAGTAAAATATAGAATAACCTCTTTATCAGAATCTAACAAATCAAAAGTTAAATTAGAAAAAAAGTCTAAATAATTTTGTAGTACAAGTTCAAATTTAGCTGTGTGATTTCAAATTTAAATCTAAGTTTAATTATTAAGAACATCAAACTACATGTGGATGGACCATGACACCCAGGTGGTGCCTTGTGGTCTGTTTTATGGTCTAGTTTTCTGTTAAAATCATAAAAACAAAGCAAATATTACATGATTGTGCAAGCTATGGACTTTGGCAAATGGTTTGAGGGTAAATCTGTCTTTTGGCCTTTACTGGCAGACATCATCATCGCAGGTCATGAGCAGCCATTGACCTTCCCACTTGTTGAGGAGCAGTGGGGAGGCTGTGGGCCAATTAAACAAGAGCGGACAGTCCACTTCTACTGAGCACAGAGCGTTGGACAATTGCAGTTTAATAAAATGAATGTGGAGACAGGTGGGGGTTGCTGCTAATGAGGGACGCAGACAGGGGAAACTGCAGGGGAAAGTGTTTGCAATGATGAGGGGGGGGGGAGGGTTGAGCCTGGCTAAAAAAGACCCCAAACAAAATGTGTTTTGATGGAGGGCCCCTTTTTGTCCTGTCATGGCCTCTTTGCCCCGCTTTCATCACAGCCAGTGGAGGGAAGCAAATGGGGCATAATAAGAGTCTAACGATCAAGCACAGAGTGTGAAATTAGAAGAAACGTCTTCATTTTCACAGCTCTTTCCCCTCGCTCTTTACACCGAGCGCCTTAAAAGGGTGGTCATGTGTTTTTAGTACAGAAGGTGGAGGTAACCCTGGTGGTGGATGTCAAGATGGATTAGTTAGTGGGGATGAGCTGCTCTCTGATGATGATTGAAACAAAAACAAACTTATTATTCTACTCTGATTCTTTTACATTCTGCAAAATGATTTTCCCGTTCTCAGCGTGGAAATCAACAGCCATAGGGTTGCATGTGTTGCCTTGTGTATTACTATGACATCAAACAAATAATAGACCAGAATGATCAAAGGCATTTTCCCAGTAACCAAACAAATGCGAAACATTATCAAGAGCTAATTTGCATTCATGTTATTTTTCAGTTATTAGACAAAGACTGCAGGACTTCAAGGTAAAAAGCAAGCAAAGGGTTTTTACAGGACACATGGAATGCGCTTCGTTCTCTGAGAAACACATAAAAAAAGGTGTGAACGCACGACTGACTCCAAACACAAAGGCACTGCTTAATGTTTTAATTGTCCTCATTGGGCTCCTGAGTCTAATAATCACGGGTCGAATAGTGTTGGCAAATAATTTTCACTGTTTATTCCAACCTGCTGAGTACAAGCTATCTATTATTCCAAGCAGACAAAAACAAAAAACAGATATGCAACTGTTTATGACTTTATACTTGTCAAAAGATCCTTAATTATTCTGTTATACTAGCAAAAGGTGAGTCCTAGAGCTATATGAATGATACTAGAAAGGCATCTGTTAAATTTATGGCATATATGAGCAATGCTTTACTCTCTGTCTGTCTGATAAGTGCACACCTGCTGTTTAGATAATACGTGTTAGATTTGGATCAAACAGTCATGTAAAACAGCCTTTGTGCTGTTCCCAAAACAAATTCCTACACTGTTATCACCCTGCCAGCTTAACTGCTCCTACTTTTGTCAGGCCATCGCTGCTTTGTTAATAAAACTACTTTCCAATACCAGCTCAGAGTCCAATAACTTGCCTGTAATTTATATTATACTAAGGCAACAGCACAGAGAGAAAAATGCCCTGCAAAGAAAACCTGTCTGAAATGAATATAGATTTGGTGATTAAACTATGGCAGGGCAAGTAAAATCTGCTATATTTCAGCTGCTCCTCCCTTCCTAAGATGTTATTCAAGGTGCCACAGTTCAGTGACCCTCACTGAGAATGAGCTTCAGAATCAATATCTCCCCTGCCACTCCAGGAGACGGACTAAAAAGTTCAGCTGACCTGCAATCCATATGTCTACATGACAGCAGGACTCTGCTTTATCTGTAAAGCCAAGCGGAAGGCACTGTCAAGGCTGAATTATAGACTAGAGTTACCTCTGCAACCGAGACAATTCACCAAAGACATTCACCTGTTGACATGATGAAATCTTCCTTGGGCCTCTTTTGAACAATTTATTACCAAACTTCCCTGGAAGTACAGCACACTTTTATACATTTCCATCTTGTCCACAGAAATGTTATTCAAATCCAGAGTAGCTTTAAAGTAAGCAGGCACAGAAGGGTTTCCTTTGTGTTTAGCGCTCAAGCAAAACAAGCCATGCATCCGTTTAGAGCCCTTAATTACAGAGACAACCTGAGAGGCCAGTTCTGACCAAATCAGGTGTTTTGGCAGTGACCACAGGTTCGTGCAGTGGTGCTGAGTGTCTGCCCATTTGCAAACGAAAACTAAGCCTTTGTTCTCTTGTGGCATTGTTCTGCCACTGTTCACCACCGCACCATGAAATCAAGTTGGGTTCCTCCAAAAGTTGCAGAAAGTACATCCACCTTCTGCCGCAGGGCCGCTGTGGTTTTTGTGCTTTTTTTCTGCCTCCCCTGCGGTCTGCATAACCACAGCCTGATCAGACTACCCACATTAAATGAATGAGAGAACTTGCATTTCTGCTGCAACGCCTGATTTGGTTTGAATTGGACCTTGAGGTGATTAAAAACTGACTCAAAAGATAAAAATCGACAAAAACACCCAGCCATTAACCCTCAATAATAAAAATAGAAAAACTAAATCCTCCTTTAAGACCAAGAAAAAAGCCTTGAGGTTGGACTATCAAAGAATATTAATTTTCAGGTAAGCATCACTGGCAAGGACTCATCAAAAAGGAACACGACCTATCATATTTCATCCTGTTATATTGTTCTGTTTGGACTACTATAGTGTTACAGTGCTTTTTTCATACTGCGAGCAACGCGATCAGTTTGCCAAAATTCTCAATTTCCTGCACATCAGTGCATCCACAAACATGCCGGCAAGTGTCATCGAGTTTCTTGGCTGCAAAAAGCTGACTAAAGCCATTTCTCATGGCCACTGGTTGTCAACACCAAGGCTAATTTTTCATGCATAAATTCTTCTGTATAACACGAGTGAGAGAGTTGCTGATGGTCATTATATTCACATGTAGCTTCTGTATATTATTAGTATAAATTGCTCCATTCATCACTGGGTTAAACGGAAACTTGAGAAGTTATTTTATAGCTTATACATTTGTTTTACATTTTTCTCGTTGTTCAAACTATGGCTGCACAGTAAAGCTAAAGCAGAAAACAGTCTTCTCCTGAGACTCAGTAATGTTTAGAATAGATTAACACATCAGTCAAGTGTGAAGGTACCGTCAGAGCACTCAGAGATTTAACAGCATCATTGTTTTGACATAACAAGAACTCTGCATTCATCACGTCTTGTCACTGCAGTGTCTGAATTAACCTGAACTAGCTTCACGATCAAGAGCCACATTACATTCCAGGATTACAGCTCTATCACTGACGAAAGTAAATAAATTATTCACACAAAAGCGGGGAGAGAAACCCAGTGGAAAACTCTTCAGGCACAGTCGCCCCATTTGCAGTTGTGGGAAATCTGTCAGAGCAGGAGTGCCTTCCCTAGAGGGACGGAGGACAAATGACACCCACACTCTGCATTCAATTACTACAAGAGAGGCCATGGGAGCCAAATCCTGCAGGAGACCAGGCTTCATAGGAAGGGGAGGCTCTCACACACACACAAACAGACTTAAGTAGAACTGTCTGCTGCAGTCAGCTCCAATTACCACTGTCCACTACTAATGCACAACATGTGAGACTAGTAGAACAATTCCAATCTTTAGCCCCATTCCACAATGTTACATGTGGATTATGTTTGCATATTTCTTTACATAATTCCTTAAGTAGAACAACCCAGGCTTCAATTGTGAATCACAGTCACAAATTAGTGGTCATTTTAAATCCCAGTGAGACCTATAGTCAAATATGTTCAACAAATTACTTGTAAAGAGAAAGAAAGCCTACGTGAAAAAGAGTATGCTGGTCTGCCACACAAGCCCACAATTATATGTAAACAACCTCAGACTTATTCCAAAGGAATTCTAATACAATACACAGTACCTTTGATGACTCACAAGGAACTGATTTGTTTCGAAAACACAAGGCAAGATCCAGAGCATACTGACTTCCCGGAAAACCATCCTGTGAGGCGCGTCCCAAAGTGACACTAGATATAGCCTGGTACAGCAAATTATAACACATCAGTAATGATAACTTTGCTCACACACATAAAAACACAAACCACCTCATTATGTTCTCCGCCTATGCAGGAGACGTCAGTTTGCCCTCCGCAGTAGCTCTGTGTGCTCCCTGCGGCCATAAGTCTGTTCCTAAATGGCTGCTGTTGTCTGCACTTTGGTGCAGGAGAGAGCAGGTCAGGAGGTCTGACCTGATGTTCACACGTCTCTCAGCTCCACTTGAGAGGAAAACATTGACCACTTAACCCCGCTCTGCTAGCCGGCAATACATTAGCTCCATGTCACATAGCAGATTCTCAATGGGTCAGGATCTCTGAGCAACTTAACACAGGCTAACATGGAAGACAAACAGGTTTCTCTGCAATTGTTGAATTTGCATGAGATGCAGTAGTTTTCTGTTGGTCAATATATCTAAAACCAAGATGCAAAGTTGTTGTGGTGTAACCACTTGCCCAAATATTTACATATATCAACCTTTTCATATTTTTGCGTGTTCTATGTTTAAGTCTTCACAAAGCTGGTTAAGGACATAATTCACATGAAAACCAATTACAGTGACTCCACAAGTTTCCATGTGAGTGGAGTGAGTCACGTGATGAGTGTGTTTTTTATTGTCAGACTCTAACTTTAGTCATATGACAGTAAACTTCTTAAAACTGCCGCAGGATATATTCTGTTACAGGAAATATTGAACTGGTGTCAGTGTTTTCAGAATTGCTTTCAAGAATAATGAAGATTTCTCGCTTATCTGGCACAGGGACAACATAAGTCTGGCTCTCATTTTCCATAATTAAAAGGAAGAATTGCTTGGCTATACAAAGAGAGGGTTATTAAAGTTGATTTACAGAAGGCGAGCTGTAATATTGTTTTACACAAATCACTTCCAAAAACCTGCTGTAGGAAGCTGGTTTTCCAGCTGTACTTGAGGAACTTTTTTATAATAATAATTTGATAGGCAATTGTCAAATATGCTATAAAATAAAATAGTGGAATAACACCAACTGCCATAACATTTCTGACTTATATATCACACTGTTACTTGTTTGCATTTCAATTGTTTGGCAAAATATCACATGTCAAGTTTGGATATATTTCATGAAGCTATACAGAGTAGTGAAAGCCAACTGCTAGCGCGGCACTCTGCTGGATGTTACTGATCCACCAGTTAAGCCCATGAAGCCATGCATATATATGTGTAAGACAATAGCTTCTGTAAAGCACCTCTTGCTGTTATACTGAGAGGGAGTGTGAGCTCTGTTTCCACACCTGTTGCCCTGGGCCATAAGGGACAAGCTATCTCCATCGCTCTCACTCCTTGCTTTCCAATGGACTGCGCTTTTGACAAACTCAGCCGTATCGTCTTAAAACTTCAGTGCCCACGCTGATAAGCCAACCTATACCTAACTAAATCCAGGGGCTTAAGGACTTGTACGCATTTCATTGCACTCCAAAGGAGGGATATAACGTCAATGCATATGGAGGTTTTCAGAGCAAGGAGCACAGAATTTTGTGAAGTCAAAAAAAAAAGGGAATGAGAGCACACATTCAAAATTCTTCCAAAATGACTCTTTCAGGAAAATCAAATGTGAAGATATTTGATTTGGAAGAGAAAAACCACCACACAATCAGAATGTGCACCACATGTTACTGGAACACAGATGATTGGTATCGAGCTTAAGGGTCTTAAGTTTGACATTCAGACCTTAATTTCACCCCCCTTTGGCCAGAGGGGGCATTTTTCATCGAACAAAGTAGTTTGCAAAAGTGACCTTGGTGTTCATCTTTTCAGTCTGAAGTTTTTACTTTGTATCAACTCTGATTACGAAATGTGGGCTGAGAGAATGTTTTGCTGAAACTAGCATTTTGTGAAGATGAAAGGAGGATGTGATGTAAACTGTCTTTGGAGTTGGTGAGCGTGCGTAAGCTCTTTCTGCGCTAAGGGGAACCAGAACTGGCGAGGGAGAAAGAAACCAGGCGTCTTTTCGCTTTGGTATTGATTGTAGGAATTAGCAGGGACGAGACAACATGCCCTCAGGTTCGGAGAGATGGAGTTATCTTAAATCATTGCTGAGCAACTTTGAAGTTGTATCATGGAACTGTTGAAGGCCAGCTCTCCCTGCTGCCATTTTCTGCTGATTTTTTTAGTGCAGAGAGACACAGCATGATAGAGTATAATTCAAACCATCTTTAATACAAACCACAGAAGCGTAAATAATTGAATAAAATCGGCAGTGGTTTTTTGAAATGCACCAGCAAATAAGTCTACAACATTTTTTCTCTCTTCTGGACTCATTCTAAGAAGTCTAAATCTTGTGGTGGGAAAAGAAGTGAAGGAGACTGAGACTCTGGTTTTGGCTGGCTTAAAGTGAGCCTAGCTTGCATGTGGCTAGGACAAACCAAGGCCCTGGCAAAGCTTGTGGAAATACCGTGCTTCAAACACCAATAGGGCCCACCTAACACATAGCTTCTAGCCTGGCATATGAACACACAGTGGTAAGCTATGATTGTTTGTTCTTGCTGTGCTTGTCAGAACCAGTCAGATTGTTGAACCAGAAAGTTCAGATCAGGTTAAAATTTACAAAATCTGGATCATTTATGGAAGAATAACCAAAAAGAAAACTTGGCTTGTGAATATTTTAATGTAGGCGTAAAAACGTATGCATCTTTGTGAAACTTGAGTTAAAAAGCTGCACTATCTGCTCTTCAGATGCAGGACTAAACGAAACCTTTTCATCCTTTCACCAAAAAATTAGCACATTGTCAAACTGAAATGATTTCTCTCTAATTCTGAAGTTATTTCTTGTTTTCAGGGGAAATGGCTGAGCTCATTTTCAGAATCAGGCTTATTAATTTATCTCTGACCTTCAAGTGAAAAACCAAAACACAGACTTTGACAGAGTTATCATGGGGGAGTGGGCAAATTTGCATACAAGTTTAAATTTCACATCTGACAAAAAAAAGAACCTTCTGTGCTCTGTCACAGTTAAAATATCCAAAAATAATCTGCAATTAATTTTTTCACATGAATAATAATTTCATTAAACCTTCATTTTCAGAGGTTGATTAAAGTAGAAGCAGATCATGTCACTTACACTGTTGTCACTCGACCCTGACACGGGGTAGACCGTCCAGCCGAGCTCCGCTGTGGCTGTAGTCGAGTCCATAAGCGTCTCTGAAGAAAATAAGCAAGGAGAAGTTGTGGTTAGATAAAAGTCATGTTAACCTTCTGTGAAAAATCCCAGAAAATAATGTGTTCAGAGTCAAAGAAGAATTTCCCCAGACAAAGGTAATTATCAAATTTTGTGTGAGCAACAAGCAACAAGTTCAAGCTGAACTTAAAATAAAAATGTAAAGTGATGTAAAATATCAGTAATGTTATTAACACATTTTTTTTTACTTCCAAGCAAATTTTTTTTCAAACTTTTTGGGGTTAAGAATTTAAACAGAGGGTCTTCATGTTAAATAGTATTTGTGTCATCTTTTTCTTTTTTTAAAACAACAGCAAATTTGTGCACTTAAAGTATTTTAATTGATACTAAAATAAATTACTGGATGGACAGAAAAAGAAACTATTTAGTTATTGGTTATTTATGGAGCAAAGTTAATTGAGTTATATATATATATATATACAGTATATATAAAGAAAATTTGCAAGTTTAGATTTCTCTATTAAGAATTTGCTCCCGTCTTGTTCAGTCTTTTTAGCACATTTTCAAGTTTTGTATTGTCGGTAAATTGAAACTAGCAAAGATCTCACCTTGAGCAGTAGGATTTTTTTTTTACCATACAATTTTTATTATTTTCAAACATTTAACATCATTAACAAATTGTTCTGTCATAACATTTTTTTCTGTGAAAATAACAAAATTGACAGAAATCAATGATAAAAAATAACTCTGCTGAGGGCGTGCTAAAAAACCCACATTGGTACAATCCTCTTGTCATGGCACAGACAGATTCCTAGATTAATCACTAGTAGTTTCATATGAGGTCAGCAGAACTGTGCCATCATCCATATGACCTACAGCAGAAACAACAGACTGGAAAAGCAAATCTCCACGGCGACTATATATGCGATGGATTAGCCAGTGGAAAGAAACACCCCTGGTAATTGGGGTCAAAGAAAATGTGCCTCCTGTCTGTCATGAGGTCCTCTGTGGCACACATTCCACCAGTCTGACCCAACTGTCTGTCATACACTCACTGAACCGTTCACACCATCAACTTCTTTCCCTCTTCTTTTCACCCTCTGCACCCTGCCCTCATGCACCCTTTCCATTCCTGACTTTATCTTGTCTCTGCCTCTCTTTGTAGGCAACCAAGGGCAGGTCTAATGAATTTCTCCTGCTGATTAGGCAGCCTCTGTCAGTCCTGTGCTCCACTGTTGAGCTGCAGCAGATGGAGAGAGCATTCATCAGGTTCGAGGCTCGAGGCGTCAGCTGCAACTCCAAAATGCCACAGAGGGATTTAGAGACCCCCTCAACAAACAGGGCTACTAAGCTTAGCATAAGTCACAGCCAGTGGCTTAAACACAGATCTGGTGAACAATAGCATGCTGCTCTGGCTCTTCATTAAAACCATGATACGAGCTGGTTAACTGGTAGTAATTGTGTGTGTTAATTGATGGTAGATCCAAGTAAAGAAATAAAGCCAAGCCTTTGGACTTGGAAAAGATTTTTAAAAAAAATGTATTGCAGGCAAAGAGTGAAGAAAATCAAACAAGCTGATCTGACGTTACATCTCACAGGATTTTGCTTAATGCTCGCTGCTTGTGCTGCTCTCTACACACTTACATGATATTTTAGAGGCTTCCAGTTGTTTCATAAGCCTGGATTTCCTCTGGTTTATATTCCAGCAAAAGCCACAGCTTTTAATTAACAGGCTCCACATGCATCGGTTTATTTCAGGGACTTCTGCTGACTTTCCATGTCTCACCAGTACTCACATGGCATAATACTAGATTTCACATCCTATTCAGTTATCACAAAGCCTAAATCGTATAATTAGCCAGATGAGACCGCAATTGAGCAGCTATTGATAACCTTGTGTGTGACTCGGAGCCGAGCAACCTACATGGGTGTTAGGCAGTGAAATGGTAATTATGCTCCATAATGATAACGATAATTAGTGGGGGAGTAAAGTGCGAATAATGAACCCCCTCTGTGGTGGTTTAAGAAGTGTTGAGGGGAAACAGGGACCAAATTTCCCCAGGAATGTTAACATGGACCTAGTGACACCCCAGATTCTCACCCATCCATCTCCTTCTCGTTTTCTGTTTGTCGCCACACATTTCTTCTGTTTCTATCTGCTTCCTCTTCCTATCCACCACTCTCTCCCCTTCTCTGCCTCTTTCTCTCAATAACCCTCCCTCCAATGCTTCTCCTGTCTCCTTCTCTTCCTTCCCTCACACAGATCTTCTCTCACTCCCGTCTCGCTCTTTCATGCTCTGTCTCTCTCCTGCTATCAGCAGCCCACATGCTGGACAACCTCAGCCTGAAAGACTGATCACTTTTCTTCCTCCTGCTGTCTACACTTCAGTCCTGGCAGAGACGCCGATTCATTACCTCCTGTGGAGCAGAGCAGCACATAGCTCACCACTGTCAGCAGCTTCCTTGTTCTCTGTCTGAACCTCCAGCCGTGGCAGAGCATGGCTGCTCAGCAAGACACACTGGCTAATAATCAGGAGGAGGACAGGATGCAGAGGTTCAGGCCTAAATCCAGCCACAGGCATCAATTAGTTTTGTTTGTTTTGTTTTTTGATTTATAATGTCACTATTTTGTTTTGCTGCTCAGAGCTGGCTTTAATGTCATCTGAAAAAGAGGATTATACAGACACACTATCACATGTGTTTGTGGTTTTATCACAGTCATCATGACACACTATGCTTTGTGCAACTGACAATACACAAGTTGTTTTAGATAACCAGATCTAATTAGTCTGTACTGTCTCTTGTTTCTGCCCTCCAGAAAGCCCTGTGAGATTAAACGTAGGTGGCATTTTAAACCTTTATACCTGACTCAATAAAATATGAAATACATGATTTATTTAAAATATCAAAATACTGATGATAATTATTTCCTATTTACTAAGAGTTGCATAATTAGCGAGTCACTTTTTGTTCTCCAAACGTTTGTATTTACTTTCTATTTTTCAGTTTTTGAAAAGGATTTTATGAAAGAGAGTGCAACCTTTTGACTTCAGCAAGGTGATTATTGTCTTTTTGTAAACAGTTTCCTTATTTCATATACCATTCAAAATATGTTGAAAAACCCAGAGTGATAATTCCTACTTTCCTTTCCTACTTTATTTGGCTTATGCTTTGCTAAGTTAGTTATCTTTAGCAGGGATTCGGTTGAAATGAAATTTGCTTTGGACAGGCTCTAGTAGACAGGTTTGTGTTGGAACACTTTCAAAATTTGCTTGGTATCACTTTAAGGGAACTGTCATTGGTAGTGATATAATAATTTTTTTAACGATATCCTGCCCTAATTATTCCAGTGGCAACTGAGAGTGATGCAAAATGTTTAACTGTTTGAGCTCAAAGGAAAAAAAAAAAAGGCCTCTGTATTGAAAGCAGCAGCGATACTTCATTGTCGACATGAAAAAAAAAATGTTTTAATATATGAAACATTAATATATTTTCCAAAAATGACAGAGAATATTAACGGTATCACAGTAAATAATTAAAGCCTGGATGTCATTTCCCTTTTTTCAAACTTGATACACTCGACTGTGGAGGGGGCTATGAATATGCAATGAGACCCACAAGTCTAAGAAAAGCCTACTAGGCTGAGAGTGCTTCCTCCAACACTTCCTGAGACTAAGGAGGGAGTTTAGTGCTGATCTGGGAGAGAGCTCTCCAGCGAGAGGCTGTTTGAAGTGACAGGCGTTGGGAGAAGGGAGGAGAGGGGGCTCAGGGGAGGGGGGGTGTGGTACTACAACAACACTCTTCTTTTCTAAGAGGGGTCAGTGCTGCATCTCAGCTTTCTAAAGAAAGCAACAGAATTTTCAATGAGGGAAACAGCGAAGAGTTGTCCACAGAAAAGACATTTCAGCTAAAACAACCGCGGCAAGTAAGAAAATAAGCATTTCACACAAACAGATTTAAAGAGATCGGGCTGCGAGTTTTGACAAACCATTGTGTCGCTGAATTAATAAATGAAAGCAGGACAGGAAAACATAGAGCATTTTTAGTTAATATTAACATGCTGGGCTGCATCCTTACTTCGTCTCTGTACAAGCCACTATTTGCTCATATTTTGTATTTCCTTTTTCCTGCCAGCCTGTTTGTCAGCATTTACAGTCAGTTTGCGATGGTGACTGACCATTCATGCTACATGTCCAAAGGGTATGGAAATCAGGGTTTTGAGAGATGGATGGCCAATTAGTTATAGCAAATAGACAAATTTTTGCAGTCTGAGTGATGGATGGAAATTTCCTCTGCTGCCATGACTAATTCCTTTAACTACACCTTTCAACTCATTCACCTTTATCCCCAGGCAGGCAATGCTAGCAAGTGTAGCTTGTCATCCTGTCACAAGTATATACATGCAAGTACGTGTTTGTACTTAATCACTTTGTTTCATGACTAACTTGAGATATTCCTCTTTAACTCTCCTTTCCTCAGCATGAAGAATCCATCTGACAAATTGCTTTGCAACTTATTGCATCACTATTGAGGAAAAACTCTGCATAAAAATTGCTTGGATATGGCAGTTCATATTAGAATCAAAGAGAATATACCAATTTTCTAACAAACTAGCCTATATTTAGGGCCTCCTGTTTAATGAGGGTATTTCAAAGAAGCAATTGACCTCCAAAGCAGCGTGAAGCAGCTTAAAGGCATGACTTCTTTTTATCTTTCTCACCAGAAGAACTGCTGCCTCAGTCCTCTACGGAACAAATCCCTCAACATTCAATTTAACATCGACATAAACCACATATGGTGCTTCCATGGCTGTGATAATGCCAGCTAAAAGGACTAGAATGCAGCTAAACATTCTCCCCATAAAAGCCATGCTGGGCAAAGTTGAGTTTAACCACTGCTGAGAAGTGCAAGTGCATTTACTTACATTTTACTAAACACCTGAAACCATAGTATTTGATGGCAAATGTGGGTAGATTGTGGTATGCAGCACGGTTGCTGAGTAACATGAGCAAGCTGTTCATTGTGCTAAGGACAGAGCCTTATATAGTGGACCCGGCATGGAAATCTGCCCAGATTATGGGCCCGGGCAATGATATACCCCTGAGGGAGCCAGTGCAAGTGCAGAGACATGATTCATAGCTTTAATGACGGACAGGGCTACTGTATGGCTGACTGGAAAGAATAACAGTCTGTTTCATTTACAGGGAAGAAGTGGATGGAGCCCCTGGTCCAGAGAAACTTAGCTCAACTTATCTGTCACCACAAGCTGGGCCCATTGAGGTACAGTGGAGCTCCCACCAATGTCACATAACAGCATATCCCTGAGTGTTAAATGAATTCTTAATCCCGCCGTTACAATGAAACAGGGGCTTTGTGGAACCATTTGCCATTGGCCCCAAACCCCAGAAGCACTGCTTTTTTCCTTCATTTTCGAGAGTTAAAGGCAGGCTGGCAAACAGCTCTGGGTATTCACGGTGCTACCAGGTGTCTCACTGGTGAGACATCACTCTGTCAGGGAGATTTATGTGGTGCCGAGGTTATTGTTGAGTCCTGAAAAAGGCAGGTCCTGAGTTTGGTCGATGATGTAGGTGTTTCAGAGAGTGATGGGATAGGGCTCAAAGTTTAGCTCCACCTCATCAAGGCTGCAGAGTGGTGTGTTTTCCAAGGCAAGGGAAGATGAGAGAGGAAGCTAGGCAGTTGATTTTGGCAGAGGACAGTGCAGTCAGTGTGAAATATGGTACCACACACACAAACACTACGGCACAGAAAGTAAAGCTCTCTCAGAGCACTAACTGTTGACAGAATGATACAGCATGGCGTTCCCAGGGGCCTCAAGCAGGATGTACGACAGTAATCCCTACACAGCCGAGCCGTGTTATCAGTCAGTGCAACTTAACTTGTCAGCAAGGCCAGGGGGCAAGCCTAAAACAAACGTAAAAGAAGCAAAAACTACAACTTGATGTATGACTGAAAAACTGTCAAGTCCTAAATTGATTGTAAGTGCCTTTAACTGTGCATCTCAGAGATTTTTTTTCATTTCTCATAATAGAACATTGCACAATCTCTTCTGCTGCTCAAAACACCCTGTAACCAAAAACTGTATTGGTTGCTGCACTTTTACCACATACTATCTTTGTTTCAAACAAAGATACTATTATTAACAGATCAATTTAGCACCTTTTCCTCAAGTGCAAGTAAAATAGTGCTTTATGCTCCAAATTTAAATTTAAAGAATATTACAAGATATTAGATATTACTTTTGAAAAAATCTGGGTTTTATTATAGTACATTAAGGGTCTAGACATTTATAAGCTCACAGCAGCAGATATTCTTGCTGGATGGGGAAAGGCTCTTACAGAGATTGTCAGAGTTTTTTTATAATAAATCCTGTAAATTTAGAAATACAAATTGCTCACAGAGATCACCTTTTTTGATCAGAGGACCTCTACTAAATCAAGCACTAACAGGAATAAAAACTCCTTTTACAATCTACTATTTCATGAAAGACTGCAAGTTATTACTCAGGAACTGTCACTGTCTTATCTCACGTATGATTGCAACACCACAAAGACTTGCCAATCATTTGAAAGCAGAGCTTTTATTTCCATTTGTCAAGATGTGTTTTTGCTATTAGCAGTACCCATAGGTGTATCATTAGCATACTTTCACCATTAAAATGTAGTTAGTTCTGAGTGACACTATATTTTATGGCAGAGAGACATCAATGTAAGCAATAAATTGTGAGTGGGAACAGTCACCTGGCCAACCATAAGCTGTGTGAAAGAAACCTGGCCAGTAACACAGGCTAGAGGATTTATAACTATGCTTTCCATATTTCCCAAATCCCTGACAACCCACCGAGACCTGTTTAACAGATCGGTACATTTTAAATTCTGTGGTGGAAAATTCTGTAAAAGCAGGTCCCACATTTTTATTAGCAGCAGCTGAAGAAAATCTGTATGATTCTAAGGCTGCAAAATGACATTCATCTATCCATGCAATCTCTAAGTGCTGTGTGAACACTGTGATGTCCATCTACCAGTGCAGTGGAAATACCTCTAGCAAAGTTATACAGGGGCGTAGGAACAATTTTTCATCAAAGCGACAGCTTCTCAGATACCATTACTAATTGACTCGAAGGAAAAAATCATCCCAAGCCTCCTTCGTTTTGCCTTAGCTAAAAAAAACTTAACCTTTAAACATCCACCTATTTGGGCCCATTTGTAAAAGCTAAATGGAAAAGCTTTTTTACAGAAAACTATCAAGCAAAAACAATATACATGCATAGTGAATTTGTTAGAGGACAATCGAACAAACCTAAAAATGTAAAGCATGTCTAAAAAAGGCAAAAACAC
>JAQNCA010000014.1:4720772-4731214 GCA_029783725.1 Acanthurus tractus
TGTGTGTGTGTGTGTGTGTGGGTGGGTGCGCGTGTGTGTGTGTGGGTGTGCGTGCGTGTGAGTGCGTGTGTGTACCACGTGTTTGCGGGGGTGGGGATGTCGTCCTGTGTGTGGCTATGCATAGACATGTATGTGACAGTGTGCATGCAAGTGTCCAAATGCCACCGCTTGTGAATGTTTGCGAGTGCATGTGTGTGTGTGTGTTTGTGCGGGTGTGTGTGGAGAGGAAACAGAGGGAGCCGGAGCTGCAGAGCAAAGTGGGGAAATAGAGCAGAAGAATATGGGCCTGACATAAAGAAATCCTGGATAATTCTGCCGTAAGATGTGTGAGTGCTGCAAAGAGCAAGAGAGTAGCATCCAGGGGTCGTTCCCATGGCAACCTTTGCCCAGGGAGATCGCTGACCCTCCCGCCCTGCAGTACTAGAGGAGCACAGATTGTAGGTCACATATGGCACTAGCGATCCAATCGGGACTAATCTGGCTTGACTTGTGGGTCATAAATTATACTGGAAAGCTGGTTTATACTTTGGCTTATCTCATCAGTAGACTCAACTGTACATAATGGCCGTGTTTATGGTAGATGAACTGACCCATTAAGTATATATGTCAACAAATGTATGTTTTGTCTATCGGCAGAGAGCAAAAATAGCTCAGGAGTGTGTGATACCCTGCTCAGCACAAATCCACAAATCATCAAGATTTACGACTTGGACATGTGATAAAGGTTACCGTACATGCAGGTACAGATGTTGAAATACCAAACGTTACTCACCCCATTTCATCTTTCATTCTTCCATCTAGATGTTTTAATTTTTACAATTAATTGTCAGAAAAGTTTGACAATGTTTCAGGTTATTTAAAAAAATACATATTTTACTGTGTTTCTGAATGAATTGCAGATTTTTGTGGCCCAGATGGACTAAAAACTATTGACAAAATATTCCCCATGTTGCAAATATTTAAAGACATGAGTTTATAAAATATTAAAAATATTATTACTTTACATTTTGTCTAAAAAACTGGAAATTGTTAACAGTTTTCTCCTTCTACTTAATATAGTTATTATATTTAACTATTTTTATATGGCTTTATTATTTGAGGTTTGGCAGCTTTGATTGATAAATATGTAAAAAATGATCCACATAAAGACCATAAAGTTTAGATATTTAAACGTTGCTATTGCACCAAATGAAGAAATATTTCTTGTCCAATGAGTTATTCCGGCAAGTACATATTTTTTTGGTTGTGGAAACGTCATTCACAAAAACATGCACATGTTGCCCTATTACGGATGTTTCTAGACGTAACTTGTGTTTAACCCACAGAGAGATTTGAGACCCAAATCAGAAATATTTGAGATTTTAAGCATCAGCTCCGTAGAAAAAGTTCTATTAGCACTAAAAGCAGACCAGAAGCAGATAAAAACTCTTACCATTTAGTCCTGTTTTTGTAGGGACTCTCAACATGTTATTAGTTCAAAACAACTTTTATTAGCAGTTCTAAAAATTCAGCCTCAGGTATTATGTTCATCAAACTATGTTCAGTGTTTTGTTTTTTGCTCAGCTGTTAAAGAGAGCCCAGGGCTCTGAGGAAGCTATTAAAGAAAATATATTTTAAAAATGCACCTTTGCTCGAATGAAACATGAAGTTGTAGTGCTCAAACTCCTAAAATGTCTTTATGCACAGATGTCACTTTAAAATTCCAACCTCACCCAGAATCTTCTGTTTGGAAAAACTCCGGGGAACGCACTCTATCCAGGATGTGAGATTCAGAAGCCGGCGGCCACGCAGCAGAAACACAGATATGATTTAAATGATTTATACACCATGTTTTGGAGTATCAGGGTAGTGCGGATAGCCGACCTCGGACGGGCCGCAGAGTTTTATCCGGCTTTCCAAAAAAGGTTTCCAGATACACACATACAGTATAAAACAGAGTGGGAGTTCAAGACGGAGTGTAAGAAACCAATTTCTAAGGCTCAGAAAGCTGTTAAATCCTATTTTAGGTCAACTATGCTTCATGGGCTGGATCATCTAAATTCTTAACACTCAGTTATGCATTAATAAAACCTTGATTTGTACACTGGAAAACATTAATTTTCTGCAGGCATGGCTCCAAGGAAAAATTTTTCACTTGCATGTAAGTCTCACAACGCCATGATTCAGCTGAAAGAATACCATTGGCTGATAAAAAAAACACCGAATCTAATCTGGATGTAGCAAACACATGTCTGTGAGAAAAAGGAAGACTCTGGAAAAGCTTCTCAGTGGAGTTTGAATATTTCATGCATGTGAAATAAAAGGAATACAGCATCACTTGTGACATAGAAAGTACTCTGGTGTGCAACATTTGCATTTTCTCTTCAAATTATCAACGCTAAAAGGACATTTTCCTTGGTGTCAGGTGGTGAAGCTAAACAAGGCAGCACTGTGTGTGAGCTCGCTCTCAGTGTGACAGACAAATGCTCCTGATCTCTGTCTCCCCTCGTTCCATCACTGCCCCGTGGCTGGTGATTTCATGAGTGAGCTGGTAATAATCACGGGTGAATGGATTCTCACCTTTTTCGCTGGGATCTATAAGTCAAGGCAGAGCTACACTTGTGAGGGCGTCGGTGTGAGGCCATATGGGAATGCTTGAGGTCTGAAGTCATGAGGAATCTTTACATCTGCTTCTCGTTGCTTTATCAGCTTCTTATGTGCTTCCAATATGAAAAAAAAAGAAAAGATCACATGAGGTGGAATTGCTGTAATTATACGAATAATGAAAATGTGACTTATTATTGCAGCGCAAACTAATTTCCACATTGTTTCGATGGTGTTTGTTGGATCTCTTAGAAACAAACCGGTGGAGAATAATCATTTGAATCGTGACACTGTAGATGCAAATACAATTTAGCACATCTTGAAATACTTGAGAAAAGCACTCGCAGGTGTTAATAAAGTTATTCAGTGTCTGCAGTCTTGGCTGAATATCGCTTCTATATTTGTTTCCTTTCCTGAAGGCAAAGCATTTCTGCAGTTTTCAACATATTGAATGATTTGTGTGTGTGTGTGTGTGTGTGTGTGTAGTGCCAGCTGAAATGAAACCCTTAACTTTTTGCAGTGTTGGTGTCTGTACCCAAAGAACTACTGTACACAGTACCGCATGACCAAAACTATGCAGAGCAGTAATCCACGACTCCTCCTCCGAGACACGGCGCCGGTCTTTCTTTCTGTTGAAGCTGCTCACCAGTCCTGACGTCTGCCCACACAAGAATAACTCATACCGTACACCACCCAGTCTGAGACACACACACACACACACACACACACATACAAACTGAAATGTTTCACTTCTTTTGCCCCAAGGTCCTCCAACGTTCGTTTATGCTTCAGTCACTTTCATTTGGTTGATACACTGAAACTAATTTAAATATATTTGAATTAAAGAGAGCATCTCTCTGTTAAGATAATCTGATAAACATTTAGGCCCATAATTTCCTTAAAAAATGACAACATTAGCATTTAAGCCCTTGGAGAGTTGACAGTTGTCTGAAATGGTTTAGACCATGCAAAGTGTCCTTCTGCATAATTCTAACGATAGTGTTTCAGAAACAAGGGAAAATAAATATTAACATTGAGATATCATCCAACTTTGTGTGGCAATATGATTCTTAACACAGTTGTTACAAAAAGTATTAAATAAATGCTCAAATTTAAATGTGTGTGTTTGTGTTTGTTATCATGTAATGAGCTACTTTGCTTTTAGCATATTTTTGATTTAATGTCCTTTTGTCTTTAACTTTGGCTGTTCTTTTGAACAGGATTCTTAATTTTGAAACACATTTATTAATGCAAGATTTATTATATTTGGGCTTTTTTATGAACATAATATATACAGTAAATGTCAATGTAATTTGAATTTGTATGACACTGCTATGCTAATCAGACTGTGTAAATAGTTTTGTTTGTTTTATATAAATTTAAAGTAAATGAAGCACATGAAGAATATCAAGTTCATAAATTAAAAAGCCGTAATGTTGCATTGTTAACCTTCTAACCAGTAACCATCAGGTTCAGCCATAACATATCAGTCTAGACAGTTTCTAACTCTCATGCTCTCCTTCTGTACTCTGTGGCTGTATCTTTAAAATGTCTTCAGGGTTCACTGAGCATGATAGAACTTTCTGGTACAGTCAAGTGCACCCAGCGTGAGTGATCAGGCCTTTTCTTGTTACTGAATCATGCAATGTTCAACCTCTCAGACTGCTTGTTTTAGGAAAGCAGCCCTCCCCGTCTGAACGCAAGGAAGAGAGGTACGAAGGAGGATGAAAAGGTGACAAGAGCTGAAATCTAATGCTAATGCAATCTGAAATGGCCTGCAATGCCTCGTTTCTAAATTGAAAAAATTGACCTTCCTCCGAGAGGTGACACAAGCCTACACTCTGAGACATTTCAGGGGCTAAGTGGAGGTTTCGGAGCAGGCTGCAGCAGACCCTGGAGGCCAAGCAAATATTTCATGAGTAATTTAATATCTGGAACATGAGAGCGCGCTCCACTCAGGATGCTAGCCCCGGATATAGACAGTGATCTGGGAGGAAGGAGGGGGGAGAGAGGCAAAAGGGCAGACCAATGAGTAGTTAATGCTTTACATCAACTGTCCTCAAAGGGTGCTGGAGGGATAAAGTGCTGCCACCACCTTTAAAAAACCGTCCTTTCATGAGGCACACTTCTCAAGCCCCCTACTGGAAGCAACTACAATTATTTTAAACATGATGCAAGTTATTTAAAAATACGACTGTGTTGATCATAAGTGGATCTTAAATCACCAGCTCTTTACACAATAAACTCACAAGAAAAAAAAATCATTATAATTCTGTGTGTACAAGTCTTTTGTTCGCTCACGCAGCAGCAAAGAAAAGCACCAAAAACCACAAATGCATGCTAATAAAGTTGCCCACTCAAAGGGAAAGAAACAAACATTTTCTTCTCATGTGCACGAACCAATCTGGCTTTGCCTTCCACCCACGGACGTGTTACTGTATGTGCCGGATGAAAAACTTTCATTGCAATGAACAGGCACCAGATTTTATGAACTGGATCCGGTATCCAGTTCATAAAACACCACATTTCCATGCCTCCACCAGACGGCATTGCTAGCTAGTTAGCTGCACACCAGAGGAGAGTTAGATGATGTGGGAGTGTTTTTTTTTTTTTTTTTTTTAAGCTTTTTAATGAAAGCTGTTATCCTGAATACTATCTAACAAAACCATGTCTTCAGGCAGGGTTTGGAGCGACACTATAAAAGAGAGTTACAGAAACATTTGGGTTTATCATAGCAGGAAATGCACAGGTGTAGCTCGTAACATTAATGATGTGGTAACTCTGTTCCCTTCCTGGATCTGGCTCATTAAATGTACTAAAGTCATTATCAGTGGTATTATTTACACTGTATATTTCCTGCAGAGAGAAGTTAATGCTCATTAAAATTTACATTTAAATTTCTTACGCTTGGAATGTTTAAACCAAGTAACGCAGGATACACTTCTCAGCAACTGAAGACGGCCAAAAAGCATGTCCCCAAATATAAAATAACCAAAGCCACAATTTACTCCAATAGAGATGGAATGGCTTTTATTGAGGCAGATATAGAGCACATAAAACAAAAAATAGTGCAATATTTCTTCCTCTTCAACAGACTGAATTTCTGCATTATTACATTTAATGGCACCACTAAAAGAATGAGCGTATGTGCAACAGCAGGTACAAGTTATTTTAGTGAGGAGAGCGAAGACAGGAGAAGAGTAATTGGTCAGATAATATGAAATAAAAGCGCAACTGCATTTCTCTGTACTTTCTATTTATATGGAGTTGATTGTAGGGAGTACTTAAAACTCCAATAGGCAAGACGTGAATAGAAACAAAATCCCTGCATTGGATATTTTGCCCTTTTTGTACTTTGAGGAACTGGTGAGTCTTGTGTTTTACATTTATTGGATGTCAGAGTAAATAATTTATGAGCAGTCAAGTTAAATAAAAAAAAAAATGAAACTCCAGTCATCCAAACACAAACATGCAGGTTCTGCAGCTTTAAAGTTGAGCTTTTGCAGCCTCAGAAAACTATATTTTTTATTGTTTACAAAGGTTACTAAGGTCTCTAAGAGCTTAAGCTGTTGTCAAATAGAAACCAGGGGCCTTGCTTAGTCAATGTATTAAAATGATCGCAGTCATGACTTGCTCAGAAGAGTAAGCCTATGAGGATTAACCATATAAGACAGAGCTATTAGTCCTGACATGAGGGCAACGGTCGAGCCAAAAAACAGTCGACCATCAGATGAATCCGGTAAATTTGATGGTCGACCGTCTTCACAGGGCGGAGCACTGTGATAGGACAGTCATGTACTGTACGGCCCAAGCCAAAAAACTCTGGGAGTTTCACACCACACTGATTACAGTCAAGCGGGATAAAATCCTGCAGCATCATCTGTTACTGCTGGCACAGACACACAGTCGAACTCATGCATTATTGAGAGTGAGAGAGAGAGCTCCCGGGATGCATCAAGGGAACATGTCGATGCCTTGTTAAGAACAGAAATGTCTGTGACCAAATAGGATGGTTATTCAGCCGTGGGTAACACAATATGAAGTTGTGATTCGTTATAAAATCTGGAATACAGACTTTGGAATGATGCCATTCTGGGCTAAATTTTTGGGATTTCTTTGAAATGAAGCAGTCAGGACAGCTGGGTTGTGTAAATGAATGTAGCCTACTTACAATGTTCCACTGTCATGTTTCACCAATACAATGCAAGACCAAAGCCCTGGAGCATGTAATGTAAACACAAATGACTCTGAGCAGAACTTGAGCAATCAGAGGAACAGTAAGACAGTAACACGGCAAGCATGTGAAGCTTTGGATTTCTTTATATGTCAAGGGGCCAAAGGGGCAACAAGAGCAATAAACAGTATCTCAAGCATTTTGAGGGCAGTGTTTGTTTATTAGCATTTAGCATTCACAAACTGAAGTTACAAGAGCAAAAATGTAAGAAAAGGAGTCTACTATGTTTATTAGCTCTAAGATTAGCCGCAAGTATTAGCATACCTTGCTCATGTTTGTAAAAAAAAAAATTATTTAAATAACAGTTTATTATACTTTGTCTACAATGAAATATCAATACAGGATCTCTGGCCTGCAATAAACAAACAGTGCTGCTCCTGATCTGATCATAATCTGGTGAGATATGAACGTGTTGCGTGAGACTTGTAGCTTTGTCCTCAATTATTTAGCTTTTAGCATTTCAATCAATCAATCAATCAATCAAACTTTATTTGTATAGCACTTTTCATACATGATAAAATGCAACTCAAAGTGCTTCACAGGATAAAAACAGAGAAAACCAAGACAGAATAAAATGATAAAACATGCAATGATAGAAAATAAAAAGCCGATCCCTCCCACCCCCACATAAGGACCCGGCACCCCACCCACACGCACACTCACACGCACCCGTACACACGTCCACGCTCACACATACAGTAGATAAACTGGTGACATGGCAGTAACACAGCAAGCATGTGAAGCTTTAGATTGTGGGGGATTTATACTGTATGTTGTGCAGTCTGCAACACAAAGTGCCATTTGTATTATATTTCAGATCAGATCATAAGTGGGAAAAAAAATGAGTCAACACGAGCTTAAAATCACACATAAAGGTTGTTTTTGAAAAATAAATTGTTAGAAAAGCAGAATTTGTTTTTGTCACATACATTCAGACCTACTAGCTGCTGTCTTGACACAGTCAGGAGATTTAACCTACATAAACATGCTGTTTACAGTGGGGGGAGAACCACTTAGAAAAAGGCACCAATCCAGCCAGGATCTGAACCCATGACCTTCAAGCTGTGAGGCAACATTGCTAACAACTGATGCACTGTGCTGCCGTTTACCCACAAAGACTGAAAATTTCATCCTTTTATCATGCTTCGAGGAAAAATATGGCTTTACCAGGAGATGAGAAATTCATTACATGAGAAAACAAGCTGCAAAATAACAGTGAAATGTTTAGTCATTGATAAGTTTTATTAATGATGTGAACTCGGACTCTCTTGAACGAGTCCCGTGTCCAAGCAGTTTTCTGAGACTTCAGCTCTCCTGCCTTCACTAAGTGGCTCCACAGTCGGCGACTCTCTGCCAATGATGTCCTTTTCTTCCTCAGGAAAATGCTGTGAAGCTGCTGACATTAAAATCGATCGCTGTCAACACGTTGCCATTCTTGATAGCATGCGGGACACTGACAACTGTGACTGGTGTGAAGACCTGCAGACAAGGACGTGTGGTGTGTAGGAGGTGTGGGAGGTGAGGAGAGCATGAGAGGATGTGCAGGTCGTCATGCACTTACCTGTCACTTCCACGTCTCAGTGCTTCCTGATGTGGCTACATGGACACAGTCGGTTTATGGGTTTAAGGCTGTGGTGACAGAAGTAATCACAAGTAACAACACACAGTGTATTTCTATGTGACTGAAATCGTGTGATGCACCTTTACCTTTTGAACCTGGAGTTGAAAGGGAAGTTTTAGCAGATTTCTGATTAACTATGTAGAAACTGTGCAAGAAAATAATCTTTTTAAATATTGACATTAGTATATAGGATACTGAAAGATAGCTTGTTATTTTTTTATGTTTGATATATAGAGGTAGCTATGTGATGGGTGAAAATGGTTGAAGTGAATGATTGCAATAAGCATTCTCTTTGCTGGAGAGCTTCAGTGGTTAGTTTTGAATTAATTAAATCTAAAAACGCGAATAAAGAATGTACATATCAGGTGACACTTGAGCTCATTAATGTGTGTACAATTACAGGTATTTTTGCATGTGATTAACTGCAAAATCAATAAAATCATGTTTAAAGTGTCTTACAATCCCTAGCAGTTCAATATGTGGGAAACTCAGTTGTTCAGCTCTAGAGTGAGTTTAATTTGTAGTTAATTAAAAAAGTCATATCTAACAATGAAATACCAAAAAATCTAGCGAATATAAAACAGAGCATTCAACTGCAGAGCAATGAACAATATTTTTTGGAAACCGTTTTTAGTGCTGAGTGTTAGAAAAATGAAACGGTGAAAAATATAACAAATAGTGAGTTTCAAAAGAAGCAACACAACTGAACATAACAATACATGGAATATAATGACATTAATGTTTAGTGGATGGGTTTAATTTAAGTTATATGTTTGCATGAATTCAAATGATTTATGTTTCTATTTGTGTGACGTAAACTGCCATTAGGTTTTACTTATTAACCACACACAAAAAGACAGGGGTGAGTTCAAGCTCTGTGTGTATCTGTGTCTGCGTCATGTCTATCTGTCCGTGTGTGTATGACTCTGTGTGTGTGTGTGTGTGTGTGTGTGTGTGTGTGTGTGCGTGTGTGTGTGGCCATTAGATGTGTTGACAGCCAGCTCTGGGTGGTGGATTGCTTGTGCTTCCTCAGCTTCGAGCCTCACCATAAGCCCTTGCTGGCTGGCTGGATCGAGCGAATCGCACGGAGGTCATGAGGAGTTGGGACCCCTGAACTCTCTGATGTTAGCTGAGGCATTGAAGCATCGATGCTCCGTCCCTCCAGGCGCTGCTGCCCCCTGAATCTGTGTCAAACTATGTGAATCCAATACATCTCCTCTGCAGTGCGAAATAATGAGACACATCCGCTGTTCGCCTGTCGGTGGAAACTGATCAATTGGCCGCCCGTAGTTATTTCGCTGTGTAAATGACAATTGACAGAATCTAGTATGTGTGAAAATGGCCGTAGGACGAGGTCAAAGATATGCAGTGAACGCCCTTTGAACTCCTTCAACTCTAATATATGAGTTTACAGCATCACACTGATGAGAAAACTAGTATCGTATTTTCAAAGTTACTATTATCTTCTATTGGCATAATGGCTAATGGCTATATACAAAATCATTTCCTATAATTGCACCAGAGAGATAGATAGACAGACTTATTTTCAAAAATCAAAAGATGTAAAAATATCAATGAAGTGTAAATATCAGGTCATATTCCATTGCAAAAATCATTTCAAGTTTATATTTGCATTCATGTTTTAAGTGCCTTTGTTAAAATGCTTCACACTTCCCAAGCTTCCAAAATTTGTAAATGAAAAAAACAAACAAAAATAAAACAGCAATAATAGCAAAACACACAAAGATGGGTGAAAAAGAGTTGTATTTATCCTGAGTAAACATCCTGGATGAAGCATTGTAATATGGCACTTGTAATGGTTTTAAGTGTCAAGTTAATACAGCAACTTTATAGATAACACAGCATATGCACAATGAGAGATGACAAGTTAACATTGCGTCATTTTAAGGCCTTAGCATTGGGGAAATCCTGGCTAGCTTATGTTCGAAGAAAAGTAGTTGTTACCTTGATACTGGCCAATATGGACCCAGATACATAATAAGC